>JAMXBD010000630.1:0-600000 GCA_024138025.1 Combretum micranthum | reverse complement strand
GAAGAAAAATCTGTTACAAGAAGTTGTTACAGGAAAGAGCAAAAGAATATATATGTACAGAGAGCCTATCAGTAAAATACACGTGTAAAAACGTGTAAAATAATAACAAACTTCTAATATTTCTACAGATGTGTCTTGAATGATTTATGGGTCTAATTTATTGGATCTACTAACTAATTAAAATGTCGAGATGGCACATAATAGGGTGCGTACATTGAGTTTTCATATGCAATTGCTATGTGCCAAATGGAAACAACACCAGAAATCTAGTTTTCGCCCACATGAAGGAGTTTTTCTACTTTCTATTATATTTCCATTAGTTGGGAGAATAAATTTCTCGGAATTTCCATATTTAGTTTTGGAACGAGACAAAAGTGAATTATATTGTCCAAGTAATATGACTTTTTTAACTTAAAATCTTCTCCGATGTGTACTGCAATTCATTTTATAAATACAGTTTTATTGTCCATTCTAATGCAATATATATCATATTAAACCAATAATATATTTGTTGGCATTAAGAAGTGAATAAAACATTATTTATTTTCCTCTCTTTCTTTGCTCAATGCCAATTTTGATGTGCCTTAAAACATGTGACACACATTTATATTTTTCTTAGAAAATCATTGTAGTGATAGTTGTGAATTTTCTAGATTTCTTGGTTGAAATGATTCTAGAATATTAGTTGAGATATTTCTAAATTATGCAGTAGAAATGGTAGTTGATAAACTTAACTATTTTGATGAAAAATAATAAAATATAGAAAACCAAGGGGGAACAAAACTCATAAATTTGAATGATACCTTTGGAAAAAATAAGGATAAGATAAACCTTGGTTTCGTTTCGTTTTTTTAAACAAATTTCTTGGATATTGAGGGAGGATGGTACTTCTACATCTATAATGCCTCTTTTTCTCTTCTTCCCTCTACATTTCTTTAGCTTATTGTTTATAAAGAAGAAACGAGTATTATTTTCAGCTACTGTTTCTCGAGAGATCATTGTATTTTCATCTCATAACTAATATATTACAATGCTGAAGTCTTCATTATGGCTCAAACTCTTGTATAGAATTATTTGTCTCTACAATCTTGTTTTTATATGAAAAACAACAATAAAAGAATTCAATAAAATATATATATAAATATTGAGCTTGTTTGAGCTATAACTAAGGTTGTAAATGAGTTGAGACAGCTTACGAGCTACTCGAGTTTGACTCAGCAAAAGTTTAAATGCAACTCGTTTGCATTCGAGTTAAGTTTGAGTTCAAGTTACTCAAGTAGTTATCAAGATCGAGTTCAAGCTTTAAAATACTCAACTCGATGAGCTGGAGAGCTTAATCGAGCCTAAATGAGTATTAAATCAAGGCAGATCGAGTTCAAGCTTATAGATTATTAAATACTCTTTATAGTTAGGTTAATATTTAAAAGAATAATCGAGATTAATTGAGTCGAGGTCGAGTTTATCGAATATTAAATCGAGTCAAGTTCGATCAGTCGACTCAAGTTCAAGTTCGAGCTTCGAGTTTTTTATTCAAGTCGAGTTCGAGTTTAGCACTGTATTGACTCGACTCGTTTATAGTCATAGCTATAACCATAATCTATTGATTTATCATATGTTACAATTGTTTTATTCGAGACAACCTAACATTAATGAACTGGTAATATGTTTATTCTATTTCAAAACTATCTTCTCCTATGTTTTTAAATGTGCTTCCAATCATAATGGATCTAAGTGGGTACTATTTTTCCATTAAAATAAGTAAATAAATTAAGGGGAAATATAAACATTGTTAACTTGATTATGTGCTATTTCTTCATTGAAATATTTTCCTTTTAGACCTAAAAACTCGATGTTTACAATACACTAACGTTAGCATCAAAAACTAAAAGCTATAACTTTGTGGAGAAGTATTTCATACGGATATGTGACATCGAACTAGACGATAGGTAAATCCACCCTCTCTGTGACATGGTCTTCCTTCCTTCCATGTGCTTGAGTGACTTTATTAAATGAAAATGTAATCTAATTGAAGAAGTTTAAAGGAGGCAAATCAACTAGTAGAAATTTAAAAGAAATAAAGATAAGTTGGATAGTCATTACTTGTTATATCCTATAAGTTTATACTTTTTATAAGGATAATATCACGAATGATACTTAAAGTTTAATAAAATATGTAATTAGATATCTTAATTTAAAATTTTAATCAATTTTGGATTGACTAATTTAGTACATAAAAGAACCTGACGGAGATACTATTGGTGTATACAAAAAGTTCTTTCAGGTATTAAATTATTGATTAATTTCAAAGTTTTGATCTTATTTATATAAGACTAGCATAAATAGTGATAAAGTATTGGAGAAGAGTGAAGTAGAAAATAAGATAAATAATAAGCAATTATTATAAGCTTTCAATGACTAACACACTATCTTAACAATCACAAATGTCTTGTTCACTTCCCCAAATAGAGGGAGAATAGGATTGCGATTTCTTCTCTATTTTGTTGAAATAACCTATTATAGTATTTATTTTACTAAAATAGTTATTTAGCAAGACAAAAAAATCCCACAAAAAGTTGATTATGAAGGGGGCCTATTAGATTATTTATCCCCCCACTATCCTTCTTGTTGTTTGTTTTTCTTCCTTGCTTTGGCACCAAAATAGGAACTACCTCTGACTACTAGCAACCATTAATATCACTATTATTTATCCCCCCACTATCCTTCTTGTTGTTTGTTTTTCTTCCTTGCTTTAGCACCAAAATAGGAACTACCTCTGACTACTAGCAACCATTAATATCACTAATACTTAACCATAAGCCATTGACATAACTCTGCTGACCACACCTACCTACACACTACCAATAACCACATCTATCCATTAACATGAGCCACCATGCATCGGCTAGAACTATACTAACCAACTTACTAGGAGCCACCACTAACCATAGTGTACTTCCCCATTCACTAACCACCCACCACCAATATAGATCACCATGCACCATTACCGTTAACACTCATCGACACATAATGTTTTGAAGTCCAACCAAGTTTTGTCTAAATGAAAAGTATTTAATACCTAGTTCAACATTAGTTCTTTTAGTGGAAAGGATTTGAAAAATTGATTTCAAAATTATCTCATCGAGTTCACAAATTAATACTAGGTAGAAACACACCAAGTAATTTAATCTTATGTGATGCAGTGCGAATCGCGATCAAACGACGAGATAAATGGGATAAATCAAGACAATCCAAAGAGAGGAAGAAGAAGAGGAAAAGGCGGACAAACAAGAACTCGAGGTTGAGTTCTTTGCAGGTGGGAGAGAATAATGCAGCAGCGATAAAGTCAGCATTTATTATTGATAGTTTTAACTTTTAGGTTTTGAAACCACCAACATTAATGATAGGTTGCTAGCTTTAATTTTCAGCATCAATTGTCGGTTACACTATTTATTTGTATTTATTATTTAGTCAATTTTGCATTTATTAGGATTTTAACATTTAAGATTCTATCTTTTTGGTTTCTTTTAGTCATTATTTACATTTTTATTTTGTCTTTTAGGATTCTTCTTTTGGGTTTCCTTTGTAATACTATAAATAGTCTTTAGGGCTTTTGTAAAAAAAAAAAGACTTTGAATATTATTGAAGAAATTCTTTGAAATTGCAATTGTCTGGACAATTGTGTGATTAAGTTCACATTTGAAATTGATCATTGCTATCGGTTTCTGTTTTAAACGCTTTCACGCTGTGTCAGATTGGCATCAGAGCAAGGTGAGTTGCTACAAGATGTCTTCTGGCAATGATGTTGATGGCGGTCATATTCCTGACAGTGTTCGGGGTACGAAAGTCCTACGTTACGGGCGACTGACACGAAGGGTGGTAAAGGAAAACATGGGTCAGAGATTCCGGTGTATGGAACAGCGCTTTGATGATATGATCTATTTATCCAATACCAACAGTAACAGGAACGATTATAGGTGACGACCAAGGGCAGAGTATGCGCGCGACGATCTTGTTGTCAGACCTATTACTGTGAATCATAAGCTATATACTTATGATGATTATTACAAATATAGGAATGAATATGGAAAGATTGATTTCAAGTTGAATGTAAATATTCCATATTTTAGAGGAGATTTAGGGATTAAGGAATTTATTGATTGGGTTATTGAGGTTGAGAGGATCTTTGAATATATAGAGATGCCTGAAGAAAAAAAGGTGAAATTGGTGGTTTATAGATTAAAAGGCTATGCTTCTGCTTGGTGGGAGAGATTGCAAAAAAAGTTAAGCCGTGAAGGAAAAACACCTGTTAGAACATGGTATAGAATGAAATACTTATTGGAAAATGAATTCCATCCTCTTAATTATAAGGAAACCATGTTTCAACAGGACCATCGATTTCGCCAAGAATAGAAAGTGATACATGAATATCCTATAGAGATTTTGAAGTCGGCGCAAGATACTGATTTGAAAAGGGAAGAAGTTCCTACTGCAAAAGAGTATGGGAAAGAACATATTGAAGAGATTCCTAAAGAGACTTCATCCAAATCTTTAGCAATTATCCCTCCTAAATTAGATAGAAAACTTGTAGATGAGAAGATTGAATATCCACCAGTTAAATCCACTGAACCTGAAAAAAAAAGGAATCTATTCCTGAGATATTGCTTGAAATTGCCACAAGAGATATTGAAACTCCTGATGTCATTGCTATGGAAACACTGGTACAAGAGGAGAAACCAAAGTGGAAGTGATCGTAAAAGAAGAAAAGAAGGAAGGCAAGATGGATTCTCCTATTGGGATTCATCATTCTATTGATCGGAATGGAAATGTCACTGATCTTTTTCTATTTAATCATGATGATTCTCCATTATATCCAGAAGAGAACTCGGGTCGAGTTCTTCTTAGGTGGGAGAGAATGATGCAGTGTGAATCACGATCAAACGACGAGATAAATGGGATAAATCAAGACGATCCAAAGAGAGGAAGAAGAAGAGGAAAAGGCGGGCAAACAAGAACTCGAGGCCGAGTTCTTTGTAGGTGAGAGAGAATAAATGCAGCAGTGGAATCTCAATTAAAGTCAGCATTTATTACTGACAGTTTCAACTTTTAGGTCTTGAAATCGCCAACATTAATGATAGGTTGCTAACTTTAATTTCCAGCATTAATTGTTGGTTACACTATTTATTTGTATTTATTATTTGGTCAATTTTGCATTTATTAGGATTTTAATATTTAGGATTCTATCTTTTAGGTTTCCTTTAATCATTATTTGCGTTTATTATTTTGTCTTTTAGGATTCTTCTTTGGGTTTCCTTTGTAATACTATAAATAGTTTTTAGGGCTTTTGTAAAAAAAAAAAAAAAAAAAAAAGACTTTGAATATTATTGAATTCTGAAACTCTATTCTGAGAGAAATTCTCTGAAATTGTAATTGTCTTGACAATTGTGTGATTAAGTTCACATTTGAAATTGATCATTGCTATCAGTTTCTGTTTTAAACGCTTTCACGCTGCGTCATTATGTAAAAAGGCCAAAAAAAAAAAATCTTATGTACTCTATTTAAGTAGGTTACAGGGGAAATTACTTACTATTGTTGTCATAAACTAGTAATCTACTAAGAATCACAACATTTAAGTAATAGGGTCTCTTTGCTATGAGGTTGATTTGAAACAAGTTTATCATAAAAATAAAGTACATAAATGGTTCTCCTTAAATCATTGAGGATTTGACTTAATTTTATTAATAACATAAACATATCTCTTCATATTTATTTCATAACAAATTATTAATTATTTCATGATACATTTGTGATCTTCACATGTTTGATATGGGTACTCTAAAGATAAAGAAGATTCGTATAACATACCTTTTTTTTATGTTATCACAGATACATTGGAAGTGCTTTATGTTTATCTTGAAATACAACTAAGTTCTCCATATTTGAAGTGAATCACTTAATATTGTATATATGTCAAGATTCAACTAAACCATACATGTTTTATCAAGTCATTTAATTATCAATGTTTATATTTTTGCACCATCTCAGCTATTCATTAGTTTTCCTATGAGATTTATCTATTGCAATTATACAATCATAGAAGACTTGAATGATTAATGTAAAACATACAAGCTTTAATTGAATTAATGTTAAAACATTATACAAGTATAGAAGACTTGAATGATTAATGTAAAATTTATAGAGCTTTATAGAATTATTGTTAAAACATTAAAAAGTTCTTGTTGACTAATTCCATTAGATTTTATTTATGCAAATCATTAACTTTTACTATCTTGGAACTGATGCTCTTAATTATTTTCACATTTCAAGTTGTTGTTCTTCGAAAAGTATGATATGGAGTAGAATTATAAATGTGGTGAAATTACTTGATATCTCGACTTGTACATTGTAAGTCTGCTTTGTACTGTTATGAAAAAAGAGTCAATGCTTTTCTCTTTGATTTTCTCTCCTATTTCACCCTAGGTAAATTTTGCAATTGTTAAATTTCGCTATTAAGCACTCTGCAAGTTTGATTCATTCTCACCATTCCAAAGTGGTTCCTTTTTATTATCTTTTGTCTACCATAAATGATAATTCATATGCTCAACATGAGTTGAGCTTATTTATTAGTAGAGGTTACCTATTATTGTCACCTTAAAAAGAGAAAAATGAAATTCTTTTTCTTTTGTTAAATTGTTCATTGAAAAATAATGTGCGATTAGTGAAACTTGAATGGATAAATAAATATTAGGATGTGTGCAGTTTAATTCGAACGTAGTTGTTATTTTCTCTTAATATGAGTTTTGATGATAACAAAAAGGTAATTGATTACTAACAAAGTTACTAAGTGTGCAGAGTTTAATCTATTAAACATATGTACAAATGAGTATGATCAAAGTTTATGGAAATGTTTTTAAAAAGAAAGATCCAATTCAGAAAGTAACTTAGAAGGTAAACATGCTTGTCACGAAGATAGTAAGACTCAGAAGGTAACTCAAAGAGTAGACCTGCTATACAAAAAAATTTGTAAATTTACTAACATAACATGGGAAATGGAATTTTCTTTGAATCTTTATGGATTTGAAGACCCAACTCCAATGTTAAATATATTTGGGTAATACATTCAAATATGCTCCACAAAGTTGTTCAAATATCCAGGGGATTTAAGTTTTTATTAGATTAAAGTTCTATTTTTGAAGATTTAAGTTTTGATAGCAAGTTCATCTGAAGTCCAAATTTTTTTTCAAGACATGTTCAAGATTCGACTCAAATTTGACATGAGAAGCTTATCTGATAAAGATATTTATTTATGAGATGCTAAGGACGTGTTTTCTATAGCAAAAGGAATTTAAATTAAAGATGATTTATTTTACCAAAATTCGGTCCTATATTCAAGGGATACTGGTATGATACTATTAGAGGATGTTTTCCTAAGATAAGGTCGACAACGTTCAAAATTTTGAAGACTCGCACACAATAAGATAGATATTAACAACTAGCTACCTTATCCTATTATTATCCATTGCAAGACCAGATTAACAAAGAGGAAAATCTGGAACATAGCTTATCCTAACATCCAAAACATTCTCAAGATAACTGTTGAAGGTATGGATACAAATATCAACTGGAGATTAAGAAAAATATACACACTTTCGTGAAAAACATCTACTTGAATTCTTACAACAAAATTCTTAGCTCACATTTTGTGCTAATCATTTTTATTCAAATTATTCTTTATATTACTGAATTTGAGAGGATACTTTATTCTTTATTCCTCATTTGATTTTGATTAGTTGTGTGAGATTGTAGAAGAGTGAGAGTGACATATCTTTCTCTATAGATCAGTAAATAGCTTGAGTGAAGCTAGATAGGTTGAGCAGAGTGATTAAAGTCCATTGTATTTGGATAACTTTGTACTCTCATTTCTTTTGGATATAGTAGAACATAGGGGTGTGGAATACCGGGTCCTCGGCTTAAAGTTGGAAGAGAGGACTAACACTCAAGGCAGAACCTCTATAAATTGATTGTGCACTCTTCCTATCCTTTATCTTTTTAATTTCATGCATATTTAGTTATTTGTTTCTTCTACACAGTGAACTCAGAGACTAAGTCAAAGAGTAAGTGAAAACTAAACTTTTAAACAATTGCTTAACTCTTTGTGGACTTAACTAAACTTGAGTTTATTTGAATTACAATTAATATTATCGATATTTGTGATCAAGTTTGATTATTTAAAAGTGAGTTTATAAGCTATTATAGTTTGATTAACTAAGTGATGTGACTTTAGTTGTTTTTGTTTGATTTTTGAAAAAGATAAATTTTTATCAAATGATTAATTCACCCCCCCTCTTGGTTATTCTTTTGGGACCAACAATTAGTATCAGAGCAGTTCTCTTATACTTAATTGAGTGATCTAATTTATGATGGCTGAAAATAACATAGTAATCAATTGAGCTCCATATTTTGATGGCACAAATGATTTATATTGGAAGATACGCATGTCTACTTATATTAAAGCTAATGACTATGCTTCATGGCAGGTAATCGAATTTGGAGATAATTAAGTAACCAGAACTAACAATGCTACATTCTCAGATGCCGAATTGAAGCTAATAGAGAATAACAATAAGGCTAAAAACTTATTGCTCACTACAATAGTACCATCTGAATTTTATCTTATTTCTTCTTGCGAAATAGCTAAGGAAATTTGGGATACTTTATTTGAAACATATGAAGGAACTGATACTATTAAAGAAACTAAAATCAATGCTTTGTTGCAATGATATGAGTTATTTAAAATTAAACTCGATGAGAAAATTAAGGATGCATTTAATCTTTTACTACTATGACTAATGAACTAACATCTCTTGGAAAGAAAATAGAAGATTCCGATCTTGTTAGGAAAATCTTGAGGATCTTACCAAAGTCGTGGGATGCCAAGGCAGCTATAGACGAAGCCCAAGACCTAAACAAGCTCATACTTATCCAATTGAGGGAGAAGTTGTTAGCATATGAGTCACATCTCAACACAATCGAGGAACCTAAAAATAACACAAAAGCAATTTCATTTAAAGCAAAAAAGAGTAGCTATTGAAGAGTCTGACTTTGATGAGGACAACGATGATGATGATGAGAACATCAGCATGCTTGCAAGAAGACTCAATAAACTGATGAAGAAAGGTAAGAATTTCAGAAGTTAGAGCGAATATAACAAATATGATGCAGGAAAGAGCTTTAAGGAAAAGGAGGAAAAGAAATAAAAGAATGAGATCATTTGTTTATGAATATAAGAAACCAAGCCATATCAAATACGAGTGTCCAGT
Organism: Combretum micranthum; assembly: GCA_024138025.1. Lineage (NCBI taxonomy): Eukaryota > Viridiplantae > Streptophyta > Magnoliopsida > Myrtales > Combretaceae > Combretum > Combretum micranthum. The sequence goes on along the minus strand of JAMXBD010000630.1, from coordinate 590,683 downwards.
TTTGAAGAAAAAGATAAAGAATTTAAGAAGAAAAGCCAAGCAATGATGGCAACTTAGAGCGAGTTAAATGAGTTAGAAGTTGATTTAGAAGCTGCAAGTGAGGATGAAGAAGAGGCCAATTTATTTTTGATGGCTACCTCTAAGGTAAATTCCGAATCGAGGTTAACATATTTGATAACGAGATGTATATAGAAATGAAAAAACTTTTAAAGGCTCTTAAAAAGGCTGATTTGAAAATTTCTAAATTAGATACCTAGAATAAAGCTTTCAAAAATGAGAAAGATGTTTTGAGTCAAACAAATAAATTACTTGTTGATGAAAATGATATATTAAAGAATGATAATGAGAAATTGTATTTAAATTTTGATGTTTTAAGAAAAAGATAATGATGTTTTGAAGAATGAAATTAAGGTTTTAAAAGTTAGAGTAGAAGATTTGTCAAAAACTATTAAAAACACATTCAATTAATTTAATGAAAGTGACAAAAAAGTTAAATATGCTTATAAGTAGTCAAAGACCTGCAAGTATTAAACATGGGCTTGGTTATGAAGATGGTAACTTAAATAATAATGTGAAAAAGATCATGTTTGTTAAAGGAAGTCAGTCTATGAATGTCAAATGTGCTAAAAGTAAACAAACTGTTAAAAAGAGCATGAATAGTAACAGCAGAAAAAACTTCAGAAGGTACCCTCAACAAAAATATTCGCTCAGAAAGTATAATAGAGACTACAAGTATGGATATGGTAATGAATATCTAAGACGAAACCATTATCAACAAGTAAATCAAAGGTATAATTCATCCTCTTATGTGTGTTTCTTTTGCAATAAAGTTGGTCATATAGAAAACATTTGTTAGGCTCTCTTTATTTATTTTGATGATAAAAAAGAAGAATAAAATATAATAAGATTTATTAAGTGTGCAGATTCTCAGACAGTAAGTCAGAAGTAAGGTTCTGATCTTTTGAACATCAGACACTAAGAAAATTCAAGGGTGAAATATTAATATATCAGACGAAGGTTAGACTTTCTGGTTCTTCATCAGACAGTATAAAGAAGCTGTCAAGTTCAGATCAGTTTTTCTAAATCGGATTTATTGGATTGATTTCTTGCATAAGTAATTGATTGAAGGCCTACTCCTTTATTAGATATTAGAATATATCTAATACGTTCCACAAGGAGGATTTAAAATTCATGGGATTTTGAACTTTCAAGATGTTAATTTTTTTTACTGTTCATCTTCTTCAAGAAGCTTGCTGTTTCAGACGTGCAGTGATTTCTTCTAACTTCTTCATATCACGTGAATTGTATCAAGCTGAAGATTGTTGTTAAAAATCTCTGGATAAGGTACATATCTAAATCTCGGATTTTGTGGGAAGATTTGAATAAATTTCAAATCTGTTCTAAATCGGTAAGGATATGGATCTTTTCGAACTGTGTGATATCTTTTAGTTACAGCAACAACTCATCTTGTTGTTCAAGATTTTATTCCACAGTATCAGGAAAATATTCCAGCAAAGCACCTTATGCGGATTTCACTCCAGATTTGTTTTTCAAAATACGAGATATTTCTCTTCATCTATCTCTCTCCTCGTTTTTTTCAACCAGAAGCTGTGTTTTTGAAGATATTACGGGATATCAATATACTCAGTTCTTCTATTAATTTTGAATCAGCTCCAACGGCAAATTTGTTTTGTTGGATAAGATGAAGTTGTTGAAGTCCGTTGAACTGAAGGAAAAAGACCAGGATATTTTATATATATATGTAAATGTTTCAGGAAAAAGAACAGAAGATACGAGATTGAAAAAACCCAGAATTACACGAGCTGAAATTTTACTTTCAATTTTATACTTCTACTTAATCAGACGTTCGTCAGATACTAGTCAGACATTTTGTGCAAAGCTCCAAAACTTACTTTCTTCTGTGTTCTTGTGCTCAAATATTAGAGTGTCTATTGTAACTCTTGATTGAAGATTCTCTACTCTTGTATTGAGTGTGTTGAGAGTTGTTGAGAGGATTACAAATAATCTTGTAGTCTGTGTTTAGCCAATAGATATAGGCTTGTGAGACAGAACAAGATTCGATTGGTGTTTGTAATCTCTTTTTGATTAATTGGATTAGTGGACGACCCGGTTGGAAACCGGATCCCCAGCAGTGGAGCTGGAAGAGAGGACGTACTCGCAAGGAGGAACCTCTATAAATTTCTGGGCTCATTTAATTTTCTGCACTTTACTACTCTGCAATTTTTATTGGTTATAATTGTTTATATTGTTGTTCAAATCATTTTCTTATTAAGTTCTACAAAGCAACAATATTTATCTAAGTTATAATCTGATTCTCTAAATTATTTGTTAAAAGAAGTTTCCAAAGTTTTTAATTTGTTAAGTGTTTTCAAAATTTTTTAAAAGCAAACAATTCACCCCTCCCCTCTTGTTTGCATATCTGGGACCAACATTTGGTATCAGAGCAGAGTTCTTTTTTAAGAAAAAAGTGATCAACTATGGAAAACACTATTACTATTGCTTCAAATCGGATTCCATTTTTTGATGGAACTAATTTTCCCTATTGGAAATGCAGAATGGAAACTACATCAAGGCCACTGATTTCTCCTCTTGGCAGATTATTCAATATGGCGACAAGCAAGTTGTACTCAATGACAAGAGTGAACTTGATGATGATGAAAGAAAGAAGCTTGAGATGAACAATGCAGCCAAGAATATGATCCTGATGAGCATATCACAATCTGTGTTTGCAATGGTTTCATCATGCAAAACTGCCAAAGAAATTTGGGACAACTTTGTGAAACCTATGAAGGAGCAACAATGATCAAAGACACCAGAAGAAGTGCTCTCATGCATGACTATGAATTATTCAGATTCAAAACGGGTGAAAGTATCTCTGATGGCTTTAATAGATTTACTTTAATTACTAATGAACTTGCATTGCTTGGTAAGGAATTTGATGACAGTGAACTAGTAAGGAAGATTCTAAGGATCTTACCAAGTTCGTGGGATTCAAAGACAAATGCGATAGAAGAAGCTCATAACTTGGACACGCTGAGTCTAAGTGAACTAAGAGAAAAGCTTCAAGCCTATGAATCCAAGCTGAAACATCAGCAGGAACAAGAGAAAGTCAGGAAGTCTATTGCTTTTAAGGCATCGGTTGAGAAAGATCCATTGTCAGACGATGAGTCAGACAGTGATGATGAAGTTGATGATGTGAATTTACTAGCTAGGAAGCTCTCAAAATTCTTCAAGAAGAAAGGTAAGCGTTCTAACCGAAGTCTCGTTATGCTAATGATCGGTTTAAAAGTGATGCAGGAAATCTGATTAATGAGAAAGAAGAAAAGAAAGAAAAGAAGAAAGAGAAGAAAGAAATTGTGTGCTACGAATGCAGAAAACCAGGACATATCAAGTATGCCTGTCCAGTACTTATGAAGAAAATGGAAAAATACAAGTTAAAGCAGAAAGCACTTATGGCAACATGGAGTGACTTAGATGAGTCAGACGCTGAGTCAGACGATGCGTCAGACAATACAGAAGAAGCCAATCTGTGCTTTATGGCTTTATCTGAGGTAACTTCTGATTCTGAAGATGAGATGCCAGAAAGTATTCGAAAGCAATTTAAAAAACTACTAAAGGGCATTTCAAAAGCAAATGAGAAAATTGAAGTTTGAAAAATGAGAAAGAAGCTTTAAGTCAAACAAATCAACTTTTAGCTGAAGAAAACGACATCTTCAAAAATGATATTGAAGTTTTACAAAGTGATAATGAAAAATTACGCATTACTCAAGATGTTTTTAAAAAGGAAAATTCTGAGTTACATCACAAATTAAAGAACTTAAGGAAAGAATGGACACATTTCAAAAGATTTAAGTTCTACTTTTCGAAAATTTTCTGAAAGTGATGAAAAACTTCAAAGGTTGATTTCTTCTCAAAGACTTGGTAATTCAAAAATTGGTTTAGGTTTTGATCAAGCCGAATCTTCAAACCAAACTAAAATAAAAACTGTTTTTATTAAAGGAGAAGAAACAAAAAGTAAAATACCTGTTAATTTGGTAAAATTACTATGAATCCTAAATCCTTTGTGCAAGAAAAAAGGTATGTCAGACAATATCATCAACAAAATAACCATTATCCAGTCAGACGGTATTTCAGACAGTCCGTCAGACGGTTTGACAGAAGATACCCAAATCAGTTTCAAAAGAAAACGGTAAGATCTAATTCCTATGCTTGTTTCCTTTGTAACAAAGTGGGACATATTGAGAAACATTGCTATTACAAAAATTACAAGCTCAGTAAACAACAAGCTACAAATTTAAATTCTACGAGCTTGAGTTTTGGTGGACCCAAACTAGTTTGGGTTCCTAAGAAGGTTTGATCCTTCCTTCTGTGATTGCAGGAACATGGAGCACAAATTAAAGGAATATGGTATCTTGATAGTGGGTGCTCACGCCATATGTCTGGAGATGCTTCACTGTTCACAACAATAGAATGGAAGAATGGAGGATATGTCAAATTTGGTGACAATAGTAAGGTGAAAATAATAGCAACTGGTACTATCGGATTTCCTCCAACCACAATCGAAAATGTTTCTCTGGTAAGAGGTCTTAAACACAATCTCTTGAGTATTAGTCAGCTTTGTGACAAAGGCTACAAGATGACTTTTGGTAAGGATAAAGTAGAAGCCTTTAATCAAGATGGTGAAAAGATCTTTGAAGGTTTTCGAAAAAGGAATATATATATGATAGAGCCCGCGAAAGTGGAAACTGAAAGTTGTTTTTTAACCATGCATGATAACATATTTCTCTGGCATAAAAAGCTTGGCCATGTCAACTTTTCTCAATTGGAAAATCTTTCAAAGAAAAATCTTGTACATGGTTTACCAAGAATTTTTATAAAAAATGATGTAAGATGTGATACATGTTTAAAGAACAAAATGGTTTCAGTATCACATAAATAAAAAATTTGATTTCCACAAAGCGTCCTCTAGAACTTCTTCATCTAGATCTTTTTGGTCCTACTCGCACCTTAAGTCTTGGAGGTAATAAATATGGTTTGGTAATTGTCGATGATTTTTCAAGATTTACATGGGTATTTTTCTTAAGACATAAAAATGAAGCCTTTCAAGTCTTCGAAAAATTTTCAAAACAAGTACAAAATGAGAAAGGTTTCTCAATCATTAGCTTGAGAACAGATCATGGCAAGGAATTTGAAAATGAAAGCTTCATGATTTTCTGTGAAGAAAATGGAATTAAACATAATTTTTCTGCACCATATACTCCACAACAGAATGGAGTTGTTGAAAGAAAGAATAGAATAATTCAGGAAATGGCTAGAAGTCTCTTAAATGAAAGTGGCATTGCACAATATTTTTGGGCTGAAGCTGTTTCTACATCATGTTATATTATTAACAGAGTTTATGTGAGACCTTTGACACAGAAAACAGCATATGAGCTATACAAAGGAAGGAAGCCTAACGTCTCCTACTTCCATGTTTTTGGAGCTAAGTGTTACATCAGGAAGTCTGGATTAAATCTGGGCAAATTTGACGAGCGAGCTGAAGAAGGAATTTTCTTGGGTATTCTCAGAAAAGTAAAGCTTTTCGTGTTTTTAATAAATCCTCTAAGATTGTAGAAGAGTCTATTAATGTTAAATTTATTGATTCTTCTGTGATTGATGTGTTTGATGATTGTCCTAAATCTAAACACAAGGATGAAAGTTTAAACTCTCAAAAAGGGATAAAAGATGAAGCTGAAAACCTTCTGAACCTAAGTCAGACGTTGCGTCAGACGGTATGTCAGACGGTAAAGCAGAACCTTCACAGTTGAAACTGAATCTTCTAGACCTTGGAGATTTAAACCTACCATCCATCCGAACAAGTAATTGGTAACATTGGAAGTGGTGTTAAAACTAGATCAAGTTTTAAAGATTTTGAAAACCACTTTGCTTTGCTTGCTGATTTTGAACCTACTTCTATTGATGATGCTTTGAAGGATAGTAATTGGATTAATGCTATGCAAGAGGAATTAAACCAATTTGAAAGAAATGAAGTTTGGGAATTGGTTCCTAGACCTAAAGAGAAAAGTATAATTGGAACAAAATGGGTTTTCAAAAATAAAGCCGATGAAAATGGAAAAGTTGTAAGAAATAAAGCTCGTTTAGTTGCAAAAGGTTACTCACAAGAGGAAGGAATTGATTTTGATGAAACTTTTGCACCTGTTGCTAGATTAGAAGCTATTCGATTATTGCTTGCTTTTGCATGCTTCAAGAATTTTAAACTTTTTCAAATGGATGTTAAAAGTGCTTTTTTAAATGGTTATATTAAAGAGGAGGTATATGTTGAACAACCTCCAGGATTTGAAGATCCTTTTAAGGAAATCATGTCTTTAAACTCAAAAAGGCTTTATATGGTTTAAAGCAAGCTCCTAGAGCTTGGTATGAACGTCTGAGTGCTTATTTGATAAAAAATGGTTTCAAAAGAGGAAAAATAGATACTACTTTGTTTTTGAAAAATCTTGATAATGATTTATTAGTTATGCAAATCTATGTTGATGATATTATTTTTGGTTCAACTAATGAATATCATTGTAGAGAATTTGCTAAGTTAATGCAGGGTGAATTTGAGATGTCTCTCATGGGTGAATTAACCTTCTTTCTTGGTCTGCAAATCAAGCAAACATCTGATGGAATTTTTGTCCATCAAGAGAAATATACAAATCAAATTGTCAAAAATATGGATTTGAAAGTGCAAAACATAATTCAACTCCAATGAGTTCATCATCAAAGTTAGATCTTGACATTTCTGGCAAAAAGGTAAATGAGAAGCTTTTTAGAGGTATGATTGGTTCTCTCTTGTATTTAACTGCTTCACGACCGGATATTCTATTTAGTGTATGCTTGTGTGCAAGATTCCAAAGTGCTCCAACAGAAACACATTTGTCTGCTGTTAAAAGAATTTTCAAGTACCTTTCAAACACTTCAAAATTGGGCATATGGTATCCAAAAAATAACAATTTTAACCTAATTGGATACTCAGATGCTGATTATGCTGGTTGTAAAATAGATAGAAAAAGCACATCCGGTACTTGTCAATTTCTTGGTGATAAGTTAGTTTCTTGGTCTTCCAAGAAACAAAACTCTGTTGCTCTATCAACAGCTGAGCAGAATATGTTTCTATTGGAAATTGCTGTGCTCAAATTTTATGGATCAAACAACAGTTGAGTGATTATGGCTTATGTTTTGAAAAAGTCCAATCAAATGTGATAATACTAGTGCCATAAATCTAACAAAAAATCCGGTTCATCATTCGAGATCTAAACATATTGAAATTCGTCATCATTTCATTAGAGATCACGTTTCAAATGGTAATATTGAAGTTGAATTTGTGCCAACTGATATTCAATTTGCTGATATTTTTACTAAACCTTTGGATAAAACAAGATTTGAGTTTATTAGAAATGAAATTGGTGTGTGTAATCCATTTGCTTGAATGAAATTTTTTTCTTGTGTCAGACAGTGTGTCAGACGTTGTTATTGAAAATTTTTTAAATAAAGTTTTATAAAAAAAAAATAAAAAATAAATATATATATAAAATAAAAAGGAGGGAACCGTTTTCTCTTTTCATTCTTGTTTCAAATTTTTAAATAAAAATCATGACAGTTAATTAAAAGCTAACTGTCTCCCTTTATACTTATTCACTACTAGAAAACTAACCTTTAGAGACAGAAAATTTGCGACGGAAAATTTCTGTCTCTAAAAAATGAATTAGAGATAGATTTGCGACGGATTTGTGATGACATAAATTATGAATAATCTTCTTATTTTTATATGCTTTTGCGACTGAATTTGCGACGGATTACACATTAATTTGCGACGAAAAATTTTCCGTTGCAAATTTGTCTCTAATTTTAGAGGGAAATAAATTATAGCGCCATTTTTATTTTTTTTAATTATGTTGCAAATTTGTCTCTAAATTAAATTATTACATATATGTATATATAAATAATTATGTTTAAAATTTAGTTTTAATTATACATATTTAATATAATATATATAAATGTGCATTATTAATAAGGACATATATTATATTTGTAAATTAATTTTAATATATATAACTATAATATGTATAATCATATGTTATTTACAACTAATTGTATATATTTTATTTATAGTATATTTATTATTACATTACATATTTTATATTATAAAGCATAAGTTAAAAATAGTACTTAAAATATAAATATTTTATTTATATCTTATTATATATTCTTTCCGTAATAACTTATATAAAAAATCAAATTATACAACTTAATAAAATAGTGTATAACAATAATATAATATGTTTATATACAAGTATATCATAAAATACTACTTAAAAATAAAGTATATTTCAATAATAAAATATGTAAAATAAAATAATTAATATAAAATGTAAACTTAGTATATTTAAACATATACAAATATATAAATAATATATTATATTTTAATAATATATTAATAAAAATATATATTCATATTATTTATAATTTTTTATTTATATTTATTATGACTATTCATATGTTTTTTAATATAAAAAAATTTATATATATCTTACATAATTTATATTTACATACTATATTTTATTAAAATATAATAACATTTTGGGGAAAAATAATATACTATGTAAAAATAGAGTATATTTAAGTAATAAAATATAATATATAATAATTAGTTAAATATATTTAAATTGGTATTATATATTATTTTATTAATATATTAATGAAAAATATATTTTTATTGTTTATATTATATTATAATTTATTAAGTGTAACAAAAATCAAATAAAAAATAAACACATTAATTAAAAATATGCAATTTATTAAGTTAATATTAAATATTAAATAAGTAATGTAAAAAGTATAATTATATATATATCATTAAATATATATAAATTTATATGTATAACATTATTTATATTTACATAATATATAATATTTTTAAATAATAATATCATATTTGGAAAAAAATTATAAATACTACTGGAAATATTATACATTTATAATAAATATATAATTTAAAATAATTATGATAAAATGTAAAAATTGTATATATTAATATTATATATTATTTTAATAAAATATTAATAAAAAATCCTTAATAAATAGGTAAGTGAAATTATAAAATAAAATAAATTATAAAAGATATGTAAAATGTTTTATAGTTTATAATATTGTAAATTGTGATATCTCTTAAATAAACAGTAGTGGAACTTTACTCATGAAGATACGAATTAGTTTTATCGATTTAGTGCTTATGAAAACTTCAATGTTAAGTGTGCTTAGTATGTAGCATTCTATGATGGGTGACCTCCTGGGAAGGATAAATAAGAGGCAAATGTGTATTTTTTAATAATTTGTCTTAGAATCAGAGACAGATTTGCAACGGAATAATTTTATTTAATATTTACTAATTGGATATTTAAAATATCTAATTATAAAACAAGGACAAATTTGCGACAGAAATTCCGTAGCAAATTTGCGCCGGAAAATAAATCTGTCTCTAAAAGAATTAGCGACGATGATTTTTGAAACAGAAATTTGCGACGGAAAATCTGTCTCTGAAAGTCTTTAGAGACATATTTTTTACTTTCAGAGATAGAATTTTTTGTCTCTAAAGCTAAAATTTCTTGTAGTGTATCCTACCTTCCTCTCTCTCCATATCTTCGAATGAACTTTGCTTCAAATCAATCTCCGAAAACCATCATCATGCCTCCACGAAAATTGTCCAGAGTCGCTGCTGTCTTCTCTCTGGCAAAGTCTTCTCCAACTCCAATGGAGATATCAAACACTGATTCTCCACATCCTCCACAACCTGATGTACCCCAATCCGATGTTCCTAATCCAAACCCTAACCCTAAAAAATCCGCTCCATCCCTTGTCTCTCTTGAATGCACTCAACAGATCAATCTAAAGAAGAAACTGATTCCGTTCAAGAATCAGAAGATGATGACTCCTCAAAGGTTGCTTCGTCAGACAGCACGTCAAACGAACCTAGGGTCCCTGCAAAAAAGGTAAAGAAATCTCCTTTATCTACTAAGAAGGGTTCTGGAGTGTCTCGAACTGCTGTGAGAGAAAATTCTAAAATAGGGGAGTGTTATTTCATTGATATAAACTTCTTTGTAGAGAGAGGGTTACACATTGATGAGTTTCTTGAGGAAATAAAATGCAGAAAATTGTGTACTCTCAAAACCTGTGATTATGGAGAAATTGTTCTAGAATTCTATAGGAATCTTAATCTGAAAAAGAAGAACAAATTGTGTTCTAGGGTATGCGGTAAGATGTCACTTTTACTCGCAAAGATCTGATAAACTTCCTAGGATTGATGATTGTGAGGACTCAGTTGAACTAGCATTACTTGAAGACAACAGCTGTTCAATTGTTGAATGATAATTTTGAAACAAAAGTTGAGAAAGATGTTTTATTTTACAATTCATGATTGTCAGATTACTCCATAAGATAGTTTGTTCCTGTATTTTCATGAAGCAAGGAAGTAGAACATCTATTTCGTGGATGAAGCAAAAATAGTTTTGGGAATGACAAAAAGAAAAAAGTAGATGTTGTTGGGAAACTTCTATGTCATGCTCTGACAATGCAAGAAGCAAACCTTTTGGACATTTGATAATAAGTTGCTGAAATGGAAGAATTTCAAGCTTCCAAAAAGGTCTGTCCATCGTATTGAGATAAAAAAGGTAGTTGCACACACACTGCATCACATGGAATCTATTTCCAAGAAAAGTATGGTTCTCCAATGATATGCAGTATATTTTGATCCTAGACACACTACAAGAGAGTTGCCATCTTGGATGAAGTTCAACAGGGAGTGTTTGTTGATACAAACCCAAGCTGTTTCAGATATTGGGTCAGATAAAAATGTTAGAAAATCTGACAAGAAAAGGAGGTAAAGGCACCTCAGGAAGTAAGGAAGAAGAAGAAAAGTGATCCACTGTCTGGTCTAAAAGGAGTAGAAATTAAAGAAGGACACTCTCCAAGAGAATCAGACACTGAGTCTGATTCATCAGACACTCCTGTTCACCATCAGACAGTAGATCCTGAGGCTTCAACTAGTAAGGATGTTGAGAGGATTAATCAGATGGAAAATGATCTTACAGCAATGAAAGAGTTGCTCTCTCAGCTGCTTTCCCAGTCACCAACACCTGCTGCTGCATGTAAACACATTCCTGTTGTCTCTCTAACTTTTGAGTCTGTCCAACCTCGTTCTCCTCAATCTAATGTTGCTCAGACTCTTCCATCCTCTCCAAAAATGTCTGAACCTGCACCATTAGTTGAACCCACTATATCTCCTACACAGGATATCTCTCAGACTCCACATGATCCTTCACCATGCCTGAGCATCATTCTTCACAGGCCCTTGGATTTATCCAAGATTATTGCTCAATATGCTCAAGCTACACCATCTCAAAGCTTTCAACCTCCTGTTCAAATTGTACAAGATCCACCTTAGCAACCTCCCAAAAAGGATCTTTCTTCTGCTTTAAAAAGGGTTGCTGATTCTTATGTACCAAAAGGATTTCCTCCTAAAGTGACTTCTTCAAGGATTAAAAAGTCTGCTGTCAAGATTTGCTCAGTCTCTTCAAAGAAAAAATCTGGTTCAAAATCTACTTCAAAGGATGCTGATAAGGATAAGCATGACAAGAAAAATGAAGACTCTTAATCTTTTTCAGTTTTAGTTGATTAGTTTTTAGTTTTGTGAACTAAATTTCTTTTTTATTGCTTTTTAGTGTGTATTTGAACTTCAGTTTGTGGTATTATTAATGAATATGATGTTTTCTTGTTATATTCTTAGCATCTCCTCAGGGGAAGTTTATTTGTTGATAACAAAAAGGGGGAGATGATGTTTTGATAAATTTTTGAAATGTCTGATTTACGGTTATTTGGAATGTATAGAATGTCTGATCTCTGTTTTAATTGAATTACAAATTTTTTTCAAAGGTTTTGTTATCATCAAAAAGGGGGAGAATGTTAGCTCTCTTTATTTTATTTTGATGATAACAAAAGAAGAATAAAATATAATAAGATTTATTAAGTGTGCAGATTCTCAGACAGTAAGTCAGACAGTAAGGTTCTGATCTTTTGAACATCAGACTCTAAGAAAATTCAAGGGTGAAATATTAATATATCAGATGAAGGTTAGACTTTCTGGTTCTTCATCAGACAGTATAAAGAAGCTGTCAAGTTCAGATCAAGTTTTTCTAAATCGGATTTATTGGATTGATTTCTTGCATAAGTAATTGATTGAAGGCCTAGCTCCACTTTATTAGATATTTAAGAATATATCTAATACGTTCCACAAGGAGGATTTAAAATTCATGGGGATTTGAACTTTCAAGATGTTAATTTTTTTTTCCTATTCATCTTCTTCAAGAAGCTTGCTGTTTCAGACGTGCAGTGATTTCTTCTAACTTCTTCATATCACGTGAATTGTATCAAGCTGAAGATTTTTGTTAAAAAATCTCTGGATAAGATACGTATCTAAATCTCGGATTTTGTGGGAAGATTTGAATAAATTTCAAATCTGTTCTAAATCGGTAAGGATATGGATCTTTTCGAACTGTGTGATATCTTTTCAGTTACAGCAACAACTCATCTTGTTGTTCAAGATTTTATTCCACAGTATCAGGAAAATATCCCAGCAAGGCACCTTATGCGGATTTCACTCCAAATTTGTTTTTCAAAATACGAGATATTTTCTCTTCCATTTATCTCTCTCATCGTATTTTTTTACCAACCAGAAGCTGTGTTTTTGAAGATATTACGGGATATCAATATACTCAATTCTTCGAATTATTTTGAATTTTGAATCAGCTCCAACGGCAAATTTTGTTTTGTTGGATAAGGATGAAGTTGTTGAAGTCCGTTGAACTGAAGGAAAAAGACCAGGATATTTTATATATATATGTAAAATGTTTCAGGTAAAAGAGTACAGAAGATACGAGATTGCAAAAAAAACCCAGAATTACACGAGCTGAAATTTTACTTTCAATATTATACTTCTACATAATCAGACGTTCTGTCAGATACTAGTCAGACACTTTGTGCAAAGCTCCAAAACTTACTTTCTTCTATGTTCTTGTGCTCAAATACTTAGAGTGTCTATTGTAACTCTTGATTGAAGATTCTCTACTCTTGTATTGAGTGTGTTGAGAGTTGTTGAGAGGATTACAAATAATCTTGTAGTCTGTGTTTAGCCAATAGATATAGCTTGTGAGACAGAACAAGATTCGATTGGTGATTATAATCTCTTTTTGATTAATTGGATTAGTGGAACGACCCGTTGGAAACCGGATCCCCAGCAGTGGAGCTAGAAGAGAGGACGTACTCGCAAGGAGGAACCTCTACAAATTTCTGGGCTCATTTAATTTTCTGCACTTTACTACGCTCAATTTTTATTGGTTATAATTTTATATTGTTGTTCAAATCATTTTCTTATTAAGTTCTACAAAGCAACAATATTTATCTAAGTTATAATCTGATTCTCTAAATTATTTGTTAAAAGAAGTTTCCAAAGTTTTTAATTTGTTAAGTGTTTTCAAAATTTTTTAAAAAAGCAAACAATTCACCTCTCCCTTCTTGTTTGCATATCTGGGACCAACAACATTGTTTTTACAAAAGAAACAAGCTCAATACACATCAAGTTAAGAAACAAGATAAACAAGCTTGACTTATATAGGACCTAAGCTTGTTTGGGTTCCTAAAAAGGTTTGATAACCTTTTTGTATAATTGCAGGAACAAAGAGCAAAGATAAAAGGAACTTGGTACTTGGATAGTGGGTATTTGGGTCATATGATTGGACATGCTTCTTTGTTCACTAGCATAATATGGAAAGAAAAATGATATTTAAGATTCGGGGATGACAGCAAAGGTAAAATCATAGGAAAAGGTACGATTGGTCATCCCTCCATATTCAATTGAAAATATTTCATTGGTAAAAGCACTAAAACATAATCTTTTTGAGTATAAAATCAATTATGTGATAGAGGTTCTAAAATGACTTTTGAGGAAAGTAAGTGTTATTGCTTATAATTTTAAGGACCTGGATTCGCTACTAATTAAAACATGTGCAAATCCAATTCCCTAGTCACATATAACCTTTAGGATACATGTAATGCTGTCTGTAAAGTGAAAGTTTGTAGAAATTGCTTGCCCAAACTTGTAATAAAACATTCCAATACCATTTCCGCTAAGGGAACCATAATATATATTACACTACAAAACCTTTGTTGTCCTTTTAAAATTAGGACTTAAGGCTATAATACATATTTTTTACATACATAATATTACAAAACATAGATTTGAGATCAAACCTAATCAAAATACATGTATGATTATCAAAATATCTACTACCCATGTATTACATTGTTTCAAAACATATTTCTTCTAATCTATTACAAAAGATTTCCTTAAAGCTTGGGGTTCCTAGCCATCCAAAAAGTCTTCAAGATCGGTTCCATAACCCATCTGAGTATAAAACTCATCGACATCAACACCTGAAAGAGAAGATCATGACCCAAAGGCCCAGTAAACAAGCAACAAAAGCAAATATGTAGTGACAAGCATTCTTAGACTAAATGTAATGCATCAACTACCTTTATTATCTATTAATTAAGTTTATAAATCAGCAATGGAGTATTCAAACTCTAGGGTTATTTGTCGTTACTCTACTTTACTTAACTTAATCCATAATATCACTTGATTCAACCAGTCCAATAAACGTAAACTAAATCATATTATTTCTTCTCAAGAATAAGCAAATGTTACACCGATACTATTCTTCCTATCAATTACCCACCAATTGCCTACCGAGCCACTAATAAAAGTCATGACACCATGACAAAGGTGGCTTAAGTGCCTAAACTACTGTATCCACTCGGACAAGGTTGCTGCTCCTCAGACTAAATTCAACGACATAAAGCACAATTAATACAGGCATTTATTAATCCATTTCAATTAAGATTAATTTAGACATGTCTAACCTAGGCAAACAACAACCAAGTTACTATGTACCTAAAGTATCTCTCAATGGATTAGCTGATGCACTCAAGAAAAGATGTGAATTTGTTGCAAGAAATTCATTTTATATCAACCTCACCAATTCTCACTTGAATATTAATAAAAAATAGTTATTAAGTATTTAACATTCACCAATTTTTAAATAAAACTAATATATTTGGCATTTATACATACAATAGGTTCATTAAGACCTTTAATTAATCACAATTATTTACTAAGTAATAACATTCATCAAATTTATCCTCTGACTCATCTAAGTCACTCCAAGTTGCCATCATTACTACTCGTTTTTCATCATGAATTTTTTCATCTTCTTGATCAGAACTGGGCATTCGTATTTGAAATGTCCAGGCTTCTTACATTCATAGCATATTACTCCTTTTTTTTTCTCTTTCATCATCTCTTTTAAAACTTTTCCCTACATCACATCTATTGCGATTAATATCATATTTTTTATATTTAACAGAAATCTTACCTTCTTTCTTGAGAAACTTATGAAGCACGTGAGTTAATGAATTGACATCCTCATCTCATCACTTGTTTCTAATTTGAAATCTTCAATAGCCACTTTCTTTGCTTTAAAAGCTATTGCTTTCTTGTTACTTTCAAGTTCTTGATGGTGTTGAGATGTAACTCATATGCTAACAGCTTCTCTCTCAATTGACTAAGTGTAAGCTTGTTTTAAGTCTTGGGCTTCCTCAATTGCTATCTTTTTAGCATCCCATGATTTTGGCAAGATTCATAGTATCTTCCTAACAAGATCAGAATCATCCATTTTCTTTCCAAGAGTTGTTAGTTCATTAGTTATAAAAGTAACACGATTAAAGGCATCTTTAATTTTCTCATCGGGTTTAATTTTAAATAACTCATATCTTTGCAACAAAGCATTTATGTGTGTTTCCTTAATATATCTGTTCTTTCATATGTTTCAGTAAAACGTATCCCAAATGTCTTTTGTTGTTTCACAAAAGGAAATCAAGTAAAATTCGGATGGAGCTATTGTAGTAAGTAATAAACTCTTAACCTTATGTTCTTCTCTATAAGCTTCGGTTTCGGCATTTAAGAATGTAGCATCATCAGCTCTTGTTATTTCATTATCTCCAAATGCAATTACCTGCCATGAAGCATAGTCATTAGCTTTAATATAAGTGGACATGCACATCTTCCAATATAAATAATTTGTGCCATCAAAATGTGGAGCTCTACTGATTGCAATATTTTTCGGCCATTGTTGGATCAGTCATTTAAACAAAAAGAGAACTGCTCTGATACCAATTGTTGGTCCCGAAAATACCAAGAGAGACAGGGAAGGGGGTGTGGGGTGAATTGGTTGTTTAATAAAAATTTCACTTTTTCAAAATTTAAAGAAATTCACACTACTTGGTTAATCAAGTTTTAATGGCTTTAAAACTTTCTTTTTAAAGCAATAAACTTAACAACTAATATCTTTGAAAAAAATTCGGATCAAATAAGTTCACTCAAAACCACAAAAGATCAAACAACAAGTTTAAAGTTAAACTTCCAGTTTTATTCTCTGATTAACTCTCTGCTTAAGAAAAGATATTCCAGTTACTCCCTAATTTACTTTTTGGGCATATAAACACAGCTAAGAAAAACAATTAATTCTGTATGGAATAAAGAGAGATAAGAGTAGAGAGTGCAAAATCGATTTATAGAGGTTTCTGCCTCGAGCGTCAATCCTCTCTTCCAGCACCAAGCTTGTAAACCCCGGAAATTTTCCACAATAGTACACGACTTTACAATATTGTATGAACTAGTTAATAGACTTAGAATCTAATCAAAGTCTAAGAATAGACCAATACCTAGAATTTGGTTAGATAAAGGATTTAGAAAGTGAATGAACAATTTCTTTAACCTTAACTGATACCAAAAACAAGATTTCGTATCTTGAATGAATAATTCAAGATATGAATAAAAAAAATCTATAGGATTAAATGATAGCTTTTGAACTTAATAATGATTCGAGTTTAGAACAATGAGTAGTAATAAGTCTAAGCTTGAATTTAAATTCTAAATTCGAGATTCCTAGTTAAAATTAAATGCTACTAGTAAGATTTCATGACGGGTATCAAAACTAAAGATATATATATAGTTTAGCTTCTATATCAAATGCAATATTAAGTAAATAATTAACTACGCTTAAAGACAGAAAATGATAACCTAAAGATAAACCGTTTGGATTATAAATACACAACGAAAACATAAACTGTTGTATAACTCAAGATCTAAACTTCAGATAAAATAACCGAATCACGCTATTGTTATAATTCGAGTTTTCTTAAGCTATTGGAGCCTAAAATAAAAATTGACCTAATGAGTTCAAAAAACCCTAATCGAAGGAGATAAAATTATACAAATAATTAATCACGTATATATAAAACTTAAATTTGTATTATTTGATAATCTAAGTATTTGTATAACTCTATAAATATATTTCTATACAAAAACTCTCAAATATTGGCTAATTTGTACCCGTATAACTTGTTAAATTATCCTAAAATTAAGTTAAATAATTAACTAATATATATATTATATATATATGTTTTTTGGTGCTGCAAGTTGGCCGAATTGTAAGGGAAGAGAGAGAGCTGGATTTGATCAAATAATTCACCCACAAAGTCAACAAAAATCAACTCTATAACCACTCATTATTTGCCAAGAAAGCCATTCATTAATAACAACGAAAACAACAGATTAAACTCAGCCAAATAGAAGAAAATTCGGAGCAAATTCGTAGCAAATGGCAGCTGCACCTTCTTCTCCTTCTCTCTATATATATATGCACATTTAAGGCTCTTAATGAGGAAACCAACAAGCTTTGAACACTTTCGAAAATTCCAAATCAAAACTACTCTTAATTAGCAGCCAAAGTGATCTAAAAACAGAAAACAAACATATCGAATCCTCCAAATACGAATCAAAAGAAAAACAATACGAAAAACCCTTGGATACGAGTTCAAAGGTAAGATGATGTAATTCGAATGATTTTCTTTTCAACTTAAGCATTAGAACTGACTTCTGGTAATCATAGAAATATAATCAACACAAATACACGCTTCGAATTCCATTGGATCAGCTCAACTGAGATAAAAATCCGAAACCTTAGCCATATTTTTGTAAGAATCGAGATCTAAGTATATATGTTTGTAGAAGTATTAAGAGTTGTTGTATAACTACATATAAGATATAGAAACACTTAGAAATGGTCTAAGAATGTTTTTAACATGGAAAATTTAAGGAATATGAATCGGATCATCGAAGAAGATGATGAACAGTGTTAACACTGCCTATAAGCTGGCAGTGTAGATGCTCAACGCCGACAGCTTACATGGATAGGCCGACGGTATAGGACGGCTTACATTGAACAGAAGCTACGTAAAATTTATTTTCACGTAAAGATGAATGTAAGGCGGCTATCTAGGAATCTACGCCGACGGCGTAGGACCGTCGTATGTTGAAAGCCGACAGCTTTCAAAGCCGATGCAATCAATATGAAATATGATGCAAAACCAAATCAACACCGGTACTTGGGTTTCAAAGCCGGCGGCTTTGAGCCGGCGTACACCCATATTTCTTCAACGAAAGCTAGTTTTGAAATAAACAGAATATATATATATATATATATATGCAACAAGCCTACTGATTATACATTATATATATGGTAATATAAGATTTATTGAATAGTTAAATAAATACGAATGTTTAACATATTTTGATTAATAATTAATAATTCTTAAATTCCTATAATTACAGAAAAATATTTAGTGTTAATAGAAGTTATAAATAGTCAAATAATTGTTCTAAATAGATAAAATAGGTAAGAATGGAAATTGAAATAAGCTAAATATTTGAGTAATGTGACTTCTAAAAATAACAAAATAATTATACGAGATAAATTAAGGGAAACACGATGATACTAAGTAATAATAAATAAATATAATTTTCCACATTGAGTTCAGTATAGGATAACACCAAATCAGTATTAGCCACTACCAAAACTTGATAAATATCGAGTTTAGGACACTAGTCACATATAGGGAATTTAGTTACATAATCTATAATATATTGATGAATACTTTATTCATCTTAATAGGTGACTTTGTAACACTAGAAGATTAATTCCAGCTGATTATTACGATTGAGTCAGTATGAGCAAGTGAGTAATTCAGTCATATTGCACTGTTTGTGCTCGTAAGTAGTTGAATATATAATGCAAAGATAATTAAACGAATGTTTTGTTGAAAGTATGTTGTGATCTGATTATATGATCGTTAAAATATTCTTACAAAAGTGATAATGCAATGATTTGATGTTGTGAAGTAGTATAATGATGATTGTGTGTAATGTATGATCACCATGAAATTGAATAAGAACTATTGACTTAACAAAATAATCTGATCATGCATTGCACGAATTGCATTATTGCATATATATTGGGATGACAGCCTGCTACGTATTAATATTTCGGTTCTTTGTTAATGCATGGCTGTTCTAATGTGTTAGTTCTTCCAAGGTTTTCTTTGTTCTGTTGGTTCTACGAGAACTAATTGGCATCGAAGAACGCCGCTCGTAGTATCGCTTTGAAATGATTAATACTTAGGGAGTTTCTAAGGTGGATATAGGAAATGGTCAGTTTAATCGATTATATTAAAAGTGATAACCCTAAAACGAGAAATCGTTAATTTTCCTGTAAACTTAGTCTCTCCTGGGCAGATGGTCATGGAGTAATGGTTCTTCAACCCTTAAAAAGAGGGCGTAAATCTTTTTCCTGTTTGGATTCTAGATCGTCCAAGCTTGTATCTGTGCATATGGTTGAGTGCTTGCATTACATATGATTTGCTAATAACTTGTGTGATGTATGGTATGTCTGGTTATTCACTGAGCTGTGGTTTCACTCATACTCCAACAGTCTTTTCAGGTTTACCCTACGACCCTGGTTAGTCACTTCCAAGAGTATGGCTCCGGTAAGAGCTTAAGAGCTGGAAGCCTATGACTGTACTTTAGATTAATGGTTATGTTTTATTAAAATAGATAATAAATGCTAATGTATTAGTTGTGTACTTCAGGAAGACTACTTGGTTTGTAATAGCTCTATAATGTTTATGATTAAGTTAGCAGTTATTCACTAATTTAGTTCTTATATGTATTTATCATTTCTTATCAAGCAACTAAAAAGATCATGTTGTTTTGAAAACTTGTCATTCTCTGAAGGTAATATGGTGATAGTATTCAAGTGTGACTTGTTTACTACTACTAGGGTACCCTTGAGGCATGACAAAGCTAGGGACCCGGTATTCTATTCCGATATGTTCCACTATCCAATCAAGAAATGAGAGTACAAGCTTGTTTACTACAATAAACTTCAATCACTCTGCTCAGTCTATCTAGCTTCATTCAAGCTATTTACTGATCTGTAGAGAAAGAAAGCCACTCTCACTCCTTTTACAATCTCTCACAAGAGAACTAAAACAATGAGGAATAAAGAAATAAAGATTTCCTCTTGGTTTGGTACAATGAAGACAATATAAATGAAATTCACAGCTTTTTATGCTTGTTCTTTTTTCCCCTTATCTTCTATTTGAATCTCTGTTTGTTTTATATATTTTTTATTCCCAACGGTTAGGAAAAGACAAACTTTGTTCTTGATATTTCTCCTTCATAACATCTGCTTCTTTTAGATAAGATGAGTAATTGAATGTTGAAGATGATCTTGTTCCTATTTTTATGCACTTGTTGGAGATATTAATCTTTTTGTGAATGGGTCTTGAGAATTTGAACTTTATCAATTCAAATTATCCTCTAAAAATAACGTATCAGAATCCCTTGAAGATAGGAAAATATATCGCTGTTCATCTTCTTCTTCAAATTCATAAAATTTCAGCTTGTAAAGATAAACTAGATTGTTGATGAAGATAAGAAAAACTTGATCGATTATCATTATCTTGTTGTTGATAAGACTTGATATTTGAAAGTTGTTGGCGATATCTT
Source organism: Combretum micranthum (assembly GCA_024138025.1). NCBI lineage: Eukaryota > Viridiplantae > Streptophyta > Magnoliopsida > Myrtales > Combretaceae > Combretum > Combretum micranthum. Next base: position 569,607 of record JAMXBD010000630.1, on the reverse strand, counting down.
TATGATAAATATCCCCTGATACGGTTCATGCTTGAAAAGATTTTTGTTCCTTTGATATTGCCCCATATCTTGCTATCCATAATCTACTTTGAATTTAAATTTCTTTAGCCATAGAAAATCACGTTCTTGGTATCTCATAAATAGATACTTTTATCAGATAAGCTTTTCATGTCAAATCTGGACCAAATCTTGAACACATCTTGACATTGTTATTAAATATCCTTGTTGTCAAAATATAAAATCTTCAAGAATAATACTTTTAATTTAATGTAAACTTGAATCCTCTTGGATATTTGAACCAACTTAGTGGAACATTTGAATGTACTATCCAAATAAATTCAACTTTGGTGCTGGGTCTTCAAATAATGAATTAATTGAAGAAAAATCGATCTACAATTTTCTGTTTATCATTTTGTAGCTTTTTTGATATAGCAGGTCAACCTTCTGAGTTACCTTCTAATTTAGCAGCTTTTTGGGCATATTGCAGGTCAACCTTCTGAGTTACCTTCTGACTTTACATTTATTCTTGAAAAACTTTCTAAACACTTTCTAAAATACTTTCCGAATTGAGTCTCTTTTGAAACATTTTCATAAACCAATTTTGATTATACTTAAGTGCTACACACTTAATAAATTAGTTAATAAATACTCATAAATGTTTTGTTATCATCAAAACCAAACTAGGAGACTTAACAAAAGAAATGAAATTACAACAAACAAATTTAATAAAGAAAATTATTTTTAATAATTTTTAAAATTTTTGTTTTTGAAGGTGCGCTGACTTTACGCTGGCAGTGTAAATATGGAAGGTCGATGAGGTACGACCAAAGGCCAGCTGTGTAGAAGTCCAAAAAATTTTACGCAAAGGGTTAGAAAATGGAACATGATGCCATACATGGTGTATGGGATCATGTTTCAACCTAGGGGAAAAACACATGCAAGATCATAAAATGAAACATGATGCCATACATGGTGTATGTGATCATGTTTCAACCTAAGGGAAAAACGAATAAAGGTTAGAAAATGAAACACCTTATCATACATGGTGTTTCAAAAGGTGTATGAAGCGTTAGTGGGTGAAACACCCTCCCATACGTGTTGTATCAAAAGTATATGGCAAATACACCTTCCAAACATGGTGTTTGATAGGGTGTTTGAATTTTTCTGAATTTTTCTTGTTTCAAACTTAATTTTTACACACTATTCACTTCTCCAAACATATTCTAAGCCCTCTACAAACATCATATACTATGCCACATGCATTTAACCACTCGAACACACATGAACTTCACATTCCTAAATCAACCAGCTCTCAACATCATCTAACACCAATAAACTCCTTCATCACCAACTTAACATACACAAAACAACTTCAACACTGATCATAACTCATTAAACTCCAACACTTTAACTCAAAACAACATTAGAGCTTACAACAACCTATCTATTACAACTTCAAACATCCAAAAGCATTCCTAAACAACTCAGCAACAACTGAACACAACAAAATTGCTTGTAATCTACCATGAACTAAGTTTTGACAACAATTTCTTGGTATAAAGAGGAAATAATCATCACAAAAAGACATTTAAGCTTACCTTAATTTGTAGATGATGAGTGTGAGTGAATTCTTGGTGAATTGAGCAAGGAAACTTGTTCAAATAGGTTAGGAATATAGGCTTGAAATCTCCCACGAGTTTTAGGTCTATTTTAGGTTTGCTCTTGATCTGTTTTGGATGTCTATTTTTTGTCCAAATAAAAGTTGATATTTATCCCTTATTTATTGACTATTAAGGAAAATTTGAAAATGAACAAGAGGGGATTTGGGCTTTAAATTTGGCTTGCTTTTGGACTTTATTTAGTTAACAATTGGAGCTTGGGTTTAGGCTAAGAAAATATGCTATGTTAAGCTTTGGTTTTAGGTTGATTTTGATTTTGAAAACTCAAGTTTGACATGAATTGAAACAACAATAAATACTACTATCAATCACACTAACACATTATATTTATTTTTATCACATATAACTTATCAACCATATTTATATATAATAAAAGTAATTTTTAACAATATCAATCATACAAAATACATTCACAAATAAATCATAGAATACATTAGTAACACACAAATCATAGAATTCACTACTAATAGTAAATCACACTAACTGATTAAATTCTATTGAACTAAACACTTAATAAAATTCATGATTTGATTAAATCAACCAATATATATATATATATATTAAATTTAATTATGCATGTGAGTTAAGCTATTTCAAATTTTGAAGGAGTAAAATTATTCGAAGGTTTTAGAAAAAGGAACATATATCTAATTACACCTTCTAATATGAATGTTGAGTGTTACTTTTTGACCTTGAATGATAATATACATGTATGGTATAAAAAGCTAGGTCACGTGAATTTTAATCAAATAGAAAAGCTTTCTAAAAAGAATCTTGTTGTTGGTCCCTAAAATTAACATAAAGCATGATGTGAAATGTGAAACCTATTTAAAGAACAAAATGGTTTCAATTTCTCATAAAAGCAAAAATATGATTTCAACAAAAGGACCGCTTGAACTTTTACATCTTGATTTATTTGGACCTACAAGAACTTTAAGTTTAGGAGGAAATAAATATGGACTTGTGATTATTGATAATTTTTCAAGATGCACATGGGTATTCTTTCTAAAACATAAATATGGCACTTGATATGTTTCAAAAATTTACTAAACAAATTCAAAATCAAAAATGTTTTTCTATTGTTGCTTTAAGAACCAATCACGGTAAAGAATTTGATAATGCCTTTTGTGAAGAATATGGAATAAATCATAATTTTTCAGCATCTTGTACACCTCAATAAAATGGAATAGTTGAAAGAAAGAATAGGACTATACAAGAAAATGACGTGTTAATATTAAATGAAAGTGAAATAGTTGCATATTTTTGGGTTGAGGCTGTAGCAACTACTTTTTACATAATGAATAGAGTATATATTCGACCTCATTCTACAAAAACATCATATGAATAATTTCGTGGTAGGAGACCATCTGTTTCATATTTTCATGTGTTTAGATATACATGTTTTGTGACAAAGAATGCAAATAAATTTGGTAAGTTTGATGAATGATTAGATGAAGCCATCTTTTTGGGATATTCACAAAATAGTAGAGCATATCGTGTTTATAATAAAACAACAAAAGTGGTTGAAGAATCTATTAATGTGTGTTTTCTTAGTGAAGTGAAAGATGAATTTTACGATGATGATGTGTTTATGCCTGCAAAAGAAGATAAGGAACCTAATTTTGCTATCTCAGAAACTAAATCAGATAAATCTAATGAAATCATAAAAGCTACCAAAGAAGAAAGTACATCTGATGAGTTTTTTAAATCTGATAACTCAGAAACTAAAGTAGAACATAATCTGGAAATGATTTTTGATAAACCCGAAAGTTCAAAGACATGGAAGTTTAAACCATCTCATCCACCTAGTTATATTATTGGTGATATAGAATCAGGAACAAAAACCATATCTAAGTTACAAGATCTTGAAAATCATTTTACTTTGTTGTATGAAATAGAACCTTGCAATATTGATAAAGCTTTAAATGATAATAATTAGATTAATGCAATACAAGAGAAACTAAGTTAATTTTAAAGAAATAACGTTTGGAACCTATTACCTAGACCTCAAAATAAATCTATTATAGGCACAAAATGGGTGTTTAAAATAAATTAGATGAAGATGGAAAAATTGATAGAAGTAAAGCTAGGCTTGTAGCTAAAGGATATTCACAAGAAGAAGGAATAGATTATGATAAAACATATGCACTTGTTGTTAGACTTGAGGCTATAGATTTTTTGGTTGCTCATGCTTGTTATAAAGATTTTAAGTTGTTTTAAATGGATGTGAAAAGTGCATTTTTAATGGTTAAATTAAAGAAGTGTATGTTGAACAACCGCTTGGATTTGAGGATCCATTTAAGCCTGAATATGTTTTTAAGTTAAAAAAGCTTTGTATGGACTGAAACAAGCACCAAGAGCTTGGTATGAGAGACTTAGTGGGTATCTCATCTCAAGTGGATATCAAAGAGGTAAGATTGACACCACCTTATTTATAAAGCATTATATAGATGATATACTAGTTATACAAATATATGTTGATGACATAATATTTGGATCAACTAAAGAACAATATTGTCAAGAATTTGCAAAGCTTATGCAAGCTGAATTTGAAATGTCCATAATGGGTGAACTAAACTTCTTCTTGGCATTACAAATCAAACAAACAAAAGAAGGAATTTTCATTCACCAAAAGAAGTATACCAAACAAATATTGAAAAAGTTTGGATACGAGAATTCAAAAGAAGTTGCAACTCCAATGAGTTCTTCTATCAAGTTAGATCTTGATTCTTAAGGTAAAAAAGTCAATGAAAAGTTGTATAGAAGTTTAATTGGTTCCCTTTTCTATTTGACTGCATCAAGACTAGATATTTTGTTTTCTGTTTGCATTTGTGCAAGATTTCAAAATAGTCTAATGAAAACACATTTAAAGGCTGTTAAAAGAATTTCAAGTACATTGCATGCACTGTAAAATTGGGAATCTGTGATCCCAAAAATAAAAATTTTGAATTAATTGGATACTCAGATGTTGATTATGCAAGATGCAAAATTGATAAAAAAAAAAAAAGCACATCTTGTACTTGTCAATTCTTAAGAAATAAATTGATTTCTTGGTCTTCAAAGAAACAAAATTCAGTTGCTTTATCAATAGCAGAAGCTAAATATATTTCAATTGGAAAATGTTGTGCACAAATTCTTTGGATAAAACAACAACTACAAGATTATGGATTAAATTACAAAAATATTTCTATCAAATGTGGTAATACAAGTGCAATGAACTTAACAAAAAATCTTGTTCATCATTCTAGATCTAAATATATAGAGATTAGACCTCATTTTATTAGGGACCATGTGACTAATGGAAATATTAATATTGAATTTGTTTTTACAAAAAATCAGTGTGTTGATATTTTTACAAAACCGTTAGATAAAAATAGATTTGAATTTTTAAGATATGAGATTGGGATGTGTAATCCTTTTTAAATTTTTCTTGTTGCATTGCTAAATAAAATTACACCTCATTTATGGAAAATACGCATGTGGAATTAAATAAAGGTCTTTTCATTTCATGCCTTTTCAAACTCCTTTGTCAGACCCAAGTTTATCACTTGACTTTTCCAACAAAATAACCTCTCTTCTTCAACAATCAAAAACCTAAAATGTCTCCACAAAAATCATCACGGTTGGCATCCAAAAGTTTTTCATCAAAGATACAATAACCATTCGAGATGAAACCTCAAGCTGTGAGGAAGTTTTTCCTGCTCTCACACAAGATGAAAAAACACGAGAAGTTCGAACAAATAACATACAAGATGATAATGAACAACAAAAGATGATGCGGAAAAATCTAAGAAGGAATCAAATACAAACAAGAAAGAAAATAAGAAGGAAAAAGGTTCCAAAAGAAAGGAACCCAAACCTAATACAAAGTTAGAGGGAGACCTCAGAGGGTTTCGCAAAGAAAAAGGGGCTAAGCAAAAGAAATTTTCTTCACCTTCAGCCACTAAAACAACATCTACCAAGAAGAGAAAAAGTTCCACAAGCAAAGTATTATAATGTGCATACATTGATTTCAAATTTTTTGAATTAAATGTTTTTATTGGGATTTCTGGCTAAATAGAATAGGATGTAAAAATCCATGCAATATAATTGATTTGATTGATGGAGACTTAGTCAAAGAATTTTATGATAATCTGATACAGTTGGAGGGTTTTATCTTGAAATCAAAATTTCTTAGAAAGACTATCAAGATTAGTAGGAAAGATTTAATAGACTGTTTTGAAATGAAGGATGAAAGTGATGATGAAAGATTCATGAATATTCAAAGAAATGATCTTTCGAAAGAAATCAACGATTGAATAGGAGAATTTGTTGAAAAGGATATCTTTTCTGCTGATTTTGAATTGTTGATTTGGTTATGGCATAAAATAGTCGTGGACTGTTTTTACCCAAGAATGGCAGTTCCACCACTACTTCAAAGGAGGAAGCTCTCGTAATCTTGGCAATTAATAAAAATATGAAAATTGATATGCCTAGTATGATGCTGAAGCATATGTGGAGAACTCAAGCAAACAAACCTTATGGTAATTTGCTTATGAAAATTTTTAGATTCAAGAAAATTCATTTACCCAAGCATATTAAAGTACCAATTGGTTTAAAAAGAATTGGAGAAGTCAATTTGAAATGGATGAACATTTTTGTGAAGGACAAATTTTAGTTTACTAGGGATAGAACTTGGTATAGGCATTTTAAGTTTAACAAATTTAAATTTGATGGGAAGAAAATAAAGGCACTAGCTAAGGGGGAGGAACTTCTTGCTCCAAAGAGTGAATCAAAGCATGAAAACTCTGATAAAATTGAGAAAAACCCCTTAGAAGACCTGGAAAGGAAGCAATGAAACCAAAGAAGAAAGAAAAATATGAGATTAGGTTTGGTGGAAAATATGTGATCAGTGAAGGAATAGGACAGGTTGAGACTGATTCAAAAAGTGAGTCAGAAGGTGTACTAGTTAGACCTCCTGGTGGAAACATCTAAATCAAGTTTTGAATTTGATATTGTTGATCTTATTGAGAAGAAATTTCATGATATGAGAAAGGATTTAATAGACTCTATGCTCTATGCTTTTAAGATCTTCAAGGAAGTTCATCAACCAGAAGACTTTTTTGCACTAACTGGACCAGGTAGTACTCTTGAATTTGGTCATACTCCTCATGCTAAATCCGAGCCGGCTGATGGTCATCACACACCTGTTTCTTCTTCAACTCAAGTTTCAGAGGGCTTACAGCTCATTCCCTTTACTTAAACCCCTATTTTCCCATGACAAATGAACCAGCAGAAGTTATTACCTCTGTCTTAACCTTTCTTTAACAATGAAACATTATCTTTCTTTATCCTAGACACACTTTCCCACAGTGCAAAAAGATGAAAGCCCAAAAGTCTATGAAGCCTATAGAGTTTAAGACGGATTAATCTTTTTAATGTTCTATTTTGTGGACTGTTTTTACTTCTATTCTCTAAAAATGTTATGTAGACTTTGCTAATTCCTCAGTTTCTAAGTTTGAATTTTATCACATTTTTCAATTTTATTGTTAGTATTACTTCTTGTAATTTATGATACTAATAAAAAAGGGGGAGAGAAATAAGCAAACTACATGACATGTACAAGATATGAATATTTGAATTGGACTTACATTTTCATAAAAACAATTATTTCTTTTACAAGGGTTTTGTTATCATCAAAAAGGGGGAGAATGTTAGTTTTTCTCAATATGAGTTTTGATGATAACAAAAAGGTTTTTTATTAATAACAAAGTTACTAAGTATGCAGAGTTTAATCCATTAAATATATGTACAAATGAGTATGATCAAAGTTTATGGAAGTTTTTTTAAAAAGAAAGATTCAATTCAAAAAGTAACTCAGAAGGTAAACATGCTACCTGTCATGAAGACAGTAAGACTTAGAAGGTAACTTAGAGAGTAGACTTGCTATATGAAAAAATTTGCAGATTTACAAATAGAACATGGGAAATCAAATTTTGTTGGTCCCGAAAAGATAACCAAGAGGGGGGTGAATTGGTTATAAAATTTGCTTTTAAAAATTTTGAATAAATTTTACACCACTTGTTTATTCAACTAAAATGGCTTTGAAACTTTCTTAAAACAATAAACTTAACAAATAAAACTTTGAACAATAATTTGGATCAAAATGATTTGCTTAAGCTCACGAAAAAATCAAATATCAATTCAAAACTTTTTACTCCAGAAACTTTCTGACTAACTCTCCGAGTTTAATCCACAGCACAAATAATTAAATGAAAATATATGAGAATAAAAAGATAGGGTAGAGAAGATTGTAAAGTTGATTTATAGAGGTTCCGCCTTGAGCGTCAGTCTCTCTTCCAGCACCAAGCCGGGGATCCGGTCTTCTTCACCGGTATGTTCCACTATATCCAAAATAAACAAGTTACAAGTTGTCCTTGCCAACATACTTGGCTTACAATGCACTCAGCTTGACTCTCTAAGCTTCTTCTTAAGCTAACAATCAATCTACTGAGCCTACTTGTAACTCTCTATCTCACACAAGAATTGAGTAATTCTAAATCAATGGAAATACAATATGTATCCTCAAATTTTCGAATAATAAAGACTATGTAAGCTATCGCATTTTTGCTCAGAAGAAGGAATGATTTTTTTCGATTGCTCTTTTTCAAATTTCGTATATTTTTTTTTCAGCTCTTGTTGAATATATCTTAGAAGCTACAACGATTAGATTTGAAGAAGATAAATTTTGTTCCTCAATATTTTGCACCATCTTCGGATTAAGTTGAAACTTCGACTGAAGATAATTTGAATATCACGTTATCTTGAAGTTGTTATCTTCATTGTAATCTTTATGAGATAAACTTGCTTAACTGAAATATAGGAATCTTTATCTTGTAATTCGAATTTAAGCTGTGAACCGTTGTTGACATCTTCCTTCTATTTTACCTTATGATCTTCATATCCCTTGAAAATAGTATCGGTTCTTTCTTGTTTTGCTTCTTTTCTTCAGACATTCATAAAATCTGGATTTGATAAGGTATTATCCAAAAAATCTTGGAAGCTATTTTCTTATTTTTCGAATACTTTAACACTTGAATCCCCATGGATATTAATCCAACTAATATGGAACATATTTGAATGCATTACCCAAATACATTCAACTTTGTTACTGGGTCTTCAAAATAATTTGTTTACGCAATATTGTATGACCTTCTGAGTCAGCCTTTCATAAATTCTTTGTTTGTTTTTCAAACGTTACCATCTGACTTACTTTTGACTTCAAAGCTTCATAAATTCCGTTAAGAATATTACTTCATAAAACACTGCCATGACTGAAATTTATTAGAAATCCTTGATCTTTTTGTTATCATCAAAACAAATTTTAAGAGATCTTAACATTCTCTCCCTTTTTGATGATAACAAAACCTTTCAAAACAATAATCAAAAGAATTTTTGAAATATACATGACAATATAACTTCACATTCACATATCATTTCAACCAATATTAGTCAGTATTTTAATTAATTTCTCTTAATTCTCCCCCTTTTTGTTATCATCATAGAATATGAACATGCTCCCCCTTAATATATGCACAATATATCAAAAGAAGATAACATAAAACTAAAGAAACATCACAGAGTCTTACAAAACAGATTGCAACAAAACAGAGAAAATTGTCCTTAGAAATGAAAAGTGCATAAAAGAAACTTAAATCTTTCTGATTTGGTGGACAGATGGACTTTTTGGCTACCATCTTCTTCCTTTGTGGAAAAGGACCACGAAGGTGAATGGCAGATTCAATAGGAAGAGATGAAGAGGGTTGTATATTCATCGGATTGGCCTGAAGATAGGTTCTAAGAGCGTCAGAGAGAACAAATTCAGGAGCTGTTGGTGAAGATGCAGGAGTAACAGACAGAACATCCTTAGGTGAGACATTTGATCCTTATTCAGTTAAAGGAGAGACCAAGGGCTGCGAAGGGATAGTGCTGTTAGGAGAAGAGGATATAGGAGGATCCGGGATTTGTGAAGAACCTTCAAAGATGGGATTATCTTTCATTTCAACTTCCTTTGTTGGAATGACTGAGGGTGGTGAGGAAGAAGGAATGGTTTCCTCAACAAATTTGGACACCTCTCGTTTCATCTCAGCTGCAAGTTCAGCCATCTTTTACTGCATAATATCTATGATGTTTGGTGGAAGCTGAGTTTTGGAAGATTCTCCAGGACCATCAAATTTTGCTTCTGAGTCACTGTCTAACTCTGAGCTTTGAGCTTTCTCATGGCCCTCTTTGATTTCAAATTTCCCTCCAGTCCTAATAGAATGTTTTTCCTTTCTCTTATCTTTGACAGTTTCTTTTCTAGCCCTTTTAGGAGGAGTTTTCTTAGCCTTGTCATCCTCAGAAGAACCGTCTAAATTACCTTCTGATTCGAATAGATGCTCCCCCTCAACTAGAGATTTAATTTCATCCCAGTTGAAATTTCTCTTGCTTAATCTAGGATAAATGTACCATGCACCATCCTTAGCAAACCAAAAAATTTTGTTTGACATTTATGTTCATATGCATAAGCACCATGTCTCCAATCTTCTTTAGATATTGAGGTTGCTTAGCATTCTTGGCAGCTTAACTTTCTTATACTTCAGCAATTTTGTGATCAAACTCCCATAAGGCATGTTGCCTCTAGTTCTCCATAGATGTTTCAAAATCATGCTCAGAAGATCAATTTTTAGTCTCTTTTTGATGGCTAAGATTACTTTGGCTTCATTTTTGTTAATGGATGTACTAATTCAATTTTTTGGGAGTAAACAATCCATAACAACCTTATGTAACAACCTAATGAGTAGTCTAAATTCTGTATTAAACACACTTTTTCTAGATTCTTGACAACACCATCATTGATTTCCTTAAAAAGAGTATTCTTTTTCACAAACATGAAGAAATCATCATCTTTTTCATCCTTCAATCCAAAACAATCTATCAAGTCGTTCCTACCAATTACCACTCTTCTACCTCCAACTTCTGATTTTAACTTTAATTCCTCAACTAAACTCAGATTGTCATAAAATTCCTTGACAATCTCTCCATCTACTTCATCTTTTAGATTGCATAAGTTCTTACAACCTATTCTATTTAACCATTCATTCTAAAAGAATCCATTTTTCTTAAAGAATTAAAAATCAATATAAGAATTTTCAAGAAGTTTTATTGCTCTGTACCTTTTTGGGCCACTAGATTCTTTGCGCTTCTTCTTTGGTGTTCTAGTTTCTGCTTTGGTGAACCTCCAGACACTTTCTTTTCTTTGAAACTCTTCCCTTTTTGATTTTAACTTGAGTATGCCTTTCCTCAGGACTTTCTGAGTCATTGTTTGATTTAAGGTTAGGGTCTTCTTTGGAAATCTTTTCAGATTTTGATGTCGTCTTGTCCAGAGACTCATAACTTGATTCACTTACTTGTTTTTCCTTCTCTTTCTCTGGATTAACGGCTTATGTGTGCATGTCCTTTTCTTTGTTCACATTTATTTCATGTTCTTCTCTATTTTAGTCCTTGTTTCTCGGTTTATATCATAATCAGATGATGAAGAATCAAAAGATTGCATGGTAAGTTCAACTTTTTCTTGTGGATTTTTGGCTTTTGGAACTTTGAAAGCTAATCGAGATGATTTTCTTGGAGCTATTGTCAGAGTTCAAGAAAGGTAGAGAGAACATGAACCTTTGTGTTTTTGTTTTTAAAAAACTGAAACAAGAAGGAACGAAAAACGAGGGAAGATACGCCTTGGAAAAGAAAAGAAATCCAACGGTTGGGGTGAAGAGCCATCAAGAATGCACGTTCCCCATTATAAAAGTTACACTTTTTCCATAATTTATTTGTCTTCTATAATTATTTATTTAATATATTTTTTTATTTTTTATGTTTAAAATTTGAAAGGATAACGCATTCCTATTTCATTTCTTAAAAATTCAAACCTTGATTTATCAAGGGGTTTAGTAAAAATATCTGCTAATTGTTTTTTTGTGGAAATAAAATCAACATTTATATTTCCATTTATTACGTCATCTCTTATAAAATGATGTCTTATTTCTATATGTTTTGCTTTAGAATGATGTATTGAATTTTTTATTAAATTGATTGCACTTGTGTTATCACACTTAATAGAAATATTTTTATAACACTCCATAATCCTCCATTTGTTGTTCGATCCAAAGAACTTGAGCACAACAATTTCCCAAGGATACATATTCAGCTTCTGCAATTGATAAAGCAACTGAATTTTGTTTCTTTGAAGACCATGAAATTAATTTATCTCCTACAAATTGACATGTTCCTAATGTACTTTTTCTATCAATTTTACAACCAGCATAATCAGCATCAAAAAAACCAATTAAAGAAAAATTTTCATTCTTTGGATACAAATTCCTAATTTCTTAGTACATGCAATATATTTGAAAATTCTTTAACAGCTTTTAGATGATTTACAGTTGGATTACTTTGAAATCTAGCACATATACAAACAGCAAATAAAATGTCTGGTCTAGAACAGTGAGATATAATAAGATCCAATAAGACTTCTATAGAGTTTTTCATTAATTTTCTTACCTTCTGAGTCAAGGTCTAACCTTATTGAAGTACTCATTGGTGTAGCCACTGACTTCTTATCTTCATAACCAAAACTTTTTCAAAATTTATGTTGTATATTTTTCTTGATGAATAAATATTCCCCTTAGTTTGCTTAATTTGTAATCCCAAGAAGAAGTTTTAGTTCGCTCATCATAGACATCTCAAATTCACCTGCATAAGCTGGGCAAAATCTTGACAATATTTCATTAGTAGATCCAAAAATTATATCATCAACATATATTTGTACTATTAAAATATCCTTATCAAAATATTTTTAAGAAGAGAGTTATGTCTACAGTACGTCTTTGAAATTCATTAGTGATGAGAAAATCACTAAGCCGATCATACCATGCTCTTAGAGCTTGGTTGAGCCCATATAAAGCTTTTCTTAATTTATACACATATTCTGGTTTGAATGGATCTTCAAACCCTGGAGGCTATTCTACATACACTTCTTCTTTAAAATAGCCATTTAAAAGGCACTTTTTTACATCCATTTGAAATAATTTAAAATCTTTAAAACATGCTTAAGCAAGCAACAATCTTATAGCTTCCTAGCAACAGGTGCATAGGTTTCATCATAATATATGCTTCCTCTTGTGAATATCCTTTTGCTACTATTCTAGCTTTGTTTCTTACTATCTTGCCATTTTCATCTAATTTAATTTTTAAATACCCATTTTGTACCAATAACAGATTTATCTATTAGTCTAGGTACTAACTCCATACATTATTTCTTTGGAATTGATTTAATTCTTCCATCATACCATTTATCCAATCATTACCTAATAGAGCATTTTCTATGCTACTAGGTTCAATTTCAGATAGTAAAGCAAAATGATTTTCAATATCTTTAAGCTTTGATCTAGTTTTAAACACCGGCATCAATATTACCTATAATCAACTCCTATGATGTGAAGTTCTATACTTCCACGATTTTGAACTTTCAGGTTCATCACAAAGTACTTCAGAATTACTTCTGCGTGACCTCTACTTTACCTTCTGAATCATCAGAAGTTAGATTTTATGAAATTGATTCTCCTTTATTTATATTTGGTTATAGCATCATTAGATGTATTCTTTATTAGAGATATCATAAACATCACAATCATCTTTATTTCTTCAACAAACTACATTAATTGTTTCTTCAACTATCTTAGAAACTTTATTAAACACACGATAAGCCTTACTAGTTTAATGAATAACTAAAAAAATTCTTCATCAAAACGTTCATCAAACTTCCGAAATTATGTATATTCTTTTTCACAAACATTTAGCACCAATACATGAAAATAAGAAACATTAGGTTTCCTTCCTCGAAAAATTTCATAAGCAGTTTTTTTATGTAAAAGGTCCTAATATAGACTATTATGATATAACAGCAGTTTGCTACTGCTTAGCCCACAAATTTTTGAAATTCCACTTCATTGAGCATTGAACGAGTCATTTCTTGTTGATTCTATTTTTCCTTTCTACAACACCATTTGTTGTGGGTGTTTAGGAGTTGAAAAATTATGAATTATTCCATTTTCATCACAAAATGAAAAAAAAAATAGCATTATCAAATTCTATACCTGATCTGATCTTATGAAATAATTAAATAACTTTTCTCATTTTGTGAATTTGTTTGGCAAATATTTGAAAAGCATCAAAGGTATCGGATTTATTTTTTAGAAACAAAACCATGTATATCTTGAAAAATCATCACTATAACAAGCCCATATTTGTTTCCACCAATACTTAGTATCCTTGTAGGACCAAAAAGATCCAAATGTATAATCTAGAAGTCTTTTAGAAGAAATCACATTCTTACTTTTATGTGAAGTAGATACCATCTGATTTTTCAACATGCATCACATTTGATATCTTGATTGATATGTGTTTTTGGTAAACCTATAACAAGATTATTTTTAGACAATTTTTCAAGTTGATTGAAATTACATGTCCGACGCCTTTTGTGCCATAGATGTATATTGTCATACATAGTTAAGAAACAACATTCTGAGTTCATATCAGAGGATGTTATTAAATATACATTTTTCTTTCGATAGCCTTCAAACATTTTTACATTATTAAAATCAAATGCATAACATTTATTTTCTTAAAAGTCATCTTGTAACCTTTGTCACACAACTGACTTATGCTTAGTAAATTGTGCTTTAATCCTTTTACAGAGAAACATTTTCTTAGCATGAGGAGGTTTTCCAATTATACCCGAAGCTATAATTTTACCTCTACTATTATCTCTAAACTTTACGTATCCATTTCCTTTCCATACTAAGGCCTTGAGAACAGGTAACATCACCTGTCATATGGCTTGAGCACCCCTATCTATGTACCAAGTCCCTTTTATGTTAGCTCCTTATTCCTGCAGAAGTTACAAAGGTGCAAACCTTTTTAGAACCCAAACCATCTTGGGTCCTTGATAAGATAAGCTCATTTTCTCATTATTCTTTACTTGATCAGAATTGAGCTTATTTCTCTTGTAGAAACAATATTCTCAATATGACCTATTTTATTGCAAAAGAACATGCATAAGGTGTTGTGTTATCTCTTATTTTGAACATTATTTCTTTGATGTAGGTAACTATATCTCTGATTTTTATAGTTGTACTTCTGATTTCTATATTTTATATAATACTTCAAGTAGTGTTGATAACCATATGTTTTAGGAATGCGATATTGTTTCATACCCATAATTTCATTGTGGATATCTGTTTTGAAATGTCCTTCTGACATACTTTCTGATATTAGTTTTGTCTTCCTTCTTGACCGTTTCTCTACTTCCATATTTTTTTATTTTCACTTCACTTTTTTTACAAAAACTGTTTTCTTGATATTACTAGATGAACTATCATTTCCAAAGCCAAGTCCATGTTTACTAAAGGCTGATCTTTGGCTACTTATCAACATTTTCAATTTTTCTTCACTTTCATTGAATTTGTTGAAAGTATTTTTATCTCATGTGATAAATCCTCTACTCTTCCTTTTAAATTGCTAATCTCTTGTTTTAAAAACACTGTTTTCTTTCCTTAAGGCATCAGACTTTATATATAGTTTTTCATTGTTGCCTTTTAGAATATCATTTCATCAGCAAGAAGTCTATTTGTTTGACTTAAAATATCTTTTTCATTTTTCAAGATGTTATTCTGAATGTCTAGCTTAGACATCTTAACATTTGCTTTTTCAAGAGCTTTTAGAAGTTTTTTCATTTCTTCATATATTTCACAATCAGAAGAATTAGTTTCGGAGTCAGAGTTTACCTCAAATTTAGCCATTAAACATAGATTTGCTTCTTCCTCGGTTTCACTTGCAGTCTCTGAGTCAGCTTCTGATTCATCTAAATCACTCCAACTTCCATCATTGCCTCGTTCTTCTTCTTGTATTTTTTTATTTTCTCAATAAGAGGAGGACACTCATATTTTATGTGACCTGGCTTTTATCATTCATAACATGTAATTTCCTTCTTCTCTTTCTTTTGTTCTTTCTCTTGATAGATTTCACCTGCATCACCTTTGTAAGTTCTCCTTTTAGTAAATTTAAATTGCTTACCTCTTTTATTCTTGAACATTCGATTGAGTTTTCGAGCTAGTAAGGTGATGTCTTCTTCATCAGAATTGAACTTCTCGTTAACAACTTTCTTTACCTTGAAAGCTATTGCTTTCTTGCTTGGTTCAGCATCTTCTGTTGCATCTAAATGTGACTCATATGCCATAAGTTTTTCCTTTAGTTGGCTCAGTGTTAGTTTCTTTAAATCTTGGGCTTCCTCTATCACTGTCTTCTTGGCATCCCACGTTCTAGGTAAGATTTTGAGCATCTTTCTGACCAAAATCTAGTTATGAAATTTTCTTGCCAGAGAAGTTAATTCATTTTATATAGCAGTAAAACTATCAAATTCTTCTTTAATTTTTTTCATCTGACTTAAACTTAAAGAGTTCATATTTTTGAAGTAATGCATTGATTTTAGTATCCTTAATAGTTTCAGTTCCTTCATATGCAATACATTGAGTATCCCATATATCTTTAGCGGTTTCACAACATGAAATAAGATAAAAATCAGAAGATGCAATTGTCATGAGTAAAAGATTCCTAGCCTTAGAATTCTTTTCAATGAGCTTTTTCTCAGTTGGAGTCAACACTTCTCCTTTAGTTAATGTTACTTCGTAATCACCATTGGAGATCACCTGCCAAGAGTCAAAGTCATTAGCTTTGATATAAGTAGACATGCACATTTTCCAATAGGGAAAATTCATGCCATCAAAGAAAAGAGCTTTGTTAATTGCAATGTTATTATCAGCCATATTCATAAAAGATCTCTCAATTAAAGTAATTGAACACTGCTCTGATACCAATTGTTGGTCCTAAAAAGATAACCAAGAGGGGGGTGAATTGGTTATTGTTAGTATTTCTTTTGATGTTTTGATGATAACAAAAAGATTAAGTATTACTAATGAATTTTTGAGTATGCAGAAATCCCAATTTAATGTGATAAGTGAAGTAAGAGTTTTCAAGAGCTAAGCAAGAAGTTATGAAAATTTAAAGATAAATCAGAAAGTAGTTCAGAGACAAAATAGAAAGAAAAGTATTCAGAAGGAAACTCAGAGAGTGAAACGGCTGAGCGACAAAACAAAACTGCTCAGAAGGTAACTCAGAAGGTAAACTGGGAACAAGAACAGGATTCGCACAAAAAGATCACAGTTCGAATCTTTCAAAATTATTTTATTATTTTGAAGACCCAGCTCCAAAGTTGAGTGTATTTGGGTAATACATTCAAATGTTCCACAAAGTTGGTTATTATATCCAAGGGGATTCGATTTTTTTTAACGTATAAAAACTCAAAAGCTATGACAGAAAAATTAAATTAATCAAGATCAGATTATGTCTGTTATTTATGGCTTGGGTTTATATTCAATGATGTTATAGAATTCGTTTTGTTATCAAGTTTGACAGTCAGATCAAGAAGGAAAGATTCTATCCTATTCTTTTGGGATTTAGAAGATATTTCACGAGAAAGTCTATCTTCAAGATGGTCAAACAATGATATGGATAAACATCAACGTTATCAACAGCAAGATAAGATTTGGATAATCACAGAAGTATATCAAGCACAAAATCAGGAACTACTGGAGATTATCATCTATCCAATTGTTTTGAATTCGAATTCTCTAACCGTTTTCAACCGAAGAAGAAGGAGAATTTTAAATTTAAATATCTCGAAGACATGAAGACAGAGTGTGAAAAAGACGAGAATAATCAAAAGCCTTTGAGAATCTCTTGCAAAATTACTGTCATTCGAAATTTTCCTTGAGCTGAAATTTTAGAAACGTTTATTCTTTTGTTTCAAAGCATTGTATATCTTGAATGAGATTTGTGTAGAAGTGAGAGTTACATTTAGTCTCTGTAGATCAGTAAATAGCTTGAGTGAAGCTAGATAGGCTGAGCAGAGTGTTTGAAGTTCTTTGTTGAAGAACAAGCTTGTATTCTCATTTCTTTTGGAAATAGTGGAACATACCGGTGTGGAATACCGGGTCCCCGGCTTGGAGCTGGAAGAGAGGATTGACGCTCGAGGCGGAACCTCTATAAATCGATCTTGCAATCTCTTTTCTACCTTATCTTTTTAATTTCGTGCATATTTTATTGTTTATTCTTGCTGCATTATAAACTCAGAAGACCAGTCAGAGAGTAACTGGAAATTTAAGTTCTACTGAACATTGAACTCAGAAGATCAGTCAGAGAGTAACTGGGAGCAAAATAAATTTTTATTAACATATTTTTTTAATTATTTGCAAACTTGATCTTGTCTGATATTATTCGAAATTTATCAATATATTTAAAATAGAGTTTTAGAAGCCATTTAATTTGAGTAACTAAGTAGAGTGAATTTGGTTGAATTTAAAAAGGTTAAATTTTATTAAATAACCAATTCACCCCCCTCTTGGTTATTTTTCGGGACCAACAATTGGTATCAGAGCGGTTCTCTTTTGATTAATTGAGTGATCTTTGAAAATGGCTGATAACAACATTGCAATGAACAAGGCTCCTTTCTTTGATGGCACGAATTTTGCATATTGGAAAATGCGGATGTCCACATACATTAAAGCTAACGACTTTGATTCTTGGCAGGTTATCTCACATGGTGATCATACTGTAACGATTTCTGATGATGAAGTGTTGACTCTACCAGAGAAGAGGCTGATTGAGACAAATTCCAAGGCTAAGAATCTCTTACTCATGACTATTGCATCATCTGAATTTTATGTGATATCATGTTGTGAAACTGCAAAAGAAATATGGGACACTTTATGCATGACATATGAAGGAACTGAAACTATAAAAGATACTAAGATCAATGCATTACTTCAGAAATATGAGCTTTTTAAGTTCAAATCTAATGAGAAAATAAAGGATGCATTTGATAGATTCACTGCCATATCTAATGAACTGACATCACTTGGTAAGAAAATCCCTGAACCAGATTTGGTGAGGAAAATACTCAGAATTCTTCCTAGAACGTGGGATGCGAAAAAGACTGCTATTGAGGAGGCTCAAGACTTGAAGAGATTGACTCTTAGTCAGCTGAAAGAAAAACTCATGGCATATGAATCTCACTTGGACACCACGGAAGAAGCTGAAACAAGCACGAAAGCCATAGCTTTCAAAGCTAAGAAAGTCAGTGAAGCAGAAACCGAAGATGATGATGACAGTGATGATGAAGACATTACTTTGCTGGCACGAAGGCTCAATAAAATGCTCAGGAATAAAAGAGGTAAAAAGTTCAAATTTACTAAAAGAAAAACTTACAAAGGTGATGCAGGTGAACTATATAGAGAAAAAGAACAAAGAAAAGAGAAGAAGGAAATCATTTGCTATGAATGTAAGAAGCCAGGACATATAAAGTATGAATGTCCATCTCTCATTGAAAAAATGAAGAAGTTCAAAAAGAAGAAAAGCGATGATGGCAACCTGGAGCGACTTGGATGAGTCAGAAGCTGATCAGAAGCTGCAAGTGAAGATGAAGAAGAAGCCAACTTGTGTTTAATGGCAGCATCCGAGGTAAACTCTGAGTCTGATGCTGATATAACGGATAGTGAGATGTATGTAGAAATGAACAAATTGTTAAAGGCTCTCAAAAAGGCTAATGTCAGAATATCTAAGTTAGACATTGAAAATAAGGCTTTAAAAAATGAGAAAGATGTCTTGAAACAAACAAACAAATTGATTATTGATGAAAATGACATTCTGAAAATTGACAATGAAAAATTGCATGAAAATTCTGGTAATCTAAGAAAAGAAAATGGTGTTTTGAAGGATGAAATTAAAGATCTAAAAGTAAGATTTGAAGATCTGTCAAAAACCATTACAAGCACCTTCAATAAGTTTGATGAGAGTGATAAAAAATTAAATATGCTACTTTCTAGTCAAAGAATTGGAAACAATAAATATGGACTTGGATATGAAATTGGAAGTAGTTCTAACCATATGAAAAAGACTGTATTTGTGAAAGCAAAGGAAGTTGCATGTAATCAACAACCTGTTATCAGAAGGGAAACAATGAATAGACCCATAAACAATAATAACAGAAGGTACCTCAGAGTGTGCCCTGAACAAAGATATCAAGTCAGAGGCAACCTCAGAAGGTCAGTCAGCGATACACTCCAAGGTATCCTAGACAAAATAGATGGAACCAGGTAAATGCAAGATATAATATAAGACCTACCTATACTTGTTTCTTCTGCAATAAAGTAGGACACATTGAAAAGTATTGCTTTTATAAAAAGAACAAGCTCAATTCGAATCAAGTAAATAATAAGGAGAAAATGAGCTTATCTTATCAAGGACCCAAGCTTGTCTGGGTTCCTAAAAGGGTTTGATAGCCTTTTATGATTAATTGCAGGAACAAGGAGCAAAAATAAAAGGAACTTGGTACCTAGACAGTGGGTGCTCAAGTCATATGACAGGTGATGTTTCCTTGTTTACAAATTTAGTATGGAAAGAAAATGGTTATGTAAGATTTGGAGATAATAATAGAGGTAAGATTATAGCCACAGGTATGATTGGTTATCCACCACATGCTATAGAAAATGTTTCACTTGTAAAAGGACTAAAACATAATTTGCTAAGCATAAGTCAATTATGTGACAAAGGATATAAAATGATTTTTGAGAAAAGTAAATGCTATGCATATGATGATAAAGGTATTAAAATGTTTGAAGGATTTAGAAAGAAAAATATTTACCTAATTAAACCATCTGATATGGATATTGAGTGTTGTTTTCTTTCTATATCTGATAATGTGCATTTATGGCATAAAAGACTTGGACATGTAAATTTTTATCAACTCGAAAAGTTATCCAAAAAGAATCTTGTTGCTGGATTACCAAAAATGATTTTTAAACAAGATATTAAATGTGATACATGTCTTAAAAATAAAATGGTATCAGCTCCTCATAAAAGTAAAAATGTAATATCTACCAAAAGACCTTTAGAATTGTTACATATGGATCTCTTTGGTCCAACAAGAGTTTCAAGTATTGGAGGAAGCAAATATGGACTTGTTATAGTTGATGACTTCTCAAGATATACTTGGGTACTGTTTTTGAAAAGTAAGACCGATACTTTTGATGCCTTTCAAATTTTTGCAAAACAAATTCAAAATGAAAAAGGTTTTTCAATTATATCTATAAGATCAGATCATGGTACAGAATTTGATAATGCTCAATTTATTTCCTTTTGTGATGAATTTGGTATAAGTCATAATTTCTCTGCTCCTTACACACCACAACAAAATGGTGTTGTTGAAAGAAAAAATAATAATACAAGAGATGACACGTTCAATGCTTAATGAAAGCGGTGTTGCAAAGAATTTATGGGCTGAAGCTGCTGCAACAGCATGTTATATCATAAATAGAGTTTATATTAGACCTTTCACATCAAAAACAGCATATGAAATTTTTCGAGGAAGAAAACCAAATGTTTCTTATTTTCATGTGTTTGGTGCAAAATGCTTTGTGAAAAAGAACATTCATAATCTTGGTAAATTTGATGAACGTTCCGATGAAGCAATATTTTTAGGATATTCATTGAATAGTAAAGCATATCGGATTTTCAATAAAACATCCAAAGTTATTGAAGAATCAATAAATGTGCGTTTTGTTGAAGAAATTAAAAATGATTGTGATGATGATAATACAACTGTGTTTTTGAAAAATGCTACTAATGATGCTACTATATCAGAATCACCAAAGAAAAATCATCAACGATACCTGATTACTCAGAAGCTAGATCAGAAGGTCAAACAGAAGGTAATACAGATGCTAGTGCTAATACACCAGATAACTCGAATGCTTGGAGATATAAAACGGCACATCCACCTGAATTAATAATTGGTAAAATAGATACTGGTGTTAGAACTAGATCAAAACTAAAAGACTTTGAAAGTCACTTTGCTTTATTATCAGAAATTGAACCAAATTGTGTTGAATCTGCTTTGATTGATGATAATTGGATAAATGCCATGCAAGATGAATTAAATCAATTTCAAAGAAATAATGTATGGGATTTAGTGCCTAGACCTTTAAATAAATCTATTATAGGTACTAAATGGGTATTTAAAAATAAATTAGATGAAAATGGCAAAATAGTAAGAAACAAAGCTAGACTTGTAGCAAAAGGTTATTCTCAAGAAGAAGGAATAGATTATGATGAAACTTATGCACCTGTTGCTAGGTTAGAAGCCATACGTTTGCTACTTGCTTATGCATGTTTTAAGAATTTTAATTTATTCCAAATGGATGTAAAGAGTGCATTTTTAAATGGTTATATTAAAGAGGAAGTGTATGTTGAGCAACCACCAGGATTTGAAGATCCTTTCAAGCCTGAATATGTATATAAATTAAGAAAAGCTTTATATGGACTCAAACAAGCCCCAAGGGCATGGTATGAGAGACTTAGTGATTTTCTCATCACAAGTGGATTTCAAAGAGGTAATGTTGATACAACCTTATTTTTGAAACATTATGATAAAGATATATTGATTGCACAAATTTATGTTGATGATATAATTTTTGGATCTACTAATGAGAAATATTGTCAAGATTTTGCAAAGCTTATGCAGGCTGAATTTGAAATGTCTATGATGGGAGAATTAAATTTCTTCTTGGGTCTACAAATCAAACAAACTAAAGAAGGAATCTTTCTTCATCAAGAGAAATATACAAGGCAAATTCTGAAAAAGTTTGGTTATGAAAACAACAAACAAGTGACTACACCAATGAGTACTTCAATCAGGTTAGATGCTGACTCAGAAGGTAAGAAAATCAATGAAAAACTTTATAGAAGCCTTATTGGATCTTTGTTATATCTTACTGCTTCAAGGCCAGATATTTTGCTTGCTGTGTGTATATGTGCTAGATTCCAAAGTAATCCAACTGAAAATCATCTAAAAGCTGTTAAAAGGATATTCAAATATATTGCATGTACTGCAAAATTAGGAATTTGGTATCCAAAGAATCAAAATTTTGAATTGATTGGTTTTTCTGATGCTGATTATGCTGGTTGTAAAATAGATAGAAAAAGTACATCTGGAACTTGCCAATTTTTAGGAGATAAATTGATTTCATGGTCTTCAAAGAAACAAAACTCAGTTGCTTTATCTACAGCAGAAGCTGAATACGTATCTCTTGGAAATTGTTGTGCTCAAGTTCTTTGGATTAAACAACAAATGCAAGACTATGGTGTTGAAAATAAATTTATTTCGATTAAATGTGATAATACAAGTGCAATTAATTTGACAAAGAATCCAGTTCATCATTCACGATCAAAACACATTGAAATTAGACATCATTTTATACGAGATCATGTAGTTAATGGAAATGTGTGTATTGATTTTGTTCCAACTGAAAATCAACTTGCAGATATATTTACTAAACCCCTTGATAAAACCAGATTTGAATTTTTGAGAAATGAGATTGGAATGTGCTATCCTTTTTAATATTTTATTAAAAAATATATAATTAATAAGAATAGTAAATAAATTAATAAATTCTGTGTTTGCGATTTTGAATTCAAAAGATTATGGAAAACGTGCAAGACAAATGAATCATTAATCACGTCTCCATTTTCCCACGCATTTCAAACGGCCAAGGACGTGACTCTTCCATTTCCCTGTGCTGCTGCTATTCGTCATCCAACGTCCTTCTTTTTCTAAACAATCTTCAAAATTCTCTCATTTCGCGCTCTCCTTTGCTCTTCCAAACCCTAACATGGCACCACGAAAATCATCAAGACTAGCCTCAAAAGGTCCTAAAGGGAAAGTTGTCAAAGGAACGATAGAGATTCGTGATGAATCTTCTGATTCAACACGAACACTCTCTGAACTTCAAGAAGGTAGAGAGAAAGAACGAAAAAGAAATGAATCTGTCGAAGTTGACCAAACAACCCCTGAGACAGAGCAAAAAAGGAAAAAGATTCGTCTTCTTATGAATCTTTAGATGTTACTACCCCAGAATCTGAAGGAAAGACTAAGGAGGGTTCAAACCCTAAACCAGACGGTGACTCAGACGGTGATTCAGAAAGTTCTAAGGAAGAAATATCTAAGTCACCACAAGAAAGCGAGTTCAAAAAAGAGGAAACTGTCTTCAAGATCCCCAAAGAAAATGTCAGAAGCAAAAAAGAAGAAGATAGGAAGTTCTTCTAAGAAAAGGTATGGGAATATCAAGATTCTTGATAATTCGTTCATAGATTTTTCTTTCTTTAAGAAAAATGGGTTCTATTGGAACCATTGGCTCGAATATAGGATTAGAAATCTGTGAATTTATCTAGTGAAGTTGCTGGAGAAGTTATCAAGGAATTTTATGATAACTTGACATTGTTGGATGGACTGAAGTTGAAGTCTGAAATAGCTGGGCAAAAAGTTAAGATAACTAGGAAAGATCTTATTTCATGTTTTGATATGAAAGATGAGAAAGATGATGACTTCTTGTGTCCAATAAGAAAAATGATCTGTTTCGTGCAATAAATGATGGAGTGGGAACATATTCTGAAAAAGATTGTTTAATAATACGGAGTTTAGCTTGTTGATAAGGCTGCTACACAAGATAGTTGTAGACTGTTTGCTTCCAAAGAATGGTAGTTCTACTACGATTAATAAAACCGAAGCTATTGTCATTCTGGCAATAAAAAGAAATTTAAAGCTTGATCTACCATCTTTGATTCTGAAGCATCTGTGGAAAACTAAGTTTAATATGTCTTATGGAAGCATGTTGATGAAGTTGCTGAGGTTTAAGAAAGTAAAGCTGCCAGAAAATGCTAAGTTTCCTCAGAATCTGAAAAGAATTGGGGAAATAGTGCTTATGAGAATGAATATTAATGTTAAGCACAAATTCTGGTTTGCTAAGGATGGAGCTTGGTATGTTCATCCTAAGTTCAGCAAAAAATTTTTGATTGGGAGAAAATTAAGTCTGCAGTTGAGGGGAGCACTTACTAAGAGTAGACAGTGGTTCAGAAGGTGATACCCAAAAGAAGGATAAAAAGAAACCTCCAATACGAAGAGCAGGAAAAGAGGTTATGAAGGAAAAGAAAAGGAGGAAACCTGAAATCATGACTGGAGGGAAGTTTGAAATTAAGGAAGGAGAAGGAAAACATCTGGACACTGACTCAGATAGTGACTCAGAGGGCATCTCTGTTAAGGGTCCAGGAGAAACATCAAAATCAAGTTTTAAGAAAGCTATTCTTGATCTGATGGAGAAAAGATTTACAGAAATGAAGGCTGAAGTAGAACACATGTTCGAGACATGTTTACAGATCCTACTCATGGCACTGTTTCATCTCCACCTCCGCAACATGATTCTGTTCCTTCTCCACCAGTTTTTGAAGCTGACATGGATGTTGATCCTCCTGAGAAGTCTGAAGCTTCACATTCTGACAAGGAAGTTTCACCACCTCCACCGACAGTGGAACCAGATGTTCCATCATTTCAGTTGATTCCTTTCTCTCAACGCTCTTCAACATCCGAACCACAACAACCTCCTCAAATCATTCTTTCTGATGTTCTGATAGAGCATCTGCAATCATTCAATCCAGCATTTAATTCTTCTCCACCTCCTGAGAGCTCAACTCTTCCTATCATTAAGTATTCTGGACGGAAGAAGACCACAGCTAGGAAGTCAGTCAAGCCTAAAAAGAAGCGCTAATTTTCTTTTCTGCTGCTTTTATAGTCTGTTATATTTTTTTTAAGAACTCAGTTGTTATGATCCTTTTAATTCCAATGCATTTCTTTCAGACTATTGCTGTTCTTTTTATTATGGTTATTCTACTTGCTGATAACAAAAAGGGGGAGAAGATATTAAAACAAAGATAATCTTGAAGATAATCATGCAAAATAATGATTAATGAATCTATGTGCGATGCAAGTTTTGTGCAGGTTATAAAAGGTTATATTATGTTAAGTACAAATTATAACTCGTATTTTAATCATGGGATTATGCAGATTGCAAATGAATGGAGTTATCTTGAAAATCTTTGTTTTGTTTTAATAGATGGGTTTTGTTATCATCAAAAAGGGGAGAATGTTAGTATTTCTCTTTTGATGTTTTGATGATAACAAAAAGATTAAGTATTACTAATGAATTTTTGAGTATGCAGAAATCTCAATTTAATGTGATAAGTGAAATAAGAGTTTTCAAGAGCTAAGCAAGAAGTTATGAAAATTTAAAGATAAATCAGAAAGTAGTTCAGAGACAAAATAGAAAGACAAAAGTATTCAGAAGGAAACTCAGAGAGTGAAACGGCTGAGCGACAAAACAAAACTGCTCAGAAGGTAACTCAGAAGGTAAACTGGGAACAACAACAGGATTCGCACAAAAAGATCACAGTTCGAATCTTTCAAAATTATTTCATTATTTTAAAGACCCAGTTCCAAAGTTGAGTGTATTTGGGTAATACATTCAAATGTTCCACAAAGTTGGTTATTATATCCAAGGGGATTCAAATTTTTTTTAACGTATGAAAAACTCAAAAGCTCATGTCAGAAAAATTAAATTGATCAAAGATAAGATTATGACTGATATTTATGGCTTGGGTTTATATTCAATGATGTTTTACAGAATTCGTTTCGTTTTGTTATCAAGTTTGACAGTCAGATCAAGAAGGAAAGATTCTATCCTATTCTTTTGGGATTTAGAAGATATTTCACGAGAAAGTCTATCTTCAAGATGGTCAAACAATGATATGGATAAACATCAACGTTATCAACAGCAAGATAAGATTTGGATAATCACAGAAGTATATCAAGCACAAAATCAGGAACTACTGGAGATTATCTGTCACGCCCCGAAGGGTACCCTAAATGGCAGTCCGCCGTATACAATATTAAAGCCTAAGAATGACCACCTCAGTCATGCGAATGCTTCCATACTATGTACAAGGCGTCTAACACATAGAGGAGACACATCGGAATGATACATTTCATGTTGATATAACTCGAGTAACAATGTAAAGGAAATTCAATTCACTATTCTTCAAAATACAACTCATCAAACTTCACTTACAAATCATCAAAAGATTCTATTACATAGAACTATTACAAGGCAGATAATAAAACCTAGTTAATAACTTCAAACATTCTTATGTCTTGCCGGAATCCTGAAGTCATTCTCGACTTCAACCATCTCAGTCCCCACTTAGCATTCTTGAGATAACCTGTTCATTTAAACAACTATAGGGGTATAAGCTACACTAGCTTAGTGAGTGAAAACTTCCAGGATTACATTTATAACACGTCATACAATCAAGTGATTAGTCAGACAAGTGATATGCATCAAACTCGTGAATTCAACAAACATATGACCTGCCAGAAATCATATGTGGATGGACTTACGCCCTCCATCCCGGGTTAGCAGATTAACGAATCCTGCGGTACGACCGAGACCGTTTCAGCTTACGGACAACTATAAACTATAAAATCGTTTAAGGTACAACGATAAACCAACAAATGCTAATGCTCCATCCCCATCGTGTATGAATGAGTTCAATTTCATCTTTAGTTCCGAATAATCAATTATACCAATTCTTTTAAGTGATCAATCAATAATCGCAGACAATCAATTCTAATTCATCTATACAAGCAATAGTTAATCACTCGGCTTCGATATTCTTACATTCCATTTCTCATATCAACAACAAGCATACATAGTTCCCATTCGTCCCCATCATGCATATCCATTTTATCTTTACCAAATTCTAGTGCGACTATTATTACAATTACATACAATAAATGAAATCGGAAGTAATACTCTCGGCCATTGGATCACCGGTCTCTTAGTATAAGTAATCCGGTGGTAGGGAATCGTCGTCGATATCGGAGTCACCTAAAAAGGAAGAAATACTCTAATAAGTTTTCATCACTTAACTAGTCAAGCTATCTCATATAAACTATCAAATTCGTAATTCTCGTCCTAAGGGGAATTCCAAACTTAAAACGGCCATAACTTGGTCATTTCAACTCGGAATCTCGCAAATTATATATCGTTTCTATCTACTTCGAAAGATCTATCTATTTCTAATATTATTTTTAAGTTTTGAAAACATTTAGGTCTCGGAACAGAGGGATCAAATCTGATCAGTACGGTTTCCAATTCCGAAAAAATAGTTTTGTAAATGTTTGTATGTTTTTATTATACAAATTAGCCATACATGCAATATGAGTGATTTCCTAATATGAATGGCATGAAATGAGTTTCATGTATGCATGGTCTTGATGATTTTTGGTAAAAGAAAATTTTGGAACTCTTTATTTTGCAAGACTTCAATTATAACTACTTTTGAAAAATCTAGTTTTCTAACTTTGGTCATTTCATTTGTTTTGGATTTATTACTTAAGAAAATATAATTAATTTTTGTTTAAAATTAAGTCTTCATTATATATATTACTTATGACCTTCATTTCTTCATAAAAATTTCCATTTTACACTTGTTAAACATGTTTTCAAGTGGGGTTGATTCCAAAATCCGGATTTTACAAAAATTAGTTTTTAAGTGATTCCTTTAAATGAAAGTCATTTGATATTTAGAAAATTAGGGCTCAATCATACATAACCATTTAAGGACTTCATTCTTACACAAAAATTTGCATTTTACACTTTACAAATATGTTTCCAATATGGTTTACTCAAAAATCCGAATTTTAGAAAATCCACTTTTTGAATGATTCATTTAGGAAAAACTTGTTTAATGCATTAAATTTTAAGACTTTACTACATCTATGGTCTTTGTTCATTTACATAAAACTTGCAATTTGAGCTCAAATACTTAGTGATTACATATGCATCATCTCAAATTACGAATTTGACAATTTGATCACTAACTCAAAATTTTTCATTTATTTCCATTACTTGGTTTACACATTACTCATGCCTAAACTTATTTTACTTGTAAAAATCATTGCTTAATGATATCTATTACCTATATACTTCATTTTTCACTAAAACATGAGTTTTGGAGTTGATACATGGGTTCTAAAAATTGGTCTTGGTTGGGATCCGAATTTACAAAATTCATTTTTGGATATTCCTTTTGATAAAATCTATCTAAACTTATGAAAATCCATTCCTTACATATCCTATCCTAAGGCCTTTCATTTCTTAAACAAAAACTTCATTTTTGAGTTGGAAAACATGTTTTTAAATATGCCTTGGCCAAAATCGAAAATGACATTTGTGTTTTGAAAATAACTTTTGAAAATCACATTAGATTCTTGTAAAAAGAAGTCTTGATGATATACATATACTAAACCTTCATTTTCTTAAGAAAAATTACATTTTGATACTTGGAAGGTGGTTTTCAAATGGGGATCTTCCAAAATACGAATTTCACAATTTTGTTTGAGTTCATAACTAAAATCTATACTTAATATGAACATAAACATAAAACAAATGCATGGTAACAAGCTATAAACATCATGGATCTAAACTTTACTTATCAAAATCTTTCATTTATGTATTTATACCCTAAGCCCTTCATTTTAATGAAAAATATACATTTTGAAGTTGAAAAATCACTTTCTAAATATAGTCCCATTTTCATCCGAATTTTCAAAAATCATTTTGCTTGAAAATAAAATAGATCTTGAGTTTCCTATAACTTTCCTACCATCATCATTATAGCAAGTTGTTCATGGACATAAACAAAGATCTAATGCATCTATGAACTCAAAACTTTAGATCTAGTCTTCTAAACTAGTTTTAAATGCATGAATCACTAAGATAGACATGTGGATGCTAGATCTATGCATAGTCATAAAGAATAACAAAAATAACAACTTAAATACAAGATCTATGGCATGAACAAAATCAAAGCTATAAAAAGTTAAATCTACAAAATATAACAACTTTAAACAAGAAAATAATAACAATACAAGATAATAATAATGGAGAAGAGGGTGTTTCATTCTTGGCATCATCATCCTTAGCTTTTAAGCTAATGAAATGTCATTTGATGCATGAAACACTCATTATACTTTACCTATATCACTATGGAGGCTTAAAAAGAAGGTTTACTTAAGAAATCTTCAAGAAAATATGTGTGGGAGCTCCAAAAAAAATAGGGGCAGCAAGGTTTTTGTAAGAACAAGAGAGAAAGAAGAAAGAAAGAGAGGAAAAATAGAGAGAAAAGGTTAAGGAATGAAAGAGGAAAGATGAGTAAATGAAGGAGAGAGAGAAAAGGAGTGTATTAAATGTGTTTTAATTAATTGAAGGAGTAAAAAAAAAAAAACAAGGCAGATTTGGGGAGCTTTCCACGTGAAGAGGAGGAGAGAGAGAGGAATTTGTGAAAATTTGACTTGAAATTAAATTGTGTAATAAATGGTGTGTGTAGCTTCTTTAAGAAGGAGTGGAAAATAATTATTTTAGTCAAATTAGGATTAAATGAAAGGACAATGGCAGCAAATATGGGTCAAAAATTCTGCCATGAAGTATGGAAATTGTGTAGAAGATTGAAGTGAAAAGAAAGTGATGTGTAAGGTGTGTACTTGAAGGTATGGGTTGTAAGAGTACCTTTTTAATAAAATAAAACAAAATAAAAGAAAATTAGAAAAATTATTCCAAATAATTGTAGCAGTTTTCATAATTAAAATTAAATAATTATTTGAATTATTTAGTAATTTAATAAATATGTTACCGGTATGATCAAAATACGCGAGTATGGGCTATAAATGATATTTTTATAACCGAAAAATTCAAAAAAATTATTTTATGAAAATAAAAATATTTTTAAAATATTTTTCAATTATTAAATTAATTTATTTTATTTTTAGTATCGGATCTCAAACAGAATCTAATCCCGTAAGACCCGAAACGAATTAAATTTTAGAAAAACAAAATTTCTATAACATATAAAATATTTATCTAAAAATATAAGGCTTTATAAAAATAATAAAATTTTGTAATGAAATAAAAATAAATAGTGCAAAAGACGACTCAATTACCGGTAATAATGGAAATACGATAAAAGGTTATAACTGTAACTTTTATAACCCGAAAAAATTATATAACTGATATATTTAGAAATCTTATGAAATTACGAGTCTAACGGTACTATTGGTATATTTTTTTATATCTCGACCCAGGACATGCTTTTCGAAGTCTGTATCCGAACGGGTTCGAAAATAGGTCAAAAATTTACCAATCTGAATATTTTTACACAAACTTATATTATAAGAGCTATTGTATATTTAAACTACATCTCGGCCTCTAGGGTTAGGGGCACTAGATTCCGGACTTGCACTATTGTATTCCGGTTTGGGTTTCCGGGTGATTTTTCGGTTTAGACCTTTGCCAATTTGGAAACTGATATTTATGTTCATATAGCATATTTAATTTGAGAAGTTTATTTTAAATTTTACTTTTCGTAAGTATTTATTATCTTTTAACGTTTCAGAATTTTTGAATTGGGTTTCATTTTCGAAAGTTAATTGTTATTTACTTTTTTAATAATTTGTTTTTGGGCTTTATATTACCATTTTTATAAGTCGGAGTTATATGAAATTTTTCGTACGTAGTGGTTTTGAATTGGAAGACATGAGTTCTTATTTTATTTCGAGGATTTTCATTTTCTCATGATTAAGAAATTTTTGGGATTCATTCATGGTTTAGGATTGTCAAAATTCGGTTTTAATTTAGAGTGATTTTTAGGGTTTATTTTTTAAGTTCATCTTAAAATTATTTACTGAAATTTTCGGGGCTTACATTATCATCTATCCAATTGTTTTGATTTCGAATCACTAACCGTTTTCAACGAAGAAGAAGGAGATTTTTAAATTTAAATATCTCGAAGACATGAAGACAGAGGAGTGAAAAAAAAAACGAGAATAATCAAAAGCCTTTGAGAATCTCTTGCAAAATTACTGTCATTCGAAATTTCCTGAGCTGAAATTTTAGAAATGTTTATTCTTTTGTTTCAAGCATTGTATATCTTGAATGAGATTTGTGTAGAAGTGAGAGTTACATTAGTCTCTGTAGATCAGTAAATAGCTTGAGTGAAACTAGATAGGCTGAGCAGAGTGTTTGAAGTTCTTTGTTGAAGAACAAGCTTGTATTCATTTCTTTTGGAAATGTGGAACATACCGGTATGGAATACCGGGTCCCCGGCTTGGAGCTGGAAGAGAGGATTGACGCTCGAGGTGGAACCTCTATAAATCGATCTTGCAATCTCTTTTCTACCTTATCTTTTTAATTTCGTGCATATTTTATTGTTTATTCTTGCTGCATTATAAACTCAGAGACAGTCAGAGAGTAACTGGAAATTTAAGTTCTACTGAACATTGAACTCAGAAGATCAGTCAGAGAGTAACTGGGAGCAAAATAAATTTTTTATTAACATATTTTTTTAATTATTTGCAAACTTGATCTGGTCTGATATTATTCGAAATTTATCAATATATTTAAAATAGAGTTTTAGAAGCCATTTAACTTGAGTAACTAAGTAGAGTGAATTGGTTGAATTTTAAAAAGGTTAAATTTTATAATACCAATTCACCCTCTTGGTTATCTTTTCGGACCAACAGTTATAAAATTTGTTTAAAAATTTTGAATAAATTTTACCACTTGGTTATTCAACTAAATGGCTTTGAGACTTCCTTAAAACAATAAACTTAATATAAAACTTTGAACAGTAATTCGGATTAAAATGATTTGCTTAAGCTCACGAAAAATCAAATATCAATTCAAAACTTTTTACTCTAGAAACTTTCTGACTAACTTCCGAGTTTAATCCACAGCACAAATAATTAAATGAAAATACGAAAATAAAAAGATATGTTAGAGAAGATTGCAAAGTTGATTTATAGAGGTTCCGCCTTGAGCGTCAGTCCTCTCTTCCATCACCAAGCCGGGGATCTGGTCTTCCTCATCGGTATGTTCCACTATATCCAAAATAAACAAGTTACAAGTTATCCTTGCCAACACACTTGGCTTACAATGCACTCAGCTTGATTCTCTAAGCTTCTTCTTAAGCTAATAATCAATCTACTGAGCCTACTTGTAACTCTCTATCTCACACAAGAATTGACTAATTCTAAATCAATGGAAATGCAATATGTATCCTCAACATTTTTGAACAATAAAGACTATGTAAGCTATCGCAATTTTGCTCAGAAGAAGGAATGATTTTTCATATCACTCTTTTTCAAATTTCTTATATTTCTTTTTCAGCTCTTGTTGAATATATCTTAGAAGCTGCAACGGTCAGATTTGAAGAAGATAAATTTTGTTCCTCGATATTTTGCACCATCTTCGGATTAAGTTGAAACTTTGACTGAAG
Organism: Combretum micranthum; assembly: GCA_024138025.1. Taxonomy (NCBI): domain Eukaryota; kingdom Viridiplantae; phylum Streptophyta; class Magnoliopsida; order Myrtales; family Combretaceae; genus Combretum; species Combretum micranthum. Next base: position 536,524 of record JAMXBD010000630.1, on the reverse strand, counting down.
ATAATTTGAATATCACGTTATCTTGAAGTTGTTATCTTCATTGAATCTTCATGAGATAAACTTGCTTAACTGAAATATAAGAATCCTTATCTTGTAATTCGAATTTGAGCTTTGAACCATTGTTGACATCTTCTTTTTTTTACCTTCTGATCTTCATATCCCTTGAAAATAGTATCGGTTCTTCTTGTTTTGCCTCTTTTCTTGAGACATTCATAAAATCTGGATTTGATAATGTATTATCCAAAAAATCTTGGAAGCTATTTTCTTATTTTTCGAATACTTTAACACTTGAATCCCCATGGATATTAATTCAACAAATATGAAACATATTTGAATACATTACCCAAATACATTTAACTTTGTTGTTGGGTCTTCAAAATAATTTGTTTACGCAATATTGTATGACCTTTGAGTCAGCCTTTCACAAATTCATTGTTTGTTTTTCAAACGTTACCATCTGACTTACTTCCTGATTCAGAGCTTCATAAATTCGGTTAAGAATATTACTTCATAAAATACTGCCACGACTGAAATTTATTAGAAATCCTTGATCTTTTTGTTATCATTAAAACATATTTTAGGATATCTTAAGAAATTTTATTTGACTCTTTAGGGATTTGAAGATCCAGCTCCAATGTTAAATATATTTGGGTAATACATCAAATATGTTCCACAAAGTTGGTTCAAATATCCAGGGGATTAAAGTTTTTATTGGATTAAAGTTTTACTTTTGAAGATTTAAGATTTGACGGCAAATTCATCTGAAGTTCGAATTTTTTTTTTTCAAGACATGTTCAAAATTTGACTCAGATTTGTCATGAAAAAAGTTTATTTAATAAAGATTTATTTATGAGATGCTAAAGACTTGTTTCTACAACAAAAGAAATTCAAATTTAAAGATGATTTATTTTACCAAAATTCGATCCTATTTTCAAGGGATACTAATACGATACTATCAAAGGATGTTTTCCAAGATAAGTTAACAACATTCAAATTTTTTAAGACTCATTAACAACCAGCTTATCCTATTATTATCTGTTGGAAGACCAATTTAACAAGGAGGAAAATCTAGAGCAAAGCTTATCTTGAAGAGCCAAAACATTCTCAAGATAATCGTTGGAGATATGGATACAAATATCAGCAAGAGTTCAAGAAAAATATACATACTTTCATGAAAAACATATGGTCGAATTCTTACAATGAAATTCTTAGCTCACATTTTGTGCTAATCACTGTTATTCAAAATTATTCTCTATTGTACTGAATTTGAGGGATACTTTATTCTTTATTCCTCATTTGATTTTGATTAGTGTGTGAGATTGTAGAAGAGTGAGAGTAACATACCTTCTCTGTAGATCAGTAAATAGCTTGAATGAAGCCAGATAGGCTAAGCAGAGTGATTGAAGTCCATTGTGTTTGGATAAGTTTCTACTCTCATTTCTTTTAGATATAGTGGAACATACCGGTATGGAATATCGGGTCTCCAATTTGGAGTGGAAGAGAGGACTGACGCTTAAGATGGAACCTCTATAAATTGATTTTGTACTCTTCCCTTTCTTTATCTTTTTTAATTTTGTGCACATTTAGTTATTTGTTTCTACTGCACAATGAACTCAGAGGCTAAGTCAGAGAGTAACTAGAAGCTAGACTTATAACCAATTGCTTAACTCTTTGTGAACTTAATTGAACCTAAGTTTATTTGAAATAAAATTAATATTATCCATATTTGTGATCAAGTTTGATTGTTTACAAGTGAGTTTATAAGCCACTATAGTTTGATTAACTAAGTGGTGCGACTTTGGTTGTTTTTGTTTTATTTTTGAAAAAGATAATTTTTTTATTAAATAACCAATTCACCCCCCTCTTTGTTATTCTTTTAGGACCAACAGTAGTGATGATTTCTAGGGACAACATTGCAAAATGATTGATTTTTAGCTCTTAATGTTGTGCCAACATTTGATTATGATGGATTTATATTGATTAATAATCCTTGAATTTTGCTTTGTTTGCAAGTTCATATTTCTAATATAGTGTAGGCTTCATTGTAGTATCGTGCTTTTACATGTTAGTGATGATAGGTCTCCTTTCTAAATAAATTGAAAGGATCTCATCCAACAAGACAACTATGAACTTTGGCTTATTAATGGTTTTATTAGATATTTGAGTGTTGTATTAATTATCAATCATCAATCTAAAACTCATTTAATAAAAACCTATTTGCTTGAATGTAATAAATGGTGAATAAAATAACTTTTTTTTTTTCTAGAATGAAGATAGCTAATTTCATTATAGATATAATTGTTAAAATCACGATTCAATATACGATTCTATAAGTTTATAATTTTATATGTTTTTTCTTAATCAAAATGAATTCAAAATATTAAAAAAAAGAAATAAAAATATGCAAAAAAGAATAGGAAATAATGAATTGCAAATAGAAAAAGAGTAAACTGGGATAGAGCCAAATTAAAAACAAAAGAGAATATAAAATAAAAATTAGAAAAGAAAAAAATAAAATATTTAATGAATAAGAAACTGCTTTTAAGTAAATAGGTTGAAATACAAGTTATAAATAAATATATTGAAGGAAAAAAGAGAATTAGAAAAATAAAGTGTAAATATATATACATATATGAATATAATAGGAAAAAAAGGAAGAAAAGAAAGAAATAAAATAATAAAAGTTAAATACAATTTTAGTACAAATAGGCTTTTTGTAAGTTTAATAGTTTATAGGTTGGGTTGGGCTGTTTTTGAGATTTAAATTTACTTTTAGGTTCATTTCATCTTGGTCCTTTTTTCTTTAGGTTATTGGGCTGTGCATATTTGTTTAAATTAGTGTTAGTGCAATATAAAATTCAGAAATGAGCTCACAGAGATCAAGGTACTCAAAGAGTAGAAGAATTTGAAAAGGATGGAAATTTTCTGCTGCAATTCATTAGACAAATTGCCAAAATTTCTCTATTTAGAATCTTAAAAGAAGTGCATATCAATAGATGTGAGAAACTTAAATAGACCGAGAGGCTCACAGAGCAGAAAATTTTATTCAATTTGTAGGAGAAATTTTCAACCTTTTTTAGATTCTCTCAATAGCTAATTAATTGGACTGCTAATCAGGATATATTTATTCAATTTGTAGGAGAGATTTGTACTATATAAGTAGCACTTGAAACATTTTGCTAATAATATGATTCATCACAAACAAATAATTCATCATACGATCTTGTTAATCCACATCATATTCATGCTAGATATGCCTGTATCACGTCAGTTTAAATTTTTATCTCTATAATCATATTTCTAAATTGAATTTTGTTCAAATTGTTACAAGGAACACCATACCTAGTAAGAATTTGCAGCTTGGCTACCCTAACATCTACTTGACAGTTGACACTGTATCTAGATATGTCTGCTATAGGAACGCATTTGTGATCTTGTCTTAGAATGAATAAGAGTGAAATACTCAATATCCAAGTGTATAGGTACCAGTTACCCGCTTAGATTTTTTTAACTAGGAATGATAATAGTTATGACTCCTAACCATTTTATAATGTATCAAGCTGCAAGTTACATGGTTAGATGAGTACAATTCAATTTGTTGCGTCTCTTTGTCTGCGTGTTTTAACTGGTACCTCTTGTATGATTACTCCAATTTCACAAACGTTAGTTAATTTTACGCAACTATTATTTTAAAATAAACTTTTATAGAAATCATCTATCAAGTCACAAATGTGTGGTTTGGTACAAGTGGATTACTATTTATTATTTTCTATTTAATTGTATACTGGAAGAGACCTACTTTTTATTCCTTAAAAAGAAAAAAGAAAGAAAACCTCAATAAAGGTATAAAATTTCTAAAAACAAAAATTACATGCTATTAAGTCATGTAACTTTTTGATATTTGGTTTATGAACAATGCCATAATTTAGTTAAATCTTGACAGGTAATATACTTTTTCAGTCCGGTTTTCAACAATGCTCTTAATTTCACGAATTGTAAACTGCCGAACATTATTTACGTCGATAGCTCATCTTTCATCAAATGGTGTTCCGATCCTATAGCTAGTATATACTATGTTTTCTTTCTCAAAAAATTATGTCTTCCTAGGATACAGGGTAAATTATACGAAAATAGATTTACAAGGACATATGAACAAAATAGAAAGGATTTTGCTCTTAAAACGTGAAAATGGTATTTATAGGATACAAAACATTATGAGTGGCCTTAAAGTAACCTATCAATGGGCTTAAATTAGTTTTAGGTCAAATGATAAAATGTTAACTAGAAAGTATCCTATCAAGAAAGGACTTGACAATAGTCTACCATGTATCAACACAACGGCTTTATCATTGCAAGAAATTTTGGCTTTAGAGAATAAAAATTATCTGTCTCTGAAAGTGAAAAATCTATCTCTTAAAACTTTTAGAGACAGGTTTTCCATCGCTATTTCTTTTAAAGCTAAATTTATTATCCATCGTAATTTGCGACGGAATTTCGATCGCAAATCTATCTTTGTTTTAGAATCAGTTATTATTAAATACTCAAGTAGTAAATAATAAATAAATTTATTCCGTTGCAAATCTGTCTTTGATTTTGAGATAAATTATTTTAAAAATTTTATTTGTCTCCAATTTATCCTTCCCAAGAGGTCACCCATCATTAAATATTAGCACTAACATTGAAGTTTTCATAAGCACTAAACCAATGAACCAATTCTTATCTTCATGAACAAAGTTCCACTATTGTTTATTTAAGAGTTATCACAATTTTCAATATTATAACTATAAAACATTTTACAAATATTTTATAATTATTTTTATTTTATAATTCCACTTTGCCTTTTTATTAAGGAATTTACATTAATATTTTATTAAATTGAAACATCCCAAACCTATATCTAAGTTAGAAATTGGATTTAGATAGATTAAATGATGCAAGTAAAATAGATAACAAATTATGATAGGTAAATCAATGAAAATAATTTAGTAAATATGATTAAGTTGAAATTGAGATTTGAAATTCCTAAACCCCAAACACGTTGTCTAAATGCTTAGCGGATTCTTAAATATCTACACTTTGGCTTAACATTCCATATCCTAAAACCCTACCAATTTCGAGATCATCTGCTTATCTAAAAATATCAGATCTTGAGCCTAAACTCAAGTTCAAAATCAATTTGATATAAACTAACTCATAAAATAAATTCCTATCTTAAGTTATTTATTTCTAATCCATAAATTCTGAAATTGTCTTCTAAATACTTTCAAAATTAAAGATATGGATCTGAAAGTTTTAAACTTAATTCCTTCATTCTAAAAAATCCTAAAAGTATTATCTTTACCTTTGACTTTTGGCTACTTATGTTTTTTTCTTCTTTCCTTCTTTTCTTTCACCGATTCTTTCTCTCTTTCTTCTCTTCTCTCTTTTTTTCTCTCAATCCTCCACAAAATCTCAAAATTTAAAAAGATTATAAAGAGAAATAAAGATAGAAAACAAGATGAAGATAGAGATCATGTATGGGGTAGCCAATCAACTATAAGAAGTTGTAATAATGAAGTTTTGGATCTTGGGTTTTCCTAAAACAAGTAAGCAATTTGTTCTTTTTCTTTATTTGATCATTGATTGCATGAATTGATGAATGATATAAGATGTGAGTTGCGTTTGTGATAAACTTGTAATCAAAGGAATTTAAGCATGAATCTAAGAATTTAGTTGCTTATGCATGTTGCAGGAAGGGTTTGATGAAGTATTTGGAGATATTTTGATGAAGTGGATTGCGTATGAAAGTGTTAGAAGTTATGAAAATAAGTTATTGTTGTTTTTATGATGTTATATAGAAGTAGTATGTGTAATAAATTGATGAAATGATGTAAAAGAAGCAAAGGATTTTCGTAACAGGCGAAACATTATGCATTAGTGGTGTAAACGGGTCGCATATATCTACCCGTGACTCCACAGCAACAAACTCTTATTCACTACTATGTACACGAGTTGTGTATATCTATGCCTGACTCACAGTAACAAAAACTATATACACTACTGGTATACAGGGGTCATGTATATCTATTCGTGACTCCACAGTAGAAAAACTCTATATACACTACTGATGTACACGGGTCGTGATATTCCCCTGCAATAATATGTTTTGTAAATTGATCATAACTTTTCCATCTAAACTCAGATTAAGGTGATTCAAAATGCTATGGAAAGCTTGAAAAGAGATCTCCAACTTCATGTTTTAAGTTTTTGAAAATTTTACAAGTATCAAGGCCAAAATTTTATTTTTTTTTCCGGCTACTACATATTCCAACAAAGTTGAAAAACTTGTTTTACTAATTAAGTGTATGTGGCTAAATATAAAATAAATCTTTTTGAGCGAAAATGAAATAGATAAATGATAGCTAATGTGTTATATTTGTTGAATGATTTAATTAGGAAGAGTTTAATGAATTTATAGATTTAATAATAATAATTTGACTAAATATAAAGTTAGATATAAAATGATCTTAGTTAATCATCTTAGTTCAACTTGGCTTAATAAATTTTAATGAGCTAAAGTGAATTAGATTGATTAGGTTTAATTAACTTAGCTTAATAATTGGATTAAATGATTAATTCTAATCAATTTGGCTAAGATTAAGTTAAAATAGGTTTAATAGATAATAAATGGATTAGAATGATATGTTAGGATAAACCTTAAATAATATGGAGAATATGTTGTTTCAAATGCTTGTTTGCTTTGGATGTGAATATTTTGGATAAAATGATTATAAACAAAGTGAAATAAATATTTTGACAGATAAAGGAAAATTGTTCGTATTTTGGCGGGGCAATATTTGCAACCATAGTGAGATTCCTATTTAGTGTATGATCAAACAGGGTTTTAATAAAAGTTTGAGATAAGTGAATAATGATTATAACTTCTTATATGAGTTTAATTCTTGAATCTACAGTATGGATACCTGATTTATTTTCTGAAATGGATTCTAGCTATCTTCTGTTTCTATGGATTCTAAATTAATAAGGTATGCAGTAACTTACGTGTTGTATGTTACAATAGCATAGTAAAATGAATTAAGAACTTAAAGACAACTTTAATAATACAGTGTTGCTCGTGCTTGTGCCGTTGAATCCGGTCTAAGGAGCGGCAACTTTGTATGAGCTGACACGGTAGTTTAGACGCTTAGGCCATCTCCATTATAGTGCCATGACATTTGTAAATAGCTGAACGAGTAGCCAATGGGACAAACAATATCGATATGACGTTGTAGACACCCAATTTTTGCCCAATTAATTAAGGCTTAAAATTTAATTAAATTCATTTCTAAAAGCCTTAAGTATTGATGAAATTGGCTAAGTGATCAAGGCACAGGCCAAATGGCCTGTTGGTTAAACATATGGACCCAAACACACACTCAAGCTCAAGGACACATGTTCAAACCCTAGCAAGTGGTTACAAAGTGATTACAAAATTAGTGCAAAAACAACCAAAAGTTACAAAATTCAATGTATAAAGTATTCAATTGCACATAAATGAGGAGTTACAAAAATTGAGTGGATGAATCTGGCATGGAATATGAAAATAATCATCAATTCATCAGTTTCAAACAATTAATCATGGATTTTCTAATTAAATTCGTGGAAAAATCAAAGGGCAAAAATCCATTCATTTTCGAAACTGTTCGAAACTGAAAATTGAGCTTGCAACCTATAAATAGGAGGTCCTAGGAGCAAAAGGCACAAGTCAATTTCAGAAGAACACATACATAGAAAAGCCAATTCGAAATTCTTGAAATTAGGGTATAGAATTCGAATTTTTCAAATTCGAATTGATTAGATCAGTTTTAATCCAAATTGAGTGTTGTAACAATGTTAGAAACTTTATTTGGATGATTTAGTGTGCTTAGATTTGTTCGAATTGATCGGATTTCTCTCTGAAATTTTTTTTTTTATTTTGTTCTTCAAACGCCGCCGTACAACCACCACCGGAACCGCCGCTTGCCGCCGTTCTGAGTGAACGCCACCACCACCAAAGGACGCGCCGTCGCAGCAGGAGTCGGGCCGACAAACTTTCAGCCACCGAGGACCACCGGAGCCGTCGGAATCCGCCCCAAAAAGTCGCGTCATCGTCTTCTTCACCCGCCGGAGCTCCGAGATCCGACCCGAAAATCCGAACCCAACCCGGTCGGTCATCGGTCAACGGTCGTCGGTCATCGGTCAACGGTCAACTCTGATCGGACGGTCCAGATTCAATCAAGCAGATCAGACGACCCAGATTCAATCAAGCAGATCAGCGGCTCAGATTTGATCAAGCAGATCAGACGGCCCAGATTTCATCAAACAGATCAGCGGCTCAGATTTCATCAAGTGATCAGACGGCCCAGATTTCATCAAGCGATCAGACGGCCCAGATTTCATCAAGCGATCAGACGGCTCAGATCGAGTCAACAAGCGATCAGACGATCCAGATCGGTCAGCGAGATCGACGCTCCAGATCTCGTCCGCTTCATCCGACGGTCCAGGTTAATCCGCATTATTTTATTAATTTTATTATATAATTAATTTTAGAAAATAATAAAAAATAGCAAAAAATTTATAAAAATTCATAAAAAATTCAGAAAAATTCAGAAAAATCCAGAAAAATCAAAATATTTATTTTTTATATAAATTTATTTTTTTTGATATTTTTTATTTTTAATATTTTTAATGTGTATTTATACCAAATTGCCTTAGAATACATATTTAATGCATGAAAATATTTTTAATATATTGTAAATTATTCTGAATATATTGTGTTATGATGATTTTTTTAAAAAAAAAATATAATAAAAATTATAAAAAATAAATAAAAATAATAAAATTGGATTTTCCAAAGAACAAAATTTATAAAAAAAAAAATGATTTTTGGGACTTAGAAAAATATTTTCATAAATAAAAAAACAATTGATTAGATCATAGGATCATCAAAAATTTTTTAAAAAATTGAAAATTTAATGAACTTAAAGTGAAAGATTTCAAAAATATAAAATTGATCAACAAATTAAATTTTTTAAAAGAACTACGTTTTGTCTGATCTCGATTAGCGAGTACGTAGGCACCTGCGGGGCGACATAAAAAATAAAAAAAAAGTTTTTTTTTAAATAAAAAAAAAAGAGATATGTTTGTTGTTATAAAGTAAAAATGAATAAAAAAAATAATAAAAAATAAAATGAATAATTTGACTTGCAAATATTTGTTATGTAAAATATAATTTGAATTTTTGAGCATGAAAAGGATAATTAAAATTTAAAATTCCAAAAGTGGTAACCATTTGGTTTTAATAGGTTAGCCCCCGAATCCATGATATCTGGTTTTAAAAGTTGATTTTTTTTAAATCAAATTTTCGCAGACTAGTAGCTAAGTTAGGATCAACCGACCCATTGATCCTAGCTTTTTATTTTTTCCCGATTTATATCGGGTGGCGACTCTAAAATTTTTTTAAAAATTTCTTTTAACCCCTAGTCGAGGATTCATGTTAAATGGGTTCGGGTTTAATGTGAATCGGGTTAGGAGAAATGAACCAGATAAGATAGTGGAAAAAATCCAGGCTCGACAGCTTGGCGACTCCACTGGGGACTAAATTTTTTTTTTAAAAAAAAGAGAGGGCTAGCCACTTAGGAATTTTAAATTTTAAATTTATCCTTGCTCAATTTTTGTGAATATATGATTCTTTGTATATTATCTTGAATATTGTTTTGTAAATATATACTAACCTTGCAAAATATGAAAAAATAGAAAACAAAAGTTTGATTTCTTAGTTTGCATTTGCATTTGCATTAGCATAAATGTGTGCTAGATACGGTCGTACCAGGGCCGTCTTAAGAGCCTAAGCGAGGAGGACGAAGTAAGGTCCGGGGGCTGTGGCTTTCCACCCTCTAGATCAAGAAATGTCCTCCCACTCCGGTTTAGTATCACTAAATCGGGGAACCTATAGAACCCTACCAAATCATGCATTCATTAGCATGGGATTTGACCAACTTTTTCAAAAAAATGAAGTTGAAATAAATGTACATATGTAATACTAAAAAAAAAAAAAAAAAAAAAAAAAAATAATAAAAGCTGTCAAAAAATTAAAAATTTTGTAAATATTAGCTTATACCTTTTAAAAATTTCAGAAAATGATGTCTTCAACCGACAGTAGCGATAGCTTATGGGCTCGCCTTATTAGAGAAAATCGAGTGGAACCTTTCAAGGATCCAATGCTCCTACTGGACCGATGGTTTGTCAGTTTTACTCCAGTCCAAAGTCATTCATTGAAGATAGGTTAGGCCCAATCCTCAGCCTACCAAAGATCCATGTTCCATTCACCATGTTCCGGGCCCTACTCATCTATGGGAACCTGAAGAAGCTGTCTTCCGTTTGGGTCAGCATGTACTTAGCCCAACCATTGAGGAATATACTAGGCTACTCCAAGCACCTCCTACCTCTGAAGGAATCTATATTCCAAATTTCAAGCATAGCCCGGTCCGTGTTATATCAGAGTTTTTGGGGATCAAGAGGGGACCAATTATTGAAGCCATCAAAGATTGTAATGAATATTGCATCCGCTAACCACACTGATGGACTGGTTTGGACTCCTGAATATTTTAAAAGCAACCGATCCACTTTCAGTATACCACTTGAAGTTTGGGAAGAAAACCGGGTTAATGCCTTCATAGTAGCTGCTTTTGCAACTATTCTCTTCCCTAATGGCAATTTGTTCATCCACTTCCGGTCATAGAGCTGGTTTCTCAATATTTAGCTGGCAAATCCTATGTTCCTGCTCTTCTAGCCGAACAAGTCCGTAGTCTGAATCACATCAAGTCTAAAGGACAAGGCAAGTTCAAAGCAAGCATGCACTTACTAATGGTTTGGTTTGCTAGCCACATTAAGCACTACGGAAAAGACTTGGCTAATGGATCCCTCATCAGCCTGAAATATGATCTCATCCAATCCTTTGCTGAAAGGGTCCACATGGAAGATGATCATCCTTTATGGGATATAATTGCCATTCTTGAAGACATGCCACCTGAAGACATGATGTGGCAAGCTCGCTGGTTCAAAATCCCTGCAGCCATCCTAAGTTGCAAGGAATACATGGCAGTACCCCTAATTGGACTCACCGGCTGTACTGGTTATTACCCCTCAAGTGTTATCAGACAGTATGGTATGCTGCAAGATATTACTGTCAAGCCTAATTTGGAGCAAGTCACTCTAGATTATTTGGATCCAACCAAGATACTACCAGCTAAAGAATCAAGCTAAATCAAATCCGAGCTATATGGGAAAATAGAGAGGTGAAGCCGGTTTTTGAAGTCGAGCCAGAAAATAAGGAAACAAGAATATAGAGCAACCAGGTGGTATGTGGCTAGCCAAATGAAGAAGAATAAGGATATTCGATATGAAGCTCCCGATGTCCTTCAACCAGCACCATCGGAACCTGACCCTGAAACAATTGCTTACATGGAAGCTGTTTCGGCTCGCCTGGAAGTATGTCACCGAGATTTCCAAGAAAGAGAGAGGGAAATGGTGGATCGCCTGCAAAGTGCTGGAAGCAGAATTTCATTTTAGAGGCTGAGTTGAAGGCAGCTCAAAAGAAAATTCTAGCCCTGGAAGACAAGATTGTTTGCCCCACTAAGACAAGAAGACTGGTTTAGTTGATTTAGGTTTAGTCCTTAGGAATCAAGGTTCTTTGAAACTTCATTAGAAAGTAGTTTTAATTCAGTCATTAGGAAATAAGGTTTCTAAACCATTAGAAGTTTTTGTTATGTTAAACATTATCTTTTAATACAAAATTTTTTAAAAAAAAATCATTGGTCAATATCCCCATTTGCATCTGTGTGATAGCATATCTGCATTCTTGCATATGTATATTAATTCATTTATTCAAAAAAAAAATATTAATAAATGATAAATGTCCAGGTCTAGCAAATTCGAGTTTAAAACTTGAAAGATAGCGTCCAAGCCGGTTAGGAGCCCTATTGTTACCAGATCCCGAGCTAAGATGTCTAACACCGGGAGTAACCCCACAGACCAGACCAATGAACAAAGACTCAACACCGTGGAACAAACCCTCCTTGGAATTGCTGAACAGATGCAGGCTTTAACACAGAGTCTTGCCCAACTCAAGACCCCTACAACTCCTGAAGAATCCTCAAGGGCACAGAAAGGAAAAGAAATTGGGGCAGCTTATTCAGCAAGAGGAGTCATCAAATGAGTTTAATGCGGCTGAGTTGAAGAAAGAACTGGAAGCTCAGGCTAAAGAAATGGAGAGAAAACTGTTTGAGAAAATGAAGACGTTCGATGGTTTTGATCAAACCGCGATCTGAATTTGCCTCAATATGAGGAAGGTGCCTTCCCTGAGAAATTTAAGGCACCGGAATTTGAAAAATATGACGGGACAGGTTGCCCTAATATGCATACCAGATTGTATGTACGACGAATGGGGCAATATGCAAAGTTTGACAAGCTGATGGTGCAAACCTTCCAGGACAGTCTTACTGGTGCTGCTTTGGCCTGGTACGCCCAATTAGACCATCAAGAAGTTGATACTTGGGACAAGTTGGCTAGGGCGTTTTTTAATCAGTATAAGTTTAACATTGAGATGGCGCCCTCGGTATGGGATTTAAGCAATCTGAAGAAGAAGAAAGAAGAGACTTTCAAGGAGTATGCTCAGCGCTGGAGAGCATTGGCTGCAAGGATCACCACCCCGATGCCTGAAAGGACCTCACTTTCACTTTTATCAACACGCTAGAGGAACCTTTCTTTTCCCATCTGATTGGGCATGCATCAGCAAGTTTCTCAGAAGTGGTGATAGCTGGGTGCAGGATTGAGAATGCAATTTCGGCAGGAAAATTGCAACAAGAAAAGAAATATACTGCACCGAGAAATGTCCCATACAAAGGGAAAGATTCAACCGTCAGCATGGTCAATACTTCAGATGCAACTGGCCCTACTAAGTCTTTCGTGTTGTCAACAAATCAGAATCAAAATCAGAATAAGGATCAGACTCAACAAAGTGCAGTCCCAAATCAACAATCAAGGTTCAGCAGGCGGAACTTCACTCGAATTCCGGTTCCCCTTAGCCAAGTATTAGCTAAATTAAGGGCCGATAATCTGATCAATCTTGAAGTTCCTAGGGAAGACTTAAAGCCTAGATATTACAATCCTGAGCTGAAGTGTGAATATCACATGGGGCAAATCGGGCATTCAACAGACAGATGCTGGAGGCTTAGGCATAAAATCCAAGATCTTATTGATGCAAAAGTCATCCAGTTGGATTTCGTTGAGACTCCAAACGTCTCTACTAACCCACTGCCAAACCATGGACCAGTCATCAATATGATCACCGCTGAAGTGCCGGATCAAGAAATCAATCTGGATGAGTTGCCAATCACCATAGAACAAGTAGCATGGAACCTTCGCCAGAAGGGTCATTTGCTCAATATGAATTTAAGAGACCGCACCAAAACCAGGCCTGCTATTTACAAGCTACTACAAGAAGGAACTATTAAAAAAGAAGAGATTCTGGAAATGTTGATCCCGAAACCAAGGAGATCGAGCACACAGGCTGAGTTATGGGAAAGGTATCAGGCTGGAGATCCAACCATTGGAACCCTGGGAAATGATGGAAAATACCAGTATTTAATAGATTACTGGTTTGAGCCCCGTGTCTATGCTGCGCTCCTCCAACTGGATGGGGTCCAGAATTTGAAGAGGAAGATAAGAAAGCAAAAGAAGACGAGTTTGGTGTATGATCGAAGGTGGACCTAGATCCATCAAAATCGAAATAGGCAAAGGTAGTGAAGATGGATCAACTTCATCAAAGCCTAAGAACTATACCTTTCACATACCCCTTGCTGTGAATGAGTATAAAGCCGCTCCATTTGATTATAAGGCGGTAAATCATGCTTCAATGGCCATGGTTGGTGGCCTTACTCGCTCAGGAAGAGTTTATGATCGACCGGAAGAATGCAACTGTGAATATGCCACAGCAAAAATGAAGAAGGAAAGAAAGATGAAGAGAAGTCAGCATTGGCAAAACTGATGAAAGCAAGTGAATACAAGGTTGTCGAGCAGTTGGCCAAAATACCTGCCCAAATATCGCTCATGAGTCTGCTGATTAGCTCTAATGTACACCGTGAGGCTCTTTTCAAAGCCTTAGAAGAAGTGAAAGTTCCAGAAGGTGTATCAGAAGAAGCCTTGGGGCATATCATCAACTCAATCTTTGCAAATGAGCAAATCATTTTCTCATCTGAAGAACTGGGAGAGGAAGGAGTCAACATAACAAGGCCCTATTCATCGTAGTCAAAAGCTGTGGAAAGATCGTCTCTCGAGTATTAGTTGACAATGGATCCTCTTTGAATGTGTGCCCCTTAGCCACTTTGAGCTTATTGGAAATTGAACCGTCAGACATCAAACCAAGCTCTATTGTGGTTCGTGCTTTTGATGGATCAAAAAGAGATATAATAGGTGAAGTGGAGTTAGAAGTCATCGGGCCTCAAACTTTCATTATTCCTTTCAAGTGATTGATATCCCCAGAACATTCAATCTGCTGTTGGGAAGACCATGGATCCATGCTGCCAGGGCAATACCATCAAGCCTGCACCAGAAAGTTAAGTTCATAACCAATGGTCAACTCATCACTGTTATGGGAGAACAGGATTATGCCATTTACAAGGAGACAGCTGTCCCTACATTGGAAAAGAAGGAGAAGAAGACTTCGGGCTTCAAATGTTTGACGAAGTTGATGATGATGATGAGAAAGAAACTCAGGTGGGAACCTTTGGACTGGGTTATTCCCCCACTTGTGCTGAAGTGGTGGAAATGAAAAACCAAATGAGAAGAAGGAAGCTCGACAAGGAATATGATCCAATCATCAAAATTCCTCACATCAGCCATTCCTTTCCAAAGCCACATCATATCCAGCAGCCAGATGATATCAAAGAAGATGCTTCATCCAAAGAAATGATCTTGAGAAATTGGTTCTCTGTGCCTTGCGCTAGTATTAAGTCTTTTAAGTAAGAATTTATCTAAGACTAGATTTGTGTTTCGTGTTTTTCAGTATTATGTGATGCTCAAATAAGTGTACTTAAACACCGTCCCAGTTTAATAAAATTTATTTCCTTTGTGTTTCACATATTCTCATACATTCCTCATTCATATTCAACCAGATTCGACAATTGTGATGAAGTTCAGGGATATCTCGCGCGTATAATTAATGAAAATATCAATATCACCTCTAACTCTACTGGGTTAGATGTTGAAGATGATATTGATTATCAATTTAGAACACAAGAAATTTGGCAAAATTTTGAACAAGGAAGATTGAAATTCCCGAAACCATTGAAGTGATTAATTTGGGAACAAGTGAAAACCCTAGGAATCTGAGGATAGGGGGAAAATTGCCTGAGAGCACGGCACAAGATTTAACCAAGTTACTAGCCGAATACTTGGATGTTTTTGCATGGTCGTACAGCGATATGCCTGGTTTAGACCCATCCATTGTGGTTCACAAATTGCCAACAAAGGAGGATTTTAAACCTATAAAGCAAAAATTAAGGCGATTTAGGCCGGATTTACTCCTCCAAATCAAGGATGAAGTAAAAAGTTGCTTGAAGTAGGATTCATTGAGGTTTCTGATTATTCGGATTGGGTATCAAATATAGTGCCAGTACTTAAGAAAAACGGGAAAGTAAGAATCTGTGTGGATTTCAGAGATCTAAACAAAGCAACCCCGAAAGATAATTTCCCGTTGCCTCACATCGATGTTTTAGTGGACAATACCGCTGGAAATCATCTATTTTCATTCATGGATGGATTTTCAGGGTATAATCAGATATTAATGGCCGAAGAAGATAAGGTCAAAACCACATTCGTTACAGCCTGGGGAACTTTTTGTTACAAGGTCATGCCTTTCGGTCTCAAGAATGCCGGGGCAACTTATCAACGAGCAATGCTTGCTATACTTCATGATATGATGCACAAAGAGGTGGAAGTATATGTAGATGATATGATCGCCAAGACAAAGGAAGGAGATGATCATGTGTGGTGTTAAGGAAGCTTTTTGAAAGATTAAGGAAGTTCCAGTTGAAATTGAATCCAGAAAAATGCACTTTCGGAGTGACATCTGGAAAATTATTAGGATTCATGGTTAGCCAAAAGGGGATAGAAATCGATCCTGATAAAGTCAAGGCGATTCAGGATTTGCCTCCACCAAAAACATTAAAGGAAATCAGAGGCCTCTTGGGAAGGTTGAATTACATTGCTCGATTCATATCACAGCTGACTGATAAGTGCCAACCGCTGTTTAAACTGCTAAAGAAGAATGCCCTAATTGAATGGAATGACGAATGTGAAAAAGCCTTTAATCGGATAAAGCAGTATCTGACGAATCCACCAGTACTGGTTACTCCAAAACCGGGGAAACCATTGTTCTTGTACTTGACAATTCTTCCTGAATCTATGGGTTGGTGCTCGGGCAAAAAGATGAGGAAGGAAAAGAAAGAGCTGTTTACTACTTAAGCAAGAAATTCTCGAATGGAGAACAAAAGTATTCAGAGATAGAAAAACCTGCTGTGCATTAGTATGGGTTATGCACAGGCTTAGGCAGTATACGCTCTTCTACTCGATCGAGTTGATTACGAAGCATGATCCATTGCGATACTTGGCACGCAAACCGGCTTTAGTAGGTCGAATCTCGAAATGGCAGATGCTTTCTGAATTTGATATCATTTATGTGAATCAAAGTTCAGTCAAAGGACAAGTTTTAGCTGATCAACTCGCAAAAGCCCGGTTGATGACGAAGAAAAGGAACAAGATCAGTTTCCAGATGAAGGCATCAGAATAACAGAAACAGAAGCCGAAAACAACAATTGGAAGTTGTATTTCGATGGAGCAGCCAACGTATACGGGTGTGGAATAGGGGCAGTCCTTATCTCACCAAAAGAAGAACAGTTCCCGGCATCAGCCAGATTAATGTTTCCTTACACAAATAATGTAGCGGAATACGAGGCATGCATCATGGGATTAGAAATGGCAATTCAAATGAATATGAGGAGCTCGAAGTGTTTGGAGATTCATCACTTATCATTTTCCAAACTCGAGGCGAGTTCAAAACTAAGGATCCCAAGTTGATTCCTTATCATAATCACTTGGCTGAGTTAACAGAAGGTTCAAAGAAATTTCCTTCACTTATGTGCCGAGAACTCAGAATCAGTTTGCTGATGCATTGGCTACTCTGGCCTCTTTGATCCAATTCACTGAAGGAGTAAGAATACAACCTTTGCAAGTCCGAATAAGAAGTGAACCCGCATTCTGTGCTGTGATTGAGTCAAGTGAACCATGGTTTCAAGATATCAAATTTCTTGCAAACAGGTAGTTATCCTGAGTGTGCTACAAAAAGGATCAAAAATCATTGAGACGTCTGGCAAGTCATTTCTTGTTAAGTGGAGATACCTTATACAGAAGGTCATTTGATACAACCTTGAGATGTGTAGATGAAAATGAAGCTCAAAAATTAATGGAAGAAGTTCATGAGGGAGTATGTGGACCTCATATGAACGGATATATGCTAGCTAAAAAGATTATGAGGCTAGGATATTTCTGGTTAACCATGGAATCAGACTGTATCAAACATGTGAGATCTTGTCATCTATGTCAAATTTACGCAAACAAGATAAATGCTCCTCCAAAGGAATTACAGTCAATGTCAACACCATGGCCGTTCTCAATGTGGGGAATAGACGTAATCGGGCCAATATCGCCAAAAGCTTCAAATGGTCATCGATTCATACTAGTTGCAATCGATTACTTCACCAAGTGGGTTGAAGCTGCTTCATACGCCAGTGTGACAAAAGCCGTTGTGGTGCGATTCATCAAAAGAGATATCATTGCTCGATATGGAACTCCAGAAAGTATCATTACGATAATGGTACAAATTTGAACAACAATGCAATGACTGATTTATGTCAGCAATTCAAGATTAAACACCGGAATTCCACTCCATATCGCCCACAGATGAATGGAGCAGTAGAAGCCGCCAACAAAAACATCAAGAGAATCATTGAGAAGATGACAATTGCATACAAGGATTGGCATGAAATGCTCCCATTAGCATTAATGGCATATCGAACCTCTGTAAGAGTGTCAACTGGGGCAACGCCCTATTCCTGGTATATGGAACTGAAGCTGTTTTACCAGTAGAAGTTGAGATTCCTTCGCTCCGAGTATTGGCTGAAACAGAGCTCGAAGAAGCTGAATGGGTTAGACAAAGGTTGAACAGTTAAATCTTTTAGATGAAAAAAGATTAACCGCCATGTGTCATGGACAATTATATCAACAAAGGATGGCTAGAGCATTTAACAAGAGGTTAAGCCAAGAAATTTCCAAGAAGGTGATTTGGTTTTGAGAAAAATGCTGCCAAATGTGCAAGATTCCAGAAAGTTCACACCAAATTATGAAGGACCATATATAGTGAAGAAGGTCTTATCGGGAGGAGCATTAATCCTTTCCCAAATGGATGGACCCAATTTAAAGGATCCTGTGAACTCAGATGCTGTAAAGTTATATTATCCTTGATCAATAAAACTTGTCATTTCAAGTGATCAATTGATTTTATTTTAATTAATTATAAGCAAAGTTGATATTCCTGAAATTCTCTGAAGTCGAATCAAAGCCTGAAATTCTTTGAAGTTGAATCAAAGCCTAACCCACAAAATTCTTCTGAACAAATTTCCAATCAAACACCATTTGAATCATCAGAAAAAGAAATTTGAGCATCTTATAATACTGAATGAATGCGTTTATACAGTTTGGTCTATTGATTGTTCTTATTTTAAAAGAAAATATTATGGCAAGAATAACTAATTTTGATAGAAATTGAAGCATGTTGGATTGAAAAAAAAAAAAGAAAAAAAAAGAAAAGAAAAAAAAAGAAAGAAAAAAAAAGAAAAAAAAGAAAAGAAAAAAGAAGAAAAAAAAAGAGAAAAAAGAAAAAAAGAGAAAGGAAGAAAAGAAAAAGAGAAAGAGAAAGAAACCCCTAGTGGATTGAAAATCCAAATACCCTTTAGTCTAGACAGATAGTCTAGTACTACCCAACTCAAAATCCATCCTTTCGAGATGGTGACCCAAAATCCATCCTTTGAGATGGTGACAAAATTCAGAAACCCTCAATTGAAGATAGTGATGGTGACATCCTTGAAGATGAGTGACAAATTCAGAAACCCATCAATTGAAGATGGTGATCAAGACAAAATTCAGAAATTCATCCGCTCAAGATGGTGATCAGACAGAGTTCAGAAATTCATTCACTAGAAGAATATGTTCAAGAAGACAGAAGTTAGAAATCCATCCATTCCAAATGACCAAACATAGGTCAGGCAAATGACCTAACGAATCTCAAAGTCTAAAGGAGAAGCTAAGCAAAAATTGGTTGTCTTTTTGTCTTTGTGGCAAAAGTTTTGTTCAAACTTTACCACAAAGAGGGCAGCTGTAGACACCCAATTTTTGCCCAATTAATTAAGGAAAAATTTAATTAAATTCATTTTCCAAAAGCCTTAAGTATTGATGATAAATTGGCTAAGTGATCAAGGCACAGGCCAAATGGCCTGTTGGTTAAACATATGGACCCAAACACACATTCAAGCTCAAGGACACAGGTTCAAACCCTAGCAAGGCAAATTTTTGCCTTTTTTATCATTTTTGTCTTTTCATGTGACTCTTGCCTTACTTTGCATCAGTTTAACTGACAAAAAATCATTGATTGTCAAAATTGATGGGATTGCAAAGTGGTTACAAAGTGATTACAAAATTAGTGCAAAAAACAACCAAAAGTTACAAAATTCAATGTATAAAGTATTCAATTGCACATGAATGAGGAGTTACAAAAATTGAGTGGATGAATCTGGCATGGAATATCAAAATAATCATCAATTCATCAGTTTTAAGCAATTCAATAATGGATTTTCTAATTAAATTCGTGGAAAAATCAAGGGGCAAAAATCCATTCATTTTCGAAACTGTTCGAAACTGAAAATTGAGCTTGCAACCTATAAATAGGAGGTCCTAGGAGCAAAAGGCACAAGTCAATTTCAGAAGAACACATACATAGAAAAGCCAATTCGAAATTCTTGAAATTAGGGTATAGAATTCGAATTTTTCAAATTCGAATTGATTAGATCAGTTTTAATCCAAATTGAGTGTTGTAACAATGTTAGAAACTTTATTTGGATGATTTAGTGTGCTTAGATTTGTTCGAATTGATCGGATTTCTCTCTGAAAATTTTTTTTTATTTTGTTCTTCAAACGCCGCCGTACAACCACCACCGGAACCGCCGCTTGCCGCCGTTCTGAGTGAACGCCACCACCACAAAGGACGCGCCGTCGCAGCAGGAGTCGGGCCGACAAACTTCCAGCCACCGAGGACCACCGGAGCCGTCGGAATCCGCCCCGAAAAGTCGCGTCATGTCTTCTTCACCCGCCGGAGCTCCGAGATCCGACCCGAAAATCCGAACCCAACCCGGTCGGTCATCGGTCAACGGTCGTCGGTCATCGGTCAACGGTCAACTCTGATCGGACGG
Source organism: Combretum micranthum (assembly GCA_024138025.1). Taxonomy (NCBI): domain Eukaryota; kingdom Viridiplantae; phylum Streptophyta; class Magnoliopsida; order Myrtales; family Combretaceae; genus Combretum; species Combretum micranthum. The sequence goes on along the minus strand of JAMXBD010000630.1, from coordinate 515,927 downwards.
TCCAGATTCAATCAAGCAGATCAGACGACCCCAGATTCAATCAAGCAGATCAGCGGCTCAGATTTGATCAAGCAGATCAGACGGCCCAGATTTCATCAAACAGATCAGCGCTCAGATTTCATTAAGTGATCAGACGGCCCAGAGATTTCATCAAGCGATCAGACGGCCCATATTTCATCAAGAGATCAGACGGCTCAGATCGAGTCAACAAGCGATCAGACGATCCAGATCGGTCAGCGAGATCGACGCTCCAGATCTCGTCCGCTTCATCCGACGGTCCAGGTTAATCCGTATTATTTTATTAATAGTTTATTATATAATTAATTTCAGAAAATAATAAAAAATAGCAAAAATTTATAAAAATTCATAAAAAATTCAGAAAAATTCAGAAAAAATCCAGAAAAATCCACAAAATCAAAATATTTATTTTTTATATAAATTTATTTTTTTGATATTTTAATATTTTTAAATATTTTTAATGTGTATTTATACGCAAATTGCCTTAGAAATACATATTTAATGCATGGAAAATATTTTAATGTATTGTAAATTATTTGAATATATTGTGGGTTTATGCGATGAATTTTGTTTTGAAAAAAATTATAAAAATAAATAAAAATAATAAATTGGATTTTCCAAAGAACAAAATTTCTAAAATAATAAAAAATGATTTTGGACTTAGAAAAATATGTTTTCATGAATAAAAAACCAATTGATTAGATCATAGGATCATCAAAAATGGTTTTCACAAAAATTCAAAATTAATGAACTTAAAGTGAAAAGAGTTCAAAAATATAAAATTGATCAACAAATAAAATTTTTTAAAAGAACTACGTTTGTCTGATCTCGATTAGCGAGTACGTAGCACCTGAGGGGCGACATAAAAAATAAAAAAAAGTTTTGTTTTTAAAAAAAAAAGATATGTTTGTTGTTAAAAGTAAAAATGAAATCAAAAAATAATAAAAAATAAATGAATAATTTGACTTGCAAATATTTGTTATGTAAATATAATTTGAATTTTTTGAGCATGAAAGATAATTACAAATTTAAAATTCCAAAGTGGTAACCATTTGGTTTTAATAGGTTAGCCCCCGAATCCATGATATAGGTTTTTTAAAAGTTGATTTTTTTTAAATCAATTTTCGCAGACTAGTAGTTAAGTTTGGATCAACCGACCCATGATCCTAGCTTTTTATTTTCCCGATTTATATCGGGTGGCGACTCTTAAAAGTTTTTCAAAATTTCTTTTAACCCTAGTCGAGGATTCATGTTAAATGGGTTCGGGTTTAATGTGAATCGGGTTAGGAGAAATGAACCAGATCAGATGAGTGGAAAAAATCCAGGCTCGACAGACGTCTATCTTAATTGATAAGAAGTAATATATTGGGGTTCACATTTATGGGACTGGTTGAACCTTTTATATTATGAACTGAGATGGTAGAGTGCATTAACGCTATGAACCCTAAATGAGGCTTCTATTCTTTTTCGGTTATCAACTAGGATATATAGGTATTCGGATTGCTATATCAACCCTCTAAGCGTCGTATGGTTACTCAGGACCTCCAGATTCCTATGGCTTATTCGAAGTGTGAATACGCTCATGATGTTTGATTTACTTTAAATGGAAGATAATAACTTGTTGTTTGTTGCATTACATTTAGCTAGGCTTGTGTATCATTCCGCATGTGCCTGTGTTACTGTGTACTGAGCTTCGGCTCATTATTATTGTTGTTCTTCTTTTTCCAGGTGTTGTGTTGATGAAGAAGATGATGTTGATGATGATGATACTATTGTTGATGATGATGATATGTTGATGATTGGATGATGATGATGTTGATATTGATGAAGATGATGATGTTTTGGGTGATGATTGTAAAGACCCGATCCTCTAAATCCCGAGACTTAGAGTACCGAATCCCCAACCACATATAACGTTTTCACATTATATGTAGGTTGTCCTAAAACTAATAGTTTATGAAAATTGTTTGATCAAAATCACCAAATCTTTGTAATAGCTTTTAAATAAAACAAGATTGCTAACAAAAGCAATCTATACATATATTTACATCATATAAACATCGTTTAGTGCCAATACATGACACTATAAAACAAATTACATGTTTTCTCAAAACATAAGAATCCTAAGGGATCTTAGGTCATTACAAAAGGAATTTGGCTTAACTATTAAGCCATCTATACATAACTTCTCCATCGCAAAAAGTCTTCCAAAGGTCCAAGGTGATCGAATCCTATTCGTCCCACTCATCCAAAAATCTTTCGAAATCGGACCCATAGCCCAAGTCATCGTAATACTCGTCTCCATTACCTGCAAAGCAGCAAAAGTGAGCCAGAGGCCCAGTACACAATAACCAATGCATAACAAGTCATTCAATTCATGTAATGCGTCATATAATAAGTGGTTATCTTTATTACATTTTGATTTACAATCAACAGGGTATTCAAACCCCGGTCACACTTCGGGAATCCAGGGATCCTGAGTAACAGCAGCTGCTTAGGGGTTGATACAAGCAGTCCGAATACTTATATCTCCTATATCTATCCATGAAGATAATAGCTTCATCTAGGGTTTAAAAGCCGTTGCCCGACTCTACTTAAACTCAGTCCATAACATGAGCCTAGTTCACAAGTTCCCATAAACCTTGAACTAAATCATGGTATTTCCCCCTAAGTTTAAGCAAACGTTACACAGATACAATTCTCCCCCATCGGCTACCCACTTAACCAAAAGAATCGCTATTGCATCATAGCGTACCATTGCATCATGATAAAGTCATTGCATCATGACTTGGTTAAGCGCCTAGCTAACATGTCATTGCATCATGACAGGTTTGCTGCTTCTCGGACCAGATTAAACAGCGTAATGGACAACCCAATCATCCAAATGTTAAATCGAATCAATTTAGGTCAAATTAGAAATGTCTGGTCCTAGCAAACATCAGACAAGTTATTGCGTACCTGAACCCGTTAGAATAGAACTAGGATCTCTCGGTGATGAACTAACCGAAGAATCCTTAACTGTAATAGAAATGTCACAATAATCAATAAATCAACAATTATAGATTTCATTCTCACAAATATATACATATTATATCCACATATCACAATTTATCAAAGAAATTCAAATAATTGAATATACAGTCACGAATAAGCATTTAAACGTCCTAAAATATCCCAAATTGCTTACCAAGTACTCAAATGCTAAAATAACAACTTTGGAAACTTTTTAGAAAAAGCTCTCAAAATTCAAAAACTCAGGGATACACCGGCACTCAACGCAGGCGGCGTTGAGCCGGTGTTCAATATTCTGAAAATATACACTGCCAACGCTGGCAGCGTTCAAAGGTGTACGCCGTCAGCTTTTGCATCCTACGCCGGCGGCGTTGTTTCTAGAAGCCAGCGTACAAATTAGAAGAAAGAACGCCGGCTGACTTCCTAGCGAAAGCCGGCGGCGTTCAGTCGGCTTTAAGAAATTTGGTTCTGTGAACTTTCAACACCGCCTCTACGCCGGCGGCGTAGAAACTCAAATTGCCGGCGTACGTTCTGAAGAACAGACGCTGGCAAATCCTTAACATAAAAGCCGGCGGCGTTGCAAACGGCGTTAGGAAAATCAATTCTGTGGGCTTTCTACACCGCCTATACGCCGGCAGCGTAGAATCCCCAGATGCCAGCGTACGTTTTGAAACAAGGTTAAACGAAAAATTCAAATCCCCTGTTTTCCACTTTGCAAACTTACATCTTAATACACTTTAAAACTTTCCTCAACTATACTTCCACTTCATATATTCACTCCCACATACACTACTCAATTCTAGCAACCCGAGGCATGAATTCAACACAATTAAACACTTCAAAATCTACTTCCATCAATCCCCTACTCTAACTACTTTAAACTATCTTTGCTTCATCAAGACACTTCATATCACTACAACAATACATGCATACTCTCACACACTCATATAACACTTTCTCAACTCATCCCAAGCATGAACAACCATTTGATCAACATTGAAATTAATTCATCTGTTGAGATGTAATTTACTCAAATCTATAATGGATAAAACTTGATAAACTTGTTATTAATCTTATAGAAATCATGAGGAATTGATACTTAATCAAGTTAATGTTGTGTTTCAGGTTTATAAAGCTAAAGGAAAGATTTAGATGAATAAAGCATGGAGAAAATGACCAGAAGCCTGATGGCCGCCAGCCATGAGAAGATGGCCGCCAGCCATGGAGCCTCTGTGAAATGAAGAAAATGGCCAGAAGAGCCATGGCCGCCGGCCATGGTGTGATCGCCGCCGGCCATCTTTCATGGCCGGCACTGGGAAGTTAATGGCTGCCGGCCATGGGGCCGGCCATCAAGTTGCAGGATCCTATTCGAGATTAAATGGCAGCCAGCCATGTAACAACATCGTGCCAGCCAGTTTTCATATGAAATATTGTTCTATTCCTTCCTATATATAGAGAGAGAAGTCCAAGAGAGAGGGATCTTTGAATCTTTTTATTCTTTATACTTTCAAAAACCCTAAAGATTGCTTTTCTTGAATGATAAACAACTAATCTCTTAATCTAGCCAAGGGATTATTGCAAATCAATTCAAGATGGATTGTGAGACCTAATTGGATTTGATTTCTATTATTCTCATCTTTGCATATTTGTATTTCATCTGATTCTATTGTTATTATTGCTTGATTATCTCTTATAACTTTGGATCCGGTTGTAGGATGATTGAACAATAATCAATCAATTAGAACTCATATCCGTAATTGTATGAGTAATCTAATATAGGTGATGAAACAACACGATAGTCATAAAATAGATGGTTATTTGATGTTGTGATGAAATATAATCTAATTTAAATGATCCATGCTCTATGAGATTGTTGATTAGGGTTAGGTTTCTCTTTTCTTAATGCAATTGATGGATTAAACCTTAAGAGCATTTTAGGGTTATCTATTCGATTAGGAATAATTAAAGATCTTATCTTGGTTATTTAATATCTAAGGAGAAATTGAATTTCAATGCTTATTGGAATTTATAACTAACCTATTCAAAGTAGGAATAATAATATTTGAGTCTATGATCAACCCTGAGAATTGAGTTGTAACGAAACCTAGGCTAGATAATCTTTTGAATATATATAAATCTTTTTAAATTAGAAATAGGTTTATTTTATTTGCTTGATTTCAAAATCCCCCAATTTATTTTCTTTTTCTCTTCTCAACCCACGATAGAAACTTAGGATTTTTACCAGTCCCTGTGGAGACAATCCTGCTCACCACTGTTTACAAATTTTAGAGTAGGTTATTTATTTTTGTTGGATTCGACACCCACCATCATCCAATACCCTACAATTACTACAAGAAAGGAAAACAAAACAATGATCACAACTAAATCAATTCAAATACATATATATATATATATATATATTTACCTTGTCTTGAGAATAACTTGATTTTCATCTTGATATAAACCTTGTCTTAAGCTTGGAAATGGAGATGGAAATGGAAAAGGAAAGAAATGGAAGAAGAAAAGGAAATTCGGATAAAATTTGGTTGCCTTCAAAAAGTAAGTTAAATTAGCTTAATTTTGACTTTTCACATTCCAAATTTACCCCTTAATGCATATAATAACTTTATGTTGCATTTAACTTTAATTTGAACTTCATTTGGCTTATATTTAGGGCATAAATGCTAGCTTAATTACAAGAACTCAATCAACTAACTTAAGTAAAATTATGGTTGAGTTATTAATCTAATTTAACTTAACATCTTAATATGCACAAGACAACATTAATAATTTCATTACTCACACATTAATGCATATAAAACAAAATATTAATAGCAACATATACATATGCATAATCACCTATCTTAAACTACTAACAACATAACCATGCTCATTAAATTCAACATTTTAATAAATACTTAAACACATGGAATTTGAATAAGTGTAAATCTAGGTCATTTCAATGATGATGTTGTCTCGGGTTTTGGGCAATGAATGGGAAAGAGTTTGTTGGAGAGTGAAGTGGGTTAGGACCATGGTTGGATTTTTATTTTGATTTTGCTTTTGTTTTGTTTTGTTTTGTTGTAAGAGCTGTATTTATTTTCTAAAAATGTATTTTTCATTCTTTAAGGGACTAGTTATTAAGCCTTTATGTTTATAATAATCTTTTAAAGCTTTGTTTTTGTAAATGTTTTGTTTTATTGCTGCCAAATCCATATATCTTAAAAATCTAATTAAATGATTTCAGTAATTTAAAACCGGCTAGCAATATTCAAAATAAATTTATCATTCTAGGAAGCTTGAGCCTATAATGCATAAATTATTATACGTGCCGGTAATGCCTTAATTAAAATTGGGGTGTTACAAAAATAATATATATTTTTTAGTAATATATTATAATTTTTTCAAAATATGGTATTATTATTAAAAAATTATTATATAGTATGTATATATTTATACTATATATTATATATAATGATATTTATAATAATTATTCTTTTTCCATTACTTATTTTATTTTATAAACTTAATAAATTATATATGTTTAAGTAATATGTTTATTATTTATATCATTTTTTATTACACTTAATAAATTATGTAAAACTTATAAATATATAAATTTTATTAGATATATATAACAAATATATTATGAACAATATAAAATTATATTTTTCATTATATATTAATAAAATAATATATAATATCAATTTAAATATATTTAGATTTAACTAATTTTTTATATTGTACATTTTATTATTTAAATTTACTATATTTTTACATACTATGTTTTTTTTTTGGCAAATATGTTATTATATTTTAAATAATAAAAGTAGGTAAATATAAATTATATAAGATATATAGAGAAATTTTTTTATAATTTCAATAGTTTATGAATACTTATAATAAAAATATATAATAAAAACATTTTAAATAATATGAATATATATTTTTATTAATATAGTTTTTAAAATAAGAGAAAATAATTATATATTTATATATGGATATTATACAAAGTTTACATTTTATAGTAGTTATTTTATTTTACATATTTTTTTTATTGAAATATACTTTATTTTTAGGTAGCATTTTATGATATTACTTATATATAACATATTATATTATTGTTTCACATTATTTTATCAAGTTGTATATTTTAATTTTTTATATAAGAGGTTATTATGTAAAAGAATATATAATAGATGTAAATAATAACTTATGAAATGTACAAATGTTTATAAAAAGATTATTTTAACTTCTATTTATTGTTTACACTGTATAATATATAAATATGTAATATATTGATAAATATATTATAAAGAAAATATATAGTATTAATTGTAAATGACATATGATTATACATATTATATTATTATATAATAAAATTGATTTACAAATATAATATAAGTAAATATTATATATTACACATTTATATATATTATATTTTATATGTATAATTAAAACTGTATTTTAAACGTAATTATTTATATATAAGTATATATAATAATTTAGTTTAGAGACAGATTTGCAACAGGATTTGAAAAAAATATAAATTGATGCTAAAATAATTTATTTCCCACTAAAATCAGAGACAAATTTGCAATGCGAAAAGTCCCATCACAAATCAAATAGTAATCAGTCACAAATTTCATCGCAAAAGCATATAAAAATTATAAAATTATTCATAATTTATGTCATTACAAATTTATCGCAAATTTGTCGCTAATTCATTTTTTTTAGAGACGAAAATTTTTCGTCTCTAAAGGCTAGTTTTCCAGTAGTGTATGAACTTAATTTGTAATGACTTGGAACTTCGCCGACCGAGGTAATGTTCACTTTGGCGAAACGTTGCACAGTTTTATCTTTGGTGCTACCTACTTCTTAGGAGGTCTCTCATACTGAGATTACTCTTCACTGAGCACGCTTAACTTCAAATTTTTTATGAACTCCAAGTCATTACACCAAAAGATGTCTCAATGATTAAAGTTCCTCCACCTTATATTTGAGGAGCATTACACACTCCCCCACTTACAGAACTGATGTCCTCGTCAGTCTCTTTACACAAGTTCAGAACCACACCAAGCAGGGAGGACACTAGAGGTGCTTTATACAGGCTCAAGAGATACTCCCATTCTGAGGCACTTTGCTTTGTATGGCACTTAGTTTCCCCACTCTGCCTAATTAACTGCTCTAATACCACTTATAACAATCCAAAACTCTACTTACCGAGATATCATTCGTGTTAGTAAGATACTACAGGTTTTATCCTTATTTCTCCCGTTTTCTTGCTTTGTTTGTGTTGGTTGAGTTTTTCTATTTTTGTTTCATTGACCTTATGTTTTATAGCATAAAGGCGGTTTGCCAATTCCATATTTCCTATTAAGGACTGACAAGAAGTCCTTTTAAATTAGCCACAGCTTAACTGGCTAGTGATGATATTGATTTACAACCAGATGTCTTTTTAAATTAGACGTAACATGATGTTGTCTTATGGTGGGCTTCAATTGTCGTGGATGTGGTTCGACCATAGCTTACAAATGGCATAGCTTCAAATATTAGCTCCAGATATCAGCACACCACGGTTCGGTTCGATCCTAAAATTGAACTATAGATGGAATTGCAAAAACAGGGCCAGATTCTGATTACATGGAACTGATGGTTCCAATAGTCGATCCCAGTTCGTAGAACTGGTTATATTAAACATATGTTAAAAGTCTCATCCTCTTGTAACAACTTGAACGTTTACTAATAATACTTAAATGGTATTTTTACAATTCTTAATCATGATTTGCTTGAAGTTTCTAAAATCAAGGTACATCGAGCTAAATAAATTTTTACATGAACTATTTAATTAATTATTTGATGATTAAAATAAATATGATTTTTGGTAATATTAACATATTTTATTTAACAAAACACCAGGTAACCACATGAGAAATATATTCGATTAGAAACAGAGGACAAAGTTTTAATAAAGCAATCACCTTGCTAGGTTATATTTGATTTGATTATGTGAATGCTACAACTACGAGTCTTCACAGGTCGTCTAGGTCTATGATTCTTCTCCACTCATCAGAACGGAAATTAAGACGAGGCAATGGAAACGCAATTATCAAATCGTGGAAGTTGATTGCTAACTTTCGTTTTTCAGGACTACTTGGTTTTTTTTTTTTTAACGAATCTCATGAAGAGACACAAAGTTGAGATATAGTCAAAAAGTTAGCGATTGTTCACATAGGCGTGCAAAAGAGATGCATCAACATCGATAATTATTCTAAAAAACATTGACTCCTCTAATCGAACACGGCTTCTAGTCGTTTTAAAATATTCTGACTAGAAATAGGATATTCTCCCCTGATGGCAAGGAAATTTCTATCTTGACCCATGAGGACCTGAGGCATAGACTTATGTATGAATTGAGGGATATATTATATTAGAATGAAATTCACTTTCTTTAGTCACTCAACATGAGCGTGATTTAACTCCCTGCTCTATAGTTAATACTCGCTAACAAAATAAGCATTGGATAAAAAATAGTGACAAAAGTTTATTGGTTATCTCTATTTTCTCATTTCGTATACGTACTTACTACCTTTTGCCCGAAGTAATTTAGGAAATGCATAACTATAAAACAGATAAAATTTCAAAACGAAATAATAATAATAATAATAATAATAATAATAAATTTACTTAGTGGTAGTATAAATAACTATTCTTATAGAATATATCACCTCCAGATTTAAGTTATCAAATGTTATGGTTTAATAATAATAATAATAATAATTTCACGGGCCATCTCCCCCGGTTGTAACTTGGCTCATTTTACTAAACGAGCTTGATTTTGAGTTTTAACTAGACTCTTTATCAAACGAGTTCGAGTTGAGTCCAGCTTAAGCTCGACTCTTTATTACACGTCCAGTCACCCTATACCAGGTGACACCACTTCATCTACAATAATCATTACCCTTCTGCAAAGAAGATAGATTTTTTGAATCTTAAAACCTCTATTTGAATTTCATTAGGCCTTTTCTATCTTCTCCATTGCAAGAGACAATCCATATATTACTGAAATACGGCCATGAATATGTTACAATGGATAATATCATTATCATGGCAAGTTTAGGGAAAAAAGAGCTATTCATTTGAAGTATTTAACTAGGAAAATACATCGAATAAACTTTTGGTTATGAGTATATTTTCGCTTTGGCACTTTGCAGTTATGTAACACTTATATTAGGGGTAGTGTTAATAAGTATTGATTATTTTATTCCAACCACTACCTGTAGGGTCTAGAGTTCTTTAATGTCATTGTCCAACTTTATTATTATACAATTATTAACACCAATAAAAATGTGAAGGGAATATAATTTGAGAATGCATTAGAAATACTCAAGAGGGGGATGAATTGAGTATTTGCCTAAAAATCAATTTTGATAACTTTGAAAATAGCATATTAAAATTTAACTAGATTTGCAATGGATAAATAATAAATAATATGTGTAAAATAAATATGAGGGATAGAGGAAAAATCAAGCCACAAGATTTAACGTGGAGTTTAGCCCTTTACATACTCTCCATGGTCCACTAATTGCCACTTTTGAGATCTTCACCACCACTATATTAATATTAAAGAGTTGACTCAAAACGAGCAATATTACGCTCACAGTAAGTAATAATAAATTTCATCTCTTTCTCTAATTACTTTTATATGAATAGCAATAAATAAGAGCTAAGCACTAGAGTAAATTTTCTCTCTCTTAATATTTGGAAATATTATGTACAAGAAAATAAGAAAAAGAATTTATTTAATCACAGTTAATGAGCTCGTAAAATAATTTAGTACTTTATTCCACTGGTTGGTCTTTTGTAATTTGTATATAAATAGCCTTTGAAATTTGAAAGTCCGTTAGACACAACATCTCTTAGCTATTGTGCATTAAATGCACTCCAACGACTCCTTTTCTTCCACATAAGCTTCGTTGTGCCTCAACATAATTGTCGCGCCTCAATTGTCGCACCTTAACTTGACCCTCGACAACCTTCCACACAAGCACTTTTTCGAGCCTCAAATTTTCACTTGACGTACCCTAAGCTTCATCACGTCAAGGCCTTAACGTAACCCGCAATAGCACTTACTCTCTTAAGCTATTGTCGAGCCTTGTACTAAGTTGATCAAGCCTTGTACTATGTTAGTCAAGCCTCAATCATTTTTATACATCGAGCCTAAAGCTTGACCCTCGACAAGTCTGTTTGTTTCTCAAGCTTATCGTGATCAAATTTAACTTGTTGAGCCTTGATCAAGCCTTGACCTCTTAACTTGTTTAGGCATTGATGAAACCTTCGACCACTTGTTTGTGCATTATTGATCTTGTCGACCCTTTGGCTTACCCTCGACCAACATTGTTTCTCCTAAAAACCTACAAGAAACACGCACAAACATACATAGTGCACACACACACATGTATATATTTGACTAATTAAGTGTAGTTTACAACAAATAAATAATTGATATGCATTAATTTGTCTCATTAAAATTCATACTGAACTCTCAAGGTCAACATAATTCTACTCATCAATCATCACACGGTTTTGAATTGCCATTGCCCTATTGTAATTTTGTAACTAACTTGTTAACGACAGATATAATTCATAATAATAAAGCCGGCAGCAATCCCAAGCAATAAATTTATTGCAAAGAGAAATCTATCAATTGATCATTGGTTTCCAAATCAGATTAATGGTATTTACATTTTTTTTTTCCTTCTCATAAGAGATTTTTTTTTTTTAATTACAATGGAAAGGGATTCAAATCGGATGACTCTCAATTGAGGGATCTGGATAATGTCACTGGACTGCAAAGCTCCTAGCCTTTTTACAACAATTATAAAATGTATATTAATCGGTGTTATAAAAAATTTAAAAAAAAACTGGGAAAAGTAAAATATTTTACTGAAAATTTTAAAGTCGCGTGAAATTCTAATATATTCACATGTTGCATTTCCTTTTTCCCTTTTCTAAGATTTGTTAGTTGACAGTATTCAATAATCAATATGATAATCACTATTTCCTCTTAGGACTCAACATGGAATCAGTTTTCCTTTACTTTCCACCAAGATTTGAAAAAGCTTGTACAGTTAACGTGTATGATTCCAGTTGAAGATTTTCTGTAAGTCTCACAAATATAAAATTCCGAACATGAGATTTACAGAAGAAGATTTTCTTTATTCTTTTCCTTGTAGCTTGTTACAACAGTTTAAATTACTGAAGTGAGGGTTTATTGAATTTCTTTTTAATTTAGAATATTTTCTTAAATTATTTATCAAAGTAGGCTTTCGTTGATATTAATAACTAAAATAACATACCTATCTTGAATGCGTATTATATTTAATAACTTATATTCACAAGATGTGAATTCAATGGACTATTTTAGTGATTAATTTTTGAGAAATCGAGTGTTATTTAATTTTTTAATTATATTTTCCAATGCACACAATCTCAAGTCATAATAGGCAGGCTATAATGTAACGCGCTTCTGTTATCAATTTTAGAAATTGATTTCATTCCTTATGAAATAATCATTCCATCTTGCATACGTTATTTTATTATTCAATTGAGCACAATAAACAGTTCATGTCAAACTGTTCGTTCCTCATCTTGTTGTCTAGTCAAATTGCTGAGGTTTTCCAAATCACCAATTATTAAATATTTTAACTGTGAAAAGAGAGAGTGGGTTTCTTAACGTCTTCACAACAATTTTAGTCTTAAAAAACACGGTAAAAGGTTGGAATTCCGACATGTATAATAATATCCACCGATAATTCAAAGGAACACACATAAGCGGATAAATTATTTCTGTGATATGTTATTACACGTATACGTGAATACTTTTTTTTAAAAAAAAAAGTTCTTCCATTACTTGAGCGTGGTTACAGACAATGCTTGTTCAACGATTTGACCCTTTCTGCATACCTATTTGTCGCATGCCTCGGTCATATCTTGTATTGTATCTTGTATTTATAATTCACAACTAAAATTATTTAGTTGGTAAAAAAAGAAGATAACAGCGTTTTAAATTTTTTATCCATGTAATCATGATGTCTTGGCGTTTTGTTTTCCGTATTTTATTATAGTTATGCTGAATATGAAGATTAAGGAATAAAAGCCAAAGAATAAAAAATTCATACTTTTCTAAAGAAAAATAGAGGAATTTGAGTAAAAAAGGGTAGATTTTTCCTTTTTCATTAAAGAAAAAAGATGATTGGTAAACAGGTCTACTTTTAAAAGATTTGCAAGATATTTTGTTTTTGAGAGGAGTAAATACATATCAATATTTTCATCTGGGCAAATAGATTTTTGAAATAAATGCCCAAGTCATTCTTATAGTGTTATTGCAAAAGCTTTGAGTAATTAAAGTACCAACATTCACCTAATTTCGCCATAATATTAATCTCAACTTTCGTGGTTTCCATATAATTACTGTAGATGTATGGATTTCATTATAGAGGCTTTAAGCCTGATTTATTATTTGGATTTAACTCTCTGGGTTAAAGTGACAGTGCTTAGAGAGTTAGGTCTAATTACATTGGATGATCATGGGAGTTTTGATATGGTAGGCTTGGCGTTGGAATTAGCCTGTCCAATTCCAATCTTTCTCAAATTGGCTCACACACATTACAATGAAAGCCTTAATGGGCTCGGATCCATAAAGGAGCCCACATCCATATCCATAATGAGAGGGACTCATCTTGGCCGTTGGTCGTCTGTCTCACCTAACGAATGACATCGACAACCAGATTCTCTATAAATACTCTTAGTCCTTACTTCATTTGGATGGGTGAAATCTTGGACAAACACCGTCGTGCTGTCGGATTTCCATTTTTGTGAATCGATTACTTGACTCACTCATGAACGTACATAATATTTGTGGTACTTAGTGAGGTTGATGCTTTTTAGCTCCCTCACCTATAACACGTGTGTTAGAGCCTATTGAGACTGCCTACTCCTCTTCCCTACACGATTCTCTCTTGATCACACTTGCACGTGTTGTTTCCCTAGGTCACGTGTAGCGCGATAGTCATGCGACATGCACGTGATCATTGCATCCGGAATCATACTCACACATTTTTGGCAACTCTACAAGGGAAAGGGAAATTAACACTCGCATGATGGCATCTCCAAGAAAGAAACCCATCGATCCTACTGAGAGTACAACTCAAGAAACTAATGCTGAACTCGAGGCTGCTGAACATGACATGCTAGCACTTGAGGATGTGAACCAACCTACTGGTGGTCAAATCGACAATGCTGTAATCTTGCATGTTGTGTAAGAAAATACCAAGCAAGTCAATCAATCAATGCAATAGTCTACAAGACAATTCTAACAATTCATGATAATGTTTGCTCAGTGTTTGCCGAATATAGTTGCTATTACTGCCACGCAACAAGGTACGACTTCGTTGACCCCTGTTGTTACTGCGCAACAACGCACTTCTCAAGCACCTCAAGCTGCTCAACCTACTAATCCTACTCTTATTCTTGAACAAGACCCTACTAGAATTGGAGAGCAAATCTGTCACGCCCCGAGGGTACCCTAAATGTGGCAGTCCATCGTACACAATACTAAAGCCTAGGAATGACTACCTCAGTCACGCAAAGGCTTCCATATCATGCATAAGGCGTACATCATAACCAAGGGAACGCATCGGAGTAGCACAATTTATATTGATAATAAATAAGTAGCAAGGCAAAGAGAATACTTATCATAAGACATAAACATATTACATTTCAATTCTTAGGGGTATTTCCCTCTATTATCTTCAAATAAATATACATCACTAATTATATAGGTCATTACATATAAAGAATCTTACAACATTACTTCATCTTATGATTCCATTTCCTTCATAGAAGCTTAAAATCCTTTCATGACTTCTTAATATCATGATCCTTGATTTAAGCCACGAGTATACCTATTTCAACAAAATCTATAGGGGTATAAGCTACAACTAGCTTAGTGAGATATTCCTTTTTATTCGCACCATATATTCAAACAAGTTCATTTAGATTTTCACGCAAATGCTATGCTATCAATGCAACAACCACATGATTACGCAAATATATATAGTTATCCGGAAACCATATATAGAACGAATTTACCCCTCCGTATCAAAAGTTAGGGAATAGGGGTTGAAGGTCCTTAACTTTCTACTGCTAGTCCCCAGGTCCTCACCTACAGCGTTCGGTTGGCTTGGCTCCGAACCTAGAGTTGCTTTCCTCGAGCGATTTGGATTCTCCAGGAAGGAACATGGCCCGTGACACCGCACGATCATAGCCAATCCAACTCTACGCGTAGGAGTAGCAGCCTTCCGAAATAGATGTGACTCAATGGATGCTATGCGTGAGCATTTTATTTTTCTTAAGCCAAACCTTAATAAGGTTTATTAGGGGCGATCAATCAATTTAGCAAACAATAAACAAGCATACAAGTAAGCAACAAAGTTATTTAAACAAACAGTTCGAAGTTGCGATATTCTTAATTCTCATTTCACGCATAAACTGTCACGCCCCGTAGGGTATTCTAAATGTAACAGTCCGCCACATACTAAGTAAGACTCTCGAGTTCCCTACCCGGGGCCTTCGAAGTCTTAAGTAGATGTAAAGCGTTCCTTTACGACAATAGAATACTTCAACAAATGGAGTTAAACAGTTTAACGAGGCATTCATTAGCCATAGATAATAAATCAAAACGCATAATGTTAAAGTTTAAAATCTAAGGGGCATTCCCCCGCAAAAGAATAACAGTCTATTACAGTCATCCAGAGTCCTTAGTTTCCAATGGAAGTCTATACAAAAAGGAATGAATTAAACTTCTATAGGAAACTCCTATCTCCGGTACCTGCGCTGTGGCTGTCTTGGCCTAAGCCATATAAAGTCGTGCTGCAAAAGATAGAAACTATAGGGGCGTAAGCTAACTAGCTTAGTGAGCAATACTTCCATAACGCAATTAAACATACTTCAGTCAAACAAGTAATTATTCAGGCAAGTGTATGCATCAAACAAATGAATTCAGCAAACATATGACCAACCGGAAATCATATGTGGATGGACTTGCGCCCTCCATCCCGGGTTAGCAGATTAACGAATCCTGCGGTACGACGCCGTTTAAGCTCACGGTCAACTAATAATAATTCGTTTTATGGATCACGATTAACCAACAAGTCGTTTTATGGATCACGATTAACCAACAATGCGAATGCTCCAACCCCATCGTGACATGAATGATTCAATTTATAGTCGAGTCGAATAGTCATTAATTCAATTCTTTTAAGTGACCAACAATATTCGCAGACATTCATCATAAGATTCTAGTAAAGCAGTCAATATCTTAACACCCGGTTCCGATATACCTTAAGCTCCATTTCACATATCAACAATCAACACATAAATAATTCCCATATACCCCACATGCTTATACAATTTCTTTTATCTTTGCCTACATCACTAGTGCCACTACATTACAATCACATGCATTAATTGAGATGGAAGTAAACTCACTCGGCCATTGGACGCCAACTTCTTAATAATAATAGTCGGGAGGTAGAGTGTCGTCCTGCTCGGATCACCTACCAATCAAGAATAATCCTAATGAGATTCTCATCATGTAATTAAATCAAACTATACATCTAGACTAGTTGAATTCGGATTTCTCGCTATTTTCGGAAGTTCCGACTTAAAACGGCCATAACTTGGTCATTTTAACTCGGAATTTCGCAAATTTTATATCGATTCTATCTACTTCGAAAGATCTATCTATTTCAAGTATTAAATCCAAGTTTTGAAAATAATAGGGTCACAACAGTGGGATCAGTTCTGTTCCGCAATTGATCCAATTTTGAAAATGTGCTTTGCTTTTGATAAGAAATGTTCCTAGTTGGTGATTCATGCATGAATGATTTAGGAATGAATTACTAATGTGTATGCCATGTAATGAACTCAATATGTGCATGGTCATGATGATTTTTGTAGTAATAAACTCTTAGGAACTCCTAAGTGTTGGGGAAAGTCTCATAAAGACTAATTCTAAGAAGCTATTTTCCCACATTATACTCCTTAGGGTTTCTTTGGTTTTTAATCTTGTAATCTACTTATTATTTAACTAAAAATAGGTTCTCAAAGTCTATAATAGTCATGGCCTCCATTCATGCATAAAAATTCACATTTTTCATTTGGTAAACATGTTTTTAAATAAGCTATTTGTGAAAATCCGAATTTTCCAAATTTCCTTTTCTTACATTTTTCTTAAGGGAAATCTTGTCTAATGCATTAAAAATTGGAGCTTCAATGTATACATTATCTAAGGACTTCATTTAGCTTATAAAACATCCATTTTAGACTTAAATACTAAGTGTTTATTTAGGCATTACACAAAGTTACGAATTTGACTACACATTTAAAGTCAACATTTTTCATTCTAACTTCACCTCTTGTTTTCCTTATTTTTATTATGCCTAAACTCATCTAAACTCATGAAAATAATTCCTTAACATGTCTATTACACATACCCTTCATTTTTCTTATGAAATATAAGTTTAAAGTTGATTTTGGGGGTCTTTAAGGTAGGGTTTCCATTTCATCCGAATTTTCAACTTTTCATATCTAACAAAGCCCTTCCTTTTTCAATGTTCTTGCCTTCTATATGTGAGATATACTATCTAACATCTCTATACATGAACAAGACTTCATTCTTATGATCATCAAAGCATATAAACAAAATGAACCTATGATCATGCATGTACATGAAGTTGAATGTCTAAACCTTAGATCTACTACATATGATATAAAGCATGGATCTCATGGCATGAACAACAATATATGTGCAAGATCACTACTTTACATGCATGAACAAGATGAGATCTTAACAAAAACACATCTAAACATTAGATCCATGTCTTGTGATGGCTTGACATTCTTGTTCATGTGTTTCCATGCCCCTAGCATTAGCTCATTGGGATTTAGTGAGGAAATACACAAGATATGGTCTTGCCATTACAAGAACTAGGAAGAACAAGGCTTGAATCAACATACCAAAGGAGGATCTAAGGTAGAAATGGAGGAGTTTTGAGTTGAAGATGCAAGAGGGAAGGGGGAGGAGTGCTCGGCACTGAGAGGAGAGAAGAGAGGTTTTGATCCTTTTTGAAAAATTAAATGAAAGAAATGAGAGAGAGAGAGAACATTTAGTATATATATCAAGTAATTAGGGTTTAGCTTTAATAAAAGAAGTAAAAATAATTAAATGAGAGGGAAATAGAGGGAGGGGCGCCGGCCTCTTGTGTGTGTGTGTGTGAGTTTTGAAAAAAATGAAATTTGTAATTTAGTAAATGAAAATGTAATAAATGTAATAATTTTTAAAAGACAAAATTTCTTGGAAAAGAAAATTGAAATGAGTAGTTGTAAGGATGTAAGAATAGGGTATGGGTAGTGTGTAGTGTAGGTTGTACTTGTGAATAGTAGACAAGACATCTACTTTACCGGTTGTTCCGAAAACACGGGAAAAGCTATAACTGTAATTTTTATAGCTCGGAAAATTATGAAATTGATATTTTTGGAATCCTTATAAAATTACGGTTCTAATGAATATTCCGGAACATTTTTCTGAATCCGTGGTCCGGGGCATGCTTTTCCGTAATTGGGCTCGAGAAGGCCCGGAATTGAAAAATTCCCGAATTTAAAACTTTCAAAGGTGTGAAATGTACTTTGGAAGAACAATTCAAATTCATTTACTTCATAATATTTATTTTACTATGAAACCGAAGGACAGCCGGATTCAGGGTTCCTAGGCTTCATTCACTATACTCAACCTGATCAGATTAGGGTTTCGCTTCCCATTCTCGGGGTTTCCTAGCTACTGAGAATTACCGGGGTTTACATAAACATAGAATCATGTATATAATCCCGAATTCCCCAAATATATATCCATTTTTTTCTTTTCTTAGTATACTATTGCTATGAAGCAAGGTAACAAAATTAGAAGGAATAACTCACTCGTCCATTTTGCTATCTCCTTAGTCGTAGTAATCCTTGGGTAGGGTATTCTTGTATCCTTCGTCATCTAGACAAAAAAAATACCCATAATAAGTCTTTCATGAAATTTCTATTCTTAGAGATTCTAAACTTTTCTTAAAATCATGGTAAAATCGTATTAGAAGAAATTCCAACTTAAAATGGACATAACTTTGCTCATTTTAACTCGGAATTTCGCATATAATATACCGTTTTCTACCTATTCGAAAAAGTCTATCCATCTCTAAGGTTATCTTTGCCATATAAGGTCATTTGGGTTCTAAAAATATTGGGTATAGATTTAAAACGAATTATTTTTAAACTTTTGCAAATCCATTTTCTAACTCAACCTCATTCAAAAATCCTTTGGTAAACATATATATATGTGTGTGTGTGTGTGTGTGTGTGTGTGTGTGTATACATAATTGATAAATCCTTTGAGTATATAGATAAGCTCACTTTATATACAAGATTTCTAATGGTAGTGTCTCAACAATTTATTTCATAAAACAATTCCTTTTAAAGTGTTAAAACTTATCTTGATAAATTCCTTTTCAAGTATTTGGAAGAAACATTATATTTTTATTATAAATGAGTATATTCTTATTTTATTTTCTTCATTCCTTTTTCCAAAACAAGTTAAATTTTCCTTTAACCTTTAGTTTTGCATAAATTTTACTCCTAGTGATTTAAGATCAATTTATCAAAAATATATTAAGTTGTTGAAAACCTTTTCATAATTTTGTATTTATGATGGTTTTAGAAAATGAGTCTTGTTTTCTTATATTCATTTCTAAAATATAAGCTTTTGCTTTCCAAAACTTGTTCTTTTATTTCTTTTGAAAAGAATCATCTTTATTGATAAAATCCATTATCATTAATCTTACTTTATTTATATTCTTTTGAAAATAAGTTCCTTCTTTTGAAAATCATTATTTTTCCTAAGTGGGTTCATAACTTTATGGGTTGAATTTATCTTAACTTTAGAAACTAGTTTGTTCCTTAGTTTTGTTATGGAGTGAAAAATAGTTTAAATTTTTAAGCTTTTTGTAAAAACTTTTAATATTAACAAATTATTTTACTAAAACTTAAGTTACCATAATATACAAAAAAAATATTTACTTCTTATGTTTCCTTCGTAAACTATCTTTGTTATTTAAGAAAACTTTGAAAAAACTTGTATTACTTTAGTTTTATTATTGTTGATAATAACTTCATGATTTTGTGATAAATCATATAATTGAAAATCTAGCTTTGAGTTCATTTAGTAAAGTAAAATTCTATTTTTTGATTAGTTGAGACATTATCATTATGTAAATGCAAGTATTATGAGCA
This sequence comes from Combretum micranthum, assembly GCA_024138025.1. NCBI lineage: Eukaryota > Viridiplantae > Streptophyta > Magnoliopsida > Myrtales > Combretaceae > Combretum > Combretum micranthum. Next base: position 495,506 of record JAMXBD010000630.1, on the reverse strand, counting down.
TATAAAGTAATAAGAACATAAGAAAATACTAGAAACAAATAATAAGCAAGAAAATAAAATATCAAGTATTGGAAACCTTAGCTTCATCAAGGTATCCCGGTCAAGTATTGGAGCCTTAGCTTCATCAAGGCATCCCGAGACTAAGAACGGACTAGTCCCGAAAGATTAAAAAAAATAAATAAAAGATTGTTTTGACTTGATATGGACAAGTCTAAGACTAGAAAGACTAGTCTTAATAACAACATGAAATAAATAAATTGCATAACTTGAAAGTAAATAAATAACAAATGAGCTTATATGCTCTAAATAAATATATATACATAATATACATAACACTATATATATAAGTTAGATTAGAAGCAAATAATAATAATAATAATAACAACATAATGAAATAGAAAGCTTATGTACAAGAACAAAACATGAACATGTGTTGCTTTTACTACTCATATGAGTTTCAAAACAACACCATAGTCATGCTAAGTTACATGACATGGATAATTAGATGGTTGAAAGAAATTTTTACCCAAGGTATTCTTGTGGTGTAAAGATGGTAGTGAATGTATGGTTATGTGGTTATGGAGAAATGGTAGTTGTATTGTATAAAGGGAAATTCTTGTGAGTATTTGGTGAAAAAGAGTTTTGGTAGAGGAAAAGTTTATGGAGAGAGTTTGTGTAGCGAATTTGAGAGAGTTTTGGTAGTGAAATGAATTGTGTGAAAGAATGAAAGAGGAATGGGGTATATATAGAATTTTTGAAGTGAAATTTTGATGTAATAAATAAATTAAAAATAAAATTATATAGAGAAGAAAGAGGGAGGGCCGGCGCCTATGAGAGAGAAAGAGAGGGTATTTTGTTTATTTTGTAATTTTTTTTGTAAAGAAAATAAATAATGTGTAAGGTTTTATGTGAATAAAGTTGTATTGGTAATGTAAAAAGTAAGAAAATAGGTATGTAGGTAGTAAGAAAAAGGTGTAAGAAAAAGTAGAGATAGTGAAATAGTAATGAATAGTAGAAAAATACTATGAATAGTAGATTAGACAATTAAAGTACCGGTAGTAATAAAAATACGCGTAATAATGCGATATTCTGTAATTTTTAGCTACCGAAAAATTCTAAAACTGATATTTTTAGAATCCTTATATTTTTACAAGTCTATTGGTATAAACAGAATATTTTTAATATTCCGAGCTTCGGGACACGCTTTTCGAGTACTGATCCCGTTTGAGTCCGAAGGACACTCGAATTTCGCGAATCTGATATTTTTATGCTATCCTATATTATTACGAACTATTTTAAGCTATTGGCTTGATTTCGTTTTCTAGGGTTTGAAAACACGGGATTGTCGGATCTTAAACACTAGGGTTTGTTATAGGCTTTGTTGACCTTAGGGTTCCGGTTTGACTTCTGGTTTCGTCGAGATATTCGTAAGATCGTATAATTTTCGAGTTTTGATCGTTTTATATTTTTAGCTCAGCATCTATGTTTTATCTTATTTTATTTGTGATTAAATAGTTTTTTTTTCTCAGGATCGTTTAACCGAGTCTAGGGTTATGAGTTGACTCAGTTTGACTTTTGGTGAAAATTGAAAATTGTGATTCTAAAATTTTACTGAAGGATTTAAGATTTTATCGTTTCATTGTTAAGCGGTATTTGGATCTATCGCTTTGATTTGCGTTTTAGGAATTGGATAGATGATTTAATTGGCGTACGGATATTGATTATACTGGTAGTTGGACTTTATGGGTCTGTTTGTTTTGGCTTTTTTCTGGCAGATACAGACACTTTTTCAAACTTTTTTCTAACAAATTATTTATCAAGAAATAGATATAGATAAAAAAAAGTTGACAGTTCTCATCAAAAGATCAAATAGAACAAATATACATAAAAATTTACATGCAAATCGGATATATTTACACATGTCATTTTAAAAAAGATACAGATACAGATGAAAAACAGACAATCCAAACAGACCCTATATTTTGTTTCAAGGGTTCTCGTTTTCTCAAGATTGAGAAAACTCGTTTTCGATCTTATTTGGAATTAAGTTTTAACTTGGTTCAATTTTTAGGGTTTCGTTTCCGATGTTTGACTCGGTCTAGAATGGGTTTTTATCTTGAGTCGATTTTTCGGGATTTGAATTTTGATATTTGGACTTCTAGGATTATTTTTAAGAATTATGAAATTTTCAGGGGTTTACAAATTCCCTCCATTGGAGCCTATAGTTACATAACCACCTGCACCTCAAGTAATGAATGCAAGGGTTCAACTTGGAGCACTATCAACCTCCTAGCCTACATTACATGCTCAACCTGGAGGATCTTCATCTTCACAGGCTACACCACAAATTGTTATTGGTGGACCTACTGTTCAACCCAATGCAACCCACTCCAAACGGCCACTCCGGCTACACCAGTTGAAGTTACTACTTCAACTTCTAAAGGTACTTTCGTCACGAAGGAAGATCTGGACATGTACCTGAGGGAAATACAAGCTAAGTCTAATGTAGGAGTATTGGATCTCAAGCTCTCATACAATCAACGTATTGCTGCTAAGCCATACCTTCAGGATTATGTGAGTCCCAAATTCATGCTATTCAATGGTAAAAAGGGAAGTGCCAAGGAACATTTGTTGAAGTTCATTGAAACACTAGAAGTTTATGGATTTGATGATTTGAAGTTGAAAGAATTTTCTAAGTCCCTCACAGAGAAAGCGTACACTTGGTACGTCAATCTTCCCCCCGGATCTGTAGATTCATGGGCAACCATGTGCAAAATGTTTCTATAGAAATTCATCTCCATACAAGAATGGGTGACCTTGACTCATATGGAACGGATTTGTTAGAAGCCCAAGGAAGACTTGATGGATTATATTGAGTGCTTTAGGGAGAGTTCACTAGACATTCAAGACATATGTGACGAAAGAGAGTTGGTGAAAATTTGCACCCAAGGCATGTTCACCGAATATGCGGTGCATTTGGAAAATCTCTCCTTAGCCTCATTCTCCACTTTGGTTGAGAATGCGCGAAGGACCAATAATTCGATTGCACGACAAAAAGGAGGAAGTGCTAAGTTTAACAAGAGAGAACCATCGGTAAATTTGGCTCAGAATGAAGATTCCAAAGATGAGAAGAAACGAAGAGTTGAAAAGTCTGGACGTGAGAGAACAAAAGAAGCACAAACATATCCTTGCTCAATGGGAAAGGTATACGTTGCGCTAGATCAGTAGTTAAGAGATGGAAATCTCAAATCCCCAAGAGTAGAACGTTTGCCAACTCAGGAAGAAAAAAATAATCCTAAATTTTGTAGATTTCACAGGATTATGGGGCATCCTACTAGGGATTGTTTTACTTTGAAGAGGATCTTTAATGAAAGAGTTGAGAATGGTGAACTTATCATCAAGAATAATGATTTCAGAAATAATCCACTTCCAGCTCATGGCAATCAACGTGGTACTGTGAATACCATTACCCATGACCCTGCTATAATGGAGTCAACAAACATACAGCTAGTTGGGGGACATAAAGAAAATGACAATACACTCAAAATTGAAACTCATGGGGATGATAATGTCATCTTTACTTTAATGAAGACTTCAAATTTTAAGAATTTCTTTGATCCCCTTGGATTTGATGATCATGCACGATTTGCAACAATGACTGTACTTAACCAAATTGTACAAGGTCATTATAGTGAGTGTGACATAATTCAACCTAAGAAAGGAGTGGTCTCTACAAGGGACTATGCAATTACATTTACTAGAACTGATGCACACTTGAAGGACTTCAATCATAATCGTCCTTTGTATATAGAGAGTGTACTCAATGGTTACCCATCAAGAGGACATTTATCGATAATGGATCCTCACTCAATATCATGTCCATGTCTATTTTCAAAGCTGCAAGAATAGATATCCGATACTGATGAAGCATCCCATCGCAGTGAACAATTTTATCAATCTTCCACAATGACAATGGGTTATGTCAAAGTAAGTTTTAAAGTTGTGTCCATTCATAGCCTCGCTACATTTCATGTAATTGATGCATCGGTATCTTACCACCTTCTCGTAGGAAGGACGTGGCTGCACGAGTACAATATGATACCCTTAACACCATCAGTGCATGAAAGGTCATTGGAGTGGAAGTGATATCCTAATCCATGCGACAAAGAATCCATTCAATCGTAATGAACTCCACTTTGCTGAAGCTACCTTTTTCTATGAATATGAAAATGAAGTAGATATGACTTTAGTGGAATCCCACGTGAAATCACTACCCATAGGAGAAGAAATTAAGACTCGAGAATTTAAAAAGAGAAAGAAGCGTGGCTGTCGTGGAGGAGTAAAGAAACACAAGAAGGCTTATGATAGGATGGAAATGTAAAGCAGTGCATGAATTGAAGAAAGAGCTGTTTATAACCAAGAGTGTTATTATCATATCTCATTCATTTCCTTTCTATTTTTGTGTAAACCAAGCATTAGATGCTTTTACCTAATGAATGAACTGTATTACTCAATCAGTGAGTATTGTTCGTGAAAATATGATGGTGTGATCACTTATCTTCCTTTTCATCGCTATTGTCGTTGCAAAGTAAGAAACTAATCTTCTTAACACGCAAAGCTAGTTTCAAAAAAAAAAAAAAAGGATCGACATTAGATTGAGTAAGATTACCTTTTAGTAATGAAAGAGAAACAATAACAAATATAACATTTGATTTAGACATCGTTGCTGACGGGTCAAAGCTTAGCTCCCAGGTGCATGATGTTGATAGCTCATCACCACTTTCTTTTTGATATTTCTAGTTGTCAAGTAGTGGAGATAATCCCCTCGAAAACCCTTATTGAACAAAGTAATCCTTGGCATGTGGTATTTTACACAAGTACTATATAGTTGAGTAGTGGGAAATACCCCCTTGACTAATAAAAATTTATCTATAACAAATGCTATCGCAACATGTGTCATGCCCCGAGGGGTACCTTAAACGTGGCAGTCCGCCGTATATAATACTAAAGCCTATAATGACTACCTTAGTCACGTAAAGGCTTCCATATCATGTACAAGGCGTACATCACAACCAAGGGAACGCATCAGAGTAGCGCAATTTATATTGATAGTAAATAAGTAACAAGGCACAGAGAATACTTATCATAAAACATAAACATATTAAATTACAATCCTTAGGGGCATATCCCTCTATTGTCTTCAAATAAATGTACATCTTAGAATCAACATAACAACAATCATATAAGTCATTACATATAAAGAACCTTACAAAATTACTTCATCTTATGATTCCATTTCCTTCATAGAAGCTTAACATCCTTCCATAACTTCCTTAATGTCATGATCCTCAATTTAAGCCACGGGTATACCTGTTTCAACAAAATCTATAGGAGTATAAGCTACAACTAGCTTAGTGAGATATTCCTTTTCATTCGCACCATATTTTCAAGCAAGTTCATTTAGATTTTCATACATATGCTATGCATACAATGCAACAATCACGTGATTACACAAATATATATAGTTATCCGAAAACCATATATAGAACTGATTTACCCCTCCGTATCGAAGGTTAGAGAATCGGGGTTGAAGATCTTCGATCTTCTACTGCTAGTTCCCAGGTTTTCACCCATAGCGTTCGGTTGACTCGGCTCCAAACCTAGAGTCGCCTTCTCCGAGCTATTTGGATTCTCCAGGAAGGAACATGGCCTGTGTCACCGCACGATCACAGCCAATCCAACTCTATGCGTAGGAGTAGCAGCCTTCCGAAAGAGATGTGACTCGATGGATGCTATGCGTGAGCATTTTATTTTTTTTAAGCCAAACCTTCTTAAGGTTTATTAGGGGGCGATCAATCAATTTAACAATTAATAAGCAGTCATACAAGTAAGTAAAAAAATTTATTTAAACAAGCAGTTTGAAGTTGCGATATTCTTAATTCTTATTTCACGCATAAACATAGAATCACATATATACACATAATCCCGAATTCCCCAAATATATATCCATTTTTATCTTTTCTTAATATACTAATGCTACTACTTTACAAGCACAAGCAAGGTAACGAGATTAAAAGGAATAACTCACTCGTCCATTTCGTGATCTTCTTAGTCGTAGAAATCCTCGGGTAGGGTATTCTCGTATCTTCTTAGTCGTAGAAATCTTCTTAAACACTAGGGTTTGTTATAAGCATTGTTAACTTTTAGGATTCCGGTTTAACTTCCGATTTTGTTGAGTTATTCATAAGATCATATAATTTTAGAGTTTTGATTGTTTTATAAATTTAGCTTGATATCCATGGTTTATCTTATTTTATTTGTGATTATTTAATAGTTTTTAGTTCTCGGGATCGTTTAACCGAGTCTAACATTATAAGTTGACTCAGTTTGACTTTTGGTGAAAATTGAAATTTCTGATTCTAAAATTCACCAAAGAATTCAAGATCTTATCATTTCGTTGTTGAGCGTTATTTGGATATATCGTTTGCATTTTAGGAATTGGGGTAGATCCTTTGATTGGTGTACGAATGTTGATTCAATCGATAGCTTTATTTTATATTTTGTTTCAAGAATTCTTGTTTTCTCAATACTCAGAATTTTCGTGTTTGACTTGATTTAAAATTTGGTTTTAACTTGAGTCGATTTTTAGGATTTAAATTTTAATATTAGACTTCTAGGATTATGAAATTTTTAGGGGTTTACAGCATGAGCACGATTAGTAAAACTGCTACCGTCGTTGCATGAGCGTGATTGGGAAAACTACTACCGTTGCTACATGAGCGCGATTGATAATGAATGTTACTCGTTGCATAGGCATGAATATTCATTTTCCTTAAATGGATTGCCTAAACATTATCGCGAGGAAGTAGCAGTGCTACTCCAATGCACACGATAATGTAAGGATTCCACTCATCTCTTATATTAGATAATATTACTGCTTGGTTGAACCTTTGCTCCTAAGTGCGTATGATCATAGAGAAAAAGGCATGTTTTAAAACTAAGTATTGTGTTTCAATGACAATCCTTGTTATCTAGACATGCTCTTTATCTATGATGCCTATAATAACTTTACAAGCATCTAAGGGATTGAAGTGATCCTACTATTGCATCTTTTCATGTGTTGCAACTATATGAGAGCTAGTACTCTAGAGCGCATGATGACTAGATGTATCATCAAGGCAAAAATGAGTATCAAGAATATAAATGGATATAGAGTTGATGAGTTGATTTTATTGTCATGGTCAGTTTCACACATTCGATACAATTCATATTGAAAAAAAAAAAGAGACAATATTGCATGACCAAGAAGATTACAATGAAGGAAGGCACGAGTGGATGCCCATCACAACTCAATAAATTCTAGGCGTAATGCACATTTATGGTGCTTGAAGTACAAAATGCTTGTTTGTGCGTGATCCTCACTTATGCAAGAATACATGAAGTTCATTTGTGCAATATGCTCAAAACGTGTACATGCATGTGACACTAGCTTGCTCATGAGACTACATTGCTCTTATATCATTCTGCTACAATTAGTCAATTAAAAGTACATGCATGGAAATAATACTTGTCTTCAAACAAAGTCGATATGTTCCTTCAAGATATTGCAATGATGGCCTAAGCAAGTTCAAAGGAGCATAGAAAACGACATACAAACTTGAGTACCAAAAAAAAAAAAAAAAGCATCGTATACACATAAGATGGGACAAGCATATGTGCTAGATTTATACAAAGCAAGTGGGGCAAGGATATGTTATAAAGTCTTAAGGAGTGCTGGTATAGGATTCATTATATATGCTGACTCATACTTCGAGTGAAACCATCAATCATCATCCATATTATCAAAGTGAAGGTTCTCAAGTGCCATTTTCCAAAACACAGCACGAGTCATCAACAACTTGTCTCCTATCTCTAATTTTCTGACAAAGTCAATGATACATACCAAACGATTGTCTACTTTGGAGTATTTACTTATTATGATATCTTTCATCTACAAGATGGTGAAGAAAGCAAGTTTGATACTAAAATAATAAAAAAAAAAGGAGAAAGAGTCTTGGTACAATGAAAATAGTAGATGAAGTTGTTTATGCAAAACCTTGATTTAGAGGACAATATGTACTATTTGTGAACTCAAATTAACAGCATGAGACATACACAACAAGTGCATTAGCTACCAAAATATCGCATTCATTCACTAAACAACTAGGCGCACAAGATGAGAAAGAGTCTCCTCTTATAGTAGTACAGTTCCAAGATCGTCACATGGGCGAGTGAGACACAAACAACTGAGGAGAGCCTCTCTCATAGCGGTACGGCGCCAAGATCATCACGTGAGGAATGGAACACAGATGTAATGTGTGATTCCAAGATTGCCACATAAAATTTAGGACACAGATGACTGAGAGTGTCATCATACAGTGCATGGTCTCAAGATTGCCATTTATGTGGTCGAAACACGGACAACAAAGAGCTTAGTCTTAAAAATCATGAGGCACCGTGGTCATTAGATGAATGAATGGAACACATGGTAAATATGAATGTAGGAGTTGAGTATTCTTTTTGAATGTATTCAAGAATCATTAATGGTTGATGATACTAATATGATCTTAAGTAGGTAGTCTATAAAGCGAAAAACCATACTTGTAAAAATGAAGTCAAGCGGATGTGTGATGAAGATTCAATGCTTCAATCTAAAGCCCTGCAATGCAAGAAAATGAGATGAGTTCATTTCACAAACAAGAAAGGTTTGGCTCATGCAGAATTCTATTATCATGAAGACATATATAATAAAACACACACATTCTTTGATAAACATCAAGCCTACTTATAGGGATGTAACCGGTCGGGTTTCGGGCGGGTTATATGAATCCAAACCCGAACCCGCTACCCTATACAATATACCAAACCCGACCCTATAACCCTGTAGGGTTTTCCCTCTAAATCCAAACCCACCCTACAGGGTTTACCCTAAAACCCGAGACCCGCCCGAATACCCGCCCGATCAATTAACCCGATTACCCGCCCGACTACCCGCCCGTTTATTCACCCAAACCCGCCCCCTTTATTTATTTATTTATTTCAATATATTCAACAATTTTTAGCTAATAAAATAATAATCTTAATTAAGTGTTTCAATGTATTTTCAAATGGTGTAATGAATCAAGAGACATATAAATTGAAACACTTAATAACAATCCTCATGCAAACATATAACAATCAAACATAAATACATCACTTAAACCAATTTTTAATAACAAGTTGTAAAATCCTTAAGTAGTTTAATAAACATAAAAGAAAAACATCTTGGAGCTCCTCCATGTCTTCTTCCTCTCCTTGCCCTTTTAACATCTCTTCACACAAATGCCCTGTGACATACAAGGAAAAGATATGAATTAGAAATTTAAAACTCACTAAACAAAGCTTACTAGCTTTATAAATTATAAAGGAATACTAGTAAATTATTATACTATGAATGACATGTGTAATACTAATAATGAAAACACAAAGATAGACAGAGTGAAAAATACTAACACTTACTTGGCTTTAATCATCTATAGCATCATCATCATTGATATCTAACCTCTCAAGCTCATCTTCTAGCTTACATATAGATATATCATCACCTACAAAAAGATAAAAATGCTAAATAAAATAAGTATGGGAATAATGAAGTAAGTTAAGTATCACATATTTTAAAGAAGTCACCTATTATTCCATTTGATAACCAGCTTTGAGTACACATTAATGCTTCTATTGTAGTTGGCTTGAGCCGACTTCTGTGTGAGGTAATTACTCGGCCACTAGTGCTAAATGCTGACTCAGAAGCAACTGTAGAAACCGGTATAGCCAACAAGTCCCTAGCTACAGCTTGTAGTGTGGGGTATTTCGCTCCACTTTGTTTCCACCATAAAAGGATATCAAAATTATCATCACCATTACCCAAAGGTAGCAAAGTTTCCTGTAGGTAGTGGTCCAGCTCTGTCTTTACTTGGTTGTCATCAATGGTGGTGACACAGGTTTTCATGAATTGCCTCAATTTTGTTTCTCTCTTCAAACCATCATCAACATCACCTATAGGCACAAAAGAGCTACTGCCCACACCCATACTCTTATTATTACGAGTATTGCTCCTGTGTTGGTATTCCTGAAGTAATTCATACAAAGTGTTCTTGACCCTTTCTTTCTCCATGGAAGCACGATCAGCATACACACTAGAAAGCATAAAATCCACAGCTTTGAACTTGAAGCGTGGATCTAGAACAGTACATATAGCCATAATTGTGTGCACATCACTCCAATATTTCTCAAATTTTACAAACATCTTATCAGCCATCAAACTAATATTCAAATCAAGAGAGCTCTTCCATTCAAGCAAGTTTTCCCTAATTTCATAAACCCTTTCAAAATAATAGTTTGCTGTTGGGTATTGCAAACCAGAGAACAGATTGGTAACTTCATAAAATATGGACAACTTCTTGCAAATCTCACCTGCTAACTCCCAATCTTCCTCAGTGGGAAGACACTTATAGTTTTTATCCATAAACTGAACTCTATAGAAAACTTCCTTATATTCGATTGCAGTAACTAACATGTCATAGGTGGAATTCCACCTTGTCTTACAATCTAAGGAAAGCTTCCTAATAAAAGGCACATCTAGTTGCTTACACGCCTCTCCAAATTTTTCCACTCGTGATGGTGTTGCTGTCCAATATAAGACACTGTCACGAATCCTCTCTATTGCTTTTTCAATGACACTCACTCCATCTTTGACAACTAAATTCAAAATATGTGCACAACATCGCATATGAAATACCTTCCCACGAAGAAGTAGATCCTCCTTTCGTAGCTTCAATTGTAAAGTGGTCATCATGGCATCATTTGTCGAACAATTATCTACAGTGACTGTAGATAATTTCCTATCCAAACCCCATGCCATCAATGAATTGAATAGGCAATCTGCAATTGCTTCATTTGTATGTGGAGCTGGCACATATAGAAAGCTGCAAGAAAAAACAAAGGACATATCGTAAATGTTGTTATTAGAAACAATTCTTAGCATTCCAATTAGATAGAATGAAAATTTTACAAAAGCTTACTTTAGGAGTCGGCTCCGGAGCATCCAATTACTATCAACAAAATGTGCTGTCACTGTCATATATCCCCTTTTTTGATTCGATGTCCACAAATCCGTTGTTATTGCAACCCGTGTATTAAGCCCTTTCAATTGGGTTCGCAATTTCTCTTTCTCCGCATTATAAATGTTGATAATCTTTTTCCTAATGGTGGCGCGGCTAATGTGTTTAAAATGAGGTTGAATGTCACTAACAAACTCTCTAAAACGTTCATGCTCAACCATTGATAATGGATACTCATGGACAATTATGGCCTTTGCAAGTTTTTGCCATGCAGATTCTTGATTGAAAGACCAGTTTCCTATTGCTAAACCACTTGCAGTACAATCATCTTCGCTCCTGATAGTTTCCATTGATAGGAAACATTGTCTAATGTCTGCTTGTTTTTCTTTTGCACACACCTCTTCAAATGGTTAAGCAAATGTGAAGTACCATTTGCACTGCTTGCTGAAAGTCTCTTCTTACAGTAATTGCACTCAGCTACAGTTTCCCCTTTAACTATCTTTCTCACCATATCCTTCCACACACTGGATGTCAACTTACGTTTACTTGGATTGTCACTCTGATCTCCAGTACTTGATACTTGAGAAGACGATACTTTTGCCTTTTTGGATGCCAATGGAGTTTCAACAGGGGATTCCAATGGAGTTTCAATAGGGGATTCCAATGGAGTTTCAACTGGGGATTCCAATGGAGTTTCATCAACATCATTTGCATCCATGTTCATCTCAGCTTCAAGTAATTCAACATCCATGTTCCCTGCATTTATGATACAAATTATTTAATTTTATAAGAGAAAATCGTAAACCACTTGAGAAAATGGCTTCCAGTGTTTAAATATTTAAACCTTCTTGATGGTGGCTGATCTTGCTTCCAAGTTTAGAAATATTGCCCTGCAATCAAATTCAAAATGCAGAATACAACATGAGTGCTTTAGGAAGCAATAATGCAAGAGTTCAAGAAAATTAGTTAGAAAGCTTTTTGTCCTGCAATCCCAATGAATCAACTAGAAACCGACCAGTAGTTCAAGAAAATTAGCCATAAGGAAGCAATAATGCAAGAGTTAAAACCAGCCAAAAGGAAATTCAATTTAAAAAAATTACGAAAATTTACCATATCCGATTATTATCCTCATTAATTACAAACCTTAGATGAAAATATATTTTTTTCCTTATGCATTTCATGAACTCACACGTAAAGCTCTTTTGTGTGTGAGTGTGTGTGCTTTTTTTTTTTTTTTTTTTGGCATTATTAAGATTCACACATCAAGAAGGAAAAAAATGCACCATTGTCAAAGCTTAATTTTCTCTGATATTACTACTTACCTTGGCTTATTTAAGAGCCTCAGTAGCATCAAAAGTAAAGAGAAATCGGATGTTTTTTAAGTTTTATACCTAAAAATCATCCTGTACGATAATGAAAATTATAACATCTCTTTAACTGCATCCCACTTTGATGAAGAAAAAATAAAAAATGTTAATAAAATTAGACAAAACCAATAATTACAACTCGTTTATCATTTAATCATCTTAAAAAATCATCATATAAGACCAGAAAATCTTAAAAAATATTGGCCAATTATATAATTATTGGTTCAACAATTAATGAAAAAAAAAATTGATGAGAGTAAGCGAAATTATTGCACCCGTAGTGGGTTATGTGTTCCAACCATTGTTCTTTCATTGTCGGGTCAGCAAGTGTGAAGATTTAGCTTTATCCAATTAATAATGAGGTGTAATTAATCTTCAAGGCATATGTGTTGGGTTAATAAATTAACCAAATATTCCACTGTTAAATCATGGACTTCCATTGCAATTCGATTTCGATTATTTCAGTTTCTGGACTTATCTATGGATTCCGTGGTTTAATTGTCTATATATGTCATTCCCTTTCATGCCCACTGCTTGTCTGGGATGGATTCCCTTTCATCTAAGGTTTGTAATTAATGAGGATAAAACAGAACAACTCGCGTCTAAATCTAGACAACCACGAAACATTCTGCTCAAATCTGTCCTCCAGCCCACAGCCAAGATCATCCAACGTATATAGTATAAGCGTAAAATACATCCTTAACATTTCAAAATATCAAGTTATTACGAAAATATATAATAAAACAAAAACATTTTATAGAAACATCGAAACAGACCTTTGTGGCTTTATTAATATATGTATATATACATATGTACATATATCAAGACTTACAGAGTACAGAAGATCAATAATGCATATTCATAAACAAGGAAACAAACATTATTCTCCGACACACGACTCGTCCAACTCCAACATATTACATTATACATTCGCAAAACAAAAGCATTTCACCAGATGATCGATTCGACGCTTCATTCTCTGCTAACACACCGAAACTCTTAACCCGTGATTTGGATGGCCTTTACATCTAAAATACTACTTCTATAGCGACACAAACAAATTGCTTCATCAAATCACTTAACTCAGTTAACTGAAAAAGTACAGGAGCAACCAATTCTTCTTTTACAAGTAAATCAATAAATTAGATTAAACATTATCAATTAAACAGAGGCTTTGTAGACCCACGAGAGAGAGAGAGAGAGAGATTTCTTACCTTACTTGAGTGACAGACGACGACGAGTCGGAGTCGATGATGGTCTGATCGAAAGTTGAAACAGAGAGAAAAAGGAGAGTGCCGTTGCCGTCTGCAAGTTTGGGTATGCGGTTAGTGAGTGAGTGGGCTGTGGGTATGCGGCTAGGGTTTAAGTTTGGAAAAAAAAATATAAATATATATATATATATATAAGCTATCATCGGCATTCGGCTAGGGCGCACAGTCCACAGACCGTAGATCGGCTAAGGGAAAAAAAAAAATATATATATATATATCTATTTTATCGGGTCGGGTATTCGGACGGTATCCATCGGGTATTTTAGAAAATCCAAACCCGACCCTACAACCCTATAGGATTTTTCATCCACATCCAAACCCGACCCTAAAACCCTATAGGGTTCAACCCTATAGGGTTTTTACCGGATCGGGTGGGTCGGAAACCCGATAATAACCGACCCGGTTACATCCCTACCTACTTATGATGACTCTACACGACAAGGCATTGAATGAGCAAAAGAGTCAATACGTTTATGGTTGAGGTTCGTCGAACTATGTGTGTGCTGAGATAGTTGAGAATTTTGTTAAGTTGCAGAAGCTGAGAGGACTTTTGATATTATTCAGACCATGAGGAATTTTAAGTTTATTCTTGCATTTTCAACATTTATTATATTGATTGATGCTGCTCTCTCCTTGTTAAGATGAGATGAAAAGCAATTCTCATCAAGCAGATATTGTTCTCTACAATGTTTGCATAGACTCTTTTGGTAAAGTTGGCAAATATATGGCATGGAAATTCTTTCACGAGATGAAACTACATGGCATAGTACCTAATGATGTCTAAAGAGTAGTTTCCTGCACAATCCAAAGGGGACTATGGCATCAACAGACACCAAAGAACAAAAGGGTAATGATAGCATGCGATCATCTTGGCCTACTAATGAAGCGCAAGTTTCCTGCTTGAAGAGTGGGAATCCTGCAAAGGATGCATTGGCAATATATGTACCAAAGAGAAAGGGTCTACTCTTTTTGGATATTAGATGGAAATAGCCATGGCATGATGTATAATACCGATTCAATTCCTAGGGTCTCCTAAACAAAGCTCAGTTCTTAAAGTTTCTAAGCTATTGGATAATTACCTAGCAGAAGTAGCAAAATTGGAGATAGGTTCAATGAGACCTTTGGTGATCATAGCTCAGAGCAATGTAGTGTCAAGATCATCCAGAGCTCTAGCAGATGCATATGTCACTTTAACAGATTTTACTTCACGTCCTCCTATTACTAACTGAATAGCCAGTCTCTCGAGTTTTTTAGCAAGCATAACAAATGGCTTAAGCTCGTTGAGAACCTTAGCTAGAACCATTGGACCACTTACTGTAGCAGCAAGCTCTCCTTTTAGAGCTCCAACAATAGCTTGAGCAATTTCAATAGCAACTCCTTCCTGAGCTTCCATAGTACTGGCTCCAAGATGAGGTGAGTGACAGTAACTCTCTCGTGCTTAATCAACTTGCTCTCCTTTGGAGGTGGCTCTACAGTGAATACATCAAGAGTTGCTTGTGCCACTATCCCAGCATCCAGTGCCCTCACAAGAGCATCTTCATCAATGACATCTCCACGAGAAACATCAACATCATCAATGGCTTCATTAAACCTGACTAGGTCAACACCTATTGTACGGGCATGATCCGCTGGGGCATAGGGGTCATGAGCAATCACATGCATACCAAGACCTTTAGCAGGGTGAGCAACTTCTGATTCTGTATTGGCAATCAATAGAGCGATCCTTTGTTCAGCGGCTGCAACCATATTGGCAGTGGGAGCATTAACAACCAAATAGCCATGATTCTGTAGTAGCACTCAGATCTACTCTATTAATACCAACACCAACTCTTCCAACCAAATTCATAACATTAGCTGAGCCATTACCAGATCATGCCAGAATTGTCAATGATGGTCTCTATCAAGCTATCAATATATTCCTCAAAAGAGATAAAAGAGAACATTGAACATTATGGGATCAAGATGCTTTACCTTCAATACTTCAAGTCAAGTTGAAGAGTTACTCAAATGTGGCTATGTCGTTGTGGAGATAGAAAAAAGATAAGCTGACTACAAGAATGAAAACGCTACCATAGACAACATCAAGAAAGTTAGATTTAAAATACATAAACAGAAATAAAAGATAAGTGTTGAAAGAAACCTGTTGGTTGAAGAACAAAGATGCAGGAAGAAGACAAGCTGTCCCTACCTAATAGACTATTGAAAAAAAAAATGAAGAAGGAAATAGAAAGTGTTGACAAATAAAGTAACGATTTCATGGGGGAAACAAACGTGCTGGAATAAATAGAGCATTATATTGTACCATGATGTACTAAAACTATCAAATTATGACACCTGTCCCAAGTAGTACAATATTGTAACAGTCTTGGCAGATATGTGTGTTGGCAGCAAGGGACATTCGTCTTTCAAAAAAAAAAAAAATGAGGAAAGCTGCTACTTTCAAAGAAATTAAGTTTGGAATTCAGGCATTCTGAGTGTGCCTATCCTCAACTGAGCAAACAACAACAAGAGCATAAAAGGAAGCATTTCGAGCACATAAAGCACCGAACTGAGCCGCCATTCTACTGACTTACAAATTTAAAATAAAAGAAAACTTTATTTATCATCACAAGGATATCCTTGTGATGTTCCCTCTTGTGCAGGTAAGACAAGCAGCGGTACAGGACAAGCCGAGCACTCACTGCAGCAGGCAACTAGAGTGCTATCATTGCTAGGCCATGCATCAGCGAAAGCATTGCTTAATGGAAGGGAAACTCATTACTATGCCAATAAGAATAGAAAAGTTGGTCGTGTCATGTTTGACTTAACATGGCGAAGTAAATAATGCATTATAGCTATTTTCTGGGATGCTCGAAATGATCTTGAACTGGAAATAGGGTCATTAGATGGAGTACAGGAACACACCTCTCAAGAATATATTATTGGGAAGGCAGTCATTTGACATTGATAGAATAAAAAAAGTAATTCTCGAGCAGCCTTAAGTGCTGATACAATATGAAAACATCATGGATATTTCACACATCCCACCAATGAACCACAACGTATTTCTGATTATCAAGTTGAATGGAAAAGGGAGAAATACAACAAAACTCTATATAAATGTAGTCCCATATAAGAAAAAAAAAAAAAAAAAAACCGCTTAGTTAGACAAGACAGAGGAATAACTTAATTTTCAAGTCTAGAAGAATTTCAGATTTCTCCAAATGGAATAGGTAGCAATTGCCAATGCCTGAAACCTAAGAAATTCACAGGAAAGAGCAATGGACCTTCTAGTCACTTTAATATTATTCAGTCGCTTTTTCCTTTATCAAATGATGGAAATCAGATGCCTGATAGTGACACAGACTTGGATGAAGATTTCAGTTCAGATGCAGATAATTTAAGCATTGTTTCTATTCCAAGGGACTTGCAAGATGCTGTGGCATTGTCAATTGAAAAACTTGATATTGAGAGCTGAGTTAGCATTGGATAATAATCTATGCAATGCTCTTATATCCTTTTATTTAAGAATTGGACAGATGGAACAGGCAAACTGCTTATTTAGAAGATGGAATCAAGAGACCTAGTTTCTTGGAATTCGGTTATTGCAGGATATGCATCAAATGGTGAATGCTCAAAGGCATTGAAGTTGTTTCTTAAATTACTATCAGCAGAGACATTGGCTCCAGATTTTATCACTCTAATCAGTGTCCTTCCTGCATGTGCTTGCCTACAAAACCTGCAGCTTGGCAGGCAGATTCATGCTTATGTACTAAAACGCCCTACCCTGTGTAATGATACAACAGTTTCCAACAGCTTCATTAATTTATATACAAAATGTGATGACAACTATGCTGCATTGAAGACATTTTTAATGCTTTCAAGAAGAGATCTAATTTCTTGGAATTCCATACTTGATGCCTTTTCTAAGACAACAGATCAATCACAGTTTCTGGATATTTTGGAATGGTTGTTCTTAGAAGGAAAAATCCAGACCATCGGGCAGGTAGAGCTGCAACCACTTTTCTAGCAACAAAGCTCTCTCGGGAAGTAGCTATTATCAAAAGCTTAAGAATGGGCTCGGAAGTGTTAGATTATTTGAAACTATTTCAATTGAAGCAAATTGAGAATTTCCTAAGGGACCTGAATGGTGGTGGAATAAGTGACAGTAGCATCCTTGAAGTGGTAGTCGATAGGTATATTGACATCTTGGATACTCTGAGGAAACATCCTTCCAAATCTCAAACATTAGAATGTTATCTTGGTTTACTAGTTGTTTCTGGAGAGCAATTGCCACATGGTGATCCAATGATTCTGTCTAACTCATTAGATAAGTGCTTATCTGTGTCTGTTAATGCAAAGGTTATCAATTTCTTTATGGATGTGTTCTCAGATGAGCTTTGCCCTTATCTGAAGCAAAAACTACAGAGGAAGTTCCTTGGGATGGAGTTGCATCCCTTTTCCAGATGGTTGGAGAAGAATTTATTGGGTTGTGCAATAGAGGCTTTCGGTAGTAATGAAGATGCAAAAGGCAGTTCGATCTCAGTTCGGGATCCAATCTTAACTTTTCTTGTTTGTCTTACTTCTTTCTCTAATGAGCCACCATCTAGTGAACTCCATAGTCATTTGTTCGAAGCTCCGCTAGAGGGTGTCCAGTCTGTTGAGGGTATAGAACTTGAAGCAGTAGGAGAAGCTTTGCAGATGACGTTTGAAAATGAGCAATAGGAGAAATGTCAAAATGTTAAAGATTTTATTTGGCATCAAGCTTATGGTAGTGAACATTGTACTGGAACAAAAGATGAAGTATCAACACGTGCATCAACTGAAATGAGGGAAAGTGTTAATTGTGATAGGGAAGTCCTGTTTGTCAACAATGACTTCAGTGAATGGTGTAATGGCCAGTTGTCTTGCAAGGGTGGTAACTGGAAGAGGAATGAAGAGGCTAGTCTAGATCGTTCTTTACGAAAGAAGCTTGTCCTTAATGATGGTTTCCCACTGTGTCAAATGACAAAATCTGGAGATGAAGATCCTCATTGGCATGAGAAAGATAAGCCGTATCAACCTTCTCTTAGCAAAAGGCTTGACTTGCCTCCCTGGGCATATTCATTGCAAGATGAGAGGATTAACATTGATGGTGCTGGAAGAACACAAGTCAAGCCTACTGTCATGAGAGGAATCAAAGGTACCGTACTGTCAGTTGTCAGGATAAATGCCTGTGTAGTTAGGGACAATGGTTCCTTTGTTTCTGAAAACCGGTCAAAAGTCTGGGGAAAGGACAGGCACTTTTCACGATCTGCTTGTCCATATTCAAGTAGTGATATGAAGAGATCTACAGAAGGCAGCTTCAGATCAAGAACTATTGATGAGCACAGCTTGCATAATGTGAGAAAGAGTGTTGTGGCCCTTAACATACCAAAGGACCGGTATGCACTGTTCATGATCTACAACTACACTTAGGTGATTGGTACTTTGTATGATGGTGCTGGACATCAATGTGGACCTCTGTCATTTTCTAAGCTGCAGGTCCTTGTAGATCAAGCAATTATCCCAAATCATAGCAGTGTTTATAGGAAACTTGATAGGCTGTGGATTCCAATTAGTGGTGCTGGTGAGACTTCTAAAGTTGTCTACAATATTCAAGTTGAGAACAATTTATCTTCTACCTCTTCTGCTGGACCTCAATCCAAAAAGACACACGTTGCTCCCCTAGCTGAAAGCAGCTCAAGTGACAGTTCTTTCCACAGCTTCCACCCCCAATTTATTGGTTTTTTTGCGTGGAAAGCTTCATGAATTGGTAATGAGATCGTATAAAAGTCGAAAGTTTGCTGCTGCTATCAATGAGGTCCTAAATCCCTAGATCACTACTAAACAACCAAAGAAAGAGATTGAGAAACTTACATACAGGAAATTAGATCTTGATTTCCGAGCTGGCAAAAGAGCACGCCTATCAATTGATGAAAGTGAGGAGGAAAGGGATGAAGATCTGCAGAATATTAGGACTAAAGCATATTTTGAGGATTTGTGTGGCAATGCTACTTTTTGTGACCACATTGGATCATCTGGATTATTGGATGGTCAAATGTTCGCTCGGGTGTTCCATCTTCTAAGATCAGACTTGAAAACCCTTGCAATTGCTTCGATTACCTGTAAACAGTGGAGAGCTGCAGTCAGGTTTTACAAGGATATATCAGAGAGATAGATGTGTCATCATTAGGTCCCAGTTGCATTGACTCTATTTTGTAGAGTATTATGAGTGGTTATGACAGAGAAAAGATAAATGCCTTAATTCTCAAAGACTGCAGCATCATTACATCCGACATGCTTGAAGAAATTCTTCAAACATTTCCTTGTCTTTCAACAGGGATCTTCAACTCAGTACATAGGGTGGCCAACAGCCCCCTATGCCCAGTGCAGGTGCACAAGATGCAAAAAATATCCTTAGAAACGCCTTCAAGCAACATTGCAACTTGCAGCTGCTCTTCTTCAGCAAATCAACAAGAGAAAGGAAACTGATTATAATAGAATTTAAAGTACTGGAATGAGGCATTATAGTTACAACAACTGCTTCTATCTATGTTCTGATGAATGGAATATGTGATGAATGTTTAGTAAATCTAAATTTTATGCTCAGATTTTGAAATTATAAATGCACTTATTGAAGCTTACTGAAGCTTAGTGGCTACTAAGATCTCAAACACTGGTTCCAGCTCCATGTCCACTTTCCTATATATTGTCATGATGTGAGTTGTATAGTGAACAACCTAATTGTCTAGTTTGGTTGTCCATGCTCATAATCATGCATCCTATTATATGGCCGCAAATTGGACCTCCTATTAATTCTTTCATCATATCCCGAATGTTTGAGCATTGGAGCACCCAAGAAATGTGATTTTTAAGCAATTAATTTGAGTGTCTAATTAAAAAAAAATATAGACCATAACACTTGTCAATGACCAAGAAAAGTAGGCCATGGACCTCAACATAGGCTCCAGTGTAGGACTTGTCAATCTAAACTCACTTCTGTCTCTCTAAAAGGATTCTTCCCATAATCTTGTAGCTTCAAGTTAACAATTGAAATTTTACCAACTCAAGATGAAGCCTCTATAACCCAAGTCATATACTTAAAATAAGTTAGAACAACCGTGTTATCAGCTGAACCACCATCACGATGATTTGACACGGGGATTATATTTAGCTAATTTGGATCAGCTAAAGGTACCCCAGCATCATTAATATTAAACCTTGGCAGCATGCTTTCCTGTCGAGACCAAGATTTTGGTGCAATCTTCGGATCAGATGAGGACATTTTTTCGTTGCTATTTTCTTGATCAGTTTCACTTCCCTGAGGAGGTCTTACTTTAGTTACAAGCTTCTTCACAGCAGAAATCCCTTAAGAACCTTCTCTAAGAGAAGTAATTGCAACATCATAAGTTTCTTTAGTAGTTGCTCCTTCTTCTAAGAACCTGATGGCATTGCGACATATTTGGTGGTGTTGTGGATGGCTGCTACTGATGTTTGTTGTGTGCTAGAATGATGGAATGCTTTATAGTCTATAAAGAACTCGGTGTGATAGATTGGTCTTATTCTCAGCTGAAATTGGAAATTCCAATCTTGTCCATTATATTTGCCAGTTCAATTCGATGGTGTGGTCTTAAGTACATAGGAGTTGCCTTCTGTTAAATGGTGTGTTGTTATTCCAAACAAGTGAAGCTCGGCTTCTGATGAAAGTTTAGCTTTGTTTCATTCCAACTCCTATTATTTGGACATAAGTTTGTTCTAGTTTAACTTGGATTAGAAAACAAAATTCCTGGCAACGGTCTACTAAGAGTATTATTACCAAGCAACATTCTCCACAAGCTTTTAAGGGGATGCAAGAAGATGAGGTTTAGAAGGTTGCTGGTGTTTCAAAGAGTGGTGTTTTTGCTTAAATTTATTTAAAGAAAAGGACGAGGAAAGGGAAATGCTTAACTTATTCTCTCATATTTTGGAAGTTCTAGCCACTGGACATATGTCATGTGCCAAGTTGAATGTGACATGTTTCCTTTATGGACATATCTCAAGATCTTATGGACATGTTTCCTTTATGCACGTCTGAACTTTTATAAAATAGTTGCAGGGATTTCAAGAACTCCACATCACGTATTTTGTTGAATTAACAGTTTTGCATTAGAAAGTGAAAGTACATAGATGACTTCTATCCAACCTTATCTTCGTAGAGAAATGGTACATGGTGTTCTTATCCTAAGACTTCACCTCTTTTACAACAAGCTGAGTATCATCGAAGATTCCATAAAATGCAAGTAAAATCAACTTGCCAAGAAGAATTATTTATATAGACAGAAGCGAGAGATGAATTCACATACAAAGGAAACATGCCGATACACTATTGTTTTAGGGGTGGTATAATTTCAATATGAGATAATATGCTCATCAGATGATATTACAGGAATATCTCTCAAAAGAATTCAATTATTTGACGATGTTGCACCGGATTCCTACATTGCAAGCCATTAAAAAATCAACACATCAAGCAGCAGTGCAGCTAAGTTATAACACACATGCGCTAGATGATACTTTTGTCATTCGAAAGGGCTTGATTAATGCCCAAATCCTTTCAATATGGCTCGAAAGACTTTGGTCAAGGGGCAAAATGTAGACGTATGGATTTCATTATAAAGGCTTTAAGCCTGATTTATTATTTGAACTCTCTAGGTTAAAGTGATAGGGCTTAGAGAGTTAGGCCCAATTACATTGGGATGATCATGGGAGTTTTGGCATGGTAAGCTTGGAGTAGGGCCCGTTGGAATTGGCCTGTCCAATTCCAACCGTTCTTAAATTGGCTCACACACATTACAATGAAGGCAATGGGCTTGGGTCCATAAAGGAGCCCACATCCATATCCATAATGAGAGGGACTCATCCTGGCTGTTGATCGTCTGTCTCATCTGACGGACGATATCGACAGCCAAATTCTTTATAAATACTCTTAATGCTTACTTCATTTGGATGGGTGAAATCTGAGACAAACATCGTCGTGCTGTCGGATTTCCATTTTTGTAAATCGATTACTTGACTCACTCAAGAACGCACACGATATTCGTGGTACTTAGTGTGGTTGATGCTTTTAGCTCCCTCACCGGTTACATATGGTTAAAGCCTATTGAGACTGCCTACTCCCCGCCCTATACAATTCTCTCTTGATCACACTTGCACGTGTTGTTTCCTTAGTCACGTGTAGAGTGATAGTCACCCGCAACGCATTGATCGTTGCATCTGGAATCATACTCACACAAATTACAATAGGGGTTTTAAAAAGAAAATTGCGAAAATGGCTCGTAAGAAAATTACACAAAAATAGACCAATGAAGACACTATCCAAATTTTTTACTAGCCCAATTTGGTATATTTTTTAAACAGTATCGTTAAATTATGGATGGAAACCCAACTTCACCTAGCACATTCAATCTACACTTTGACAAGTAACTATTCACTCTAGCCTTGTATCTTGTAAAAAAAAAAAAAAAAAAAAAAAAAAGAAAAGAACCTGCCTTTGTGCACTTTTTCTTATAATAATAACTTTATGTATACTTAACTCATATTTTTAAGATAAATTTTAAACTCTCCATTATTTGATAAAGGTGAAGCACCAAATTAAAATATTTAACCTTTAAATAATTAATATCGCGATGGCAATGGTTGATGATTAATGTTATATCCTTTGGGGAAAAAAATAATTAATTTATCATAAAAGACATTGTATATAAGGTTATATTCATAGTTTGTCATAAATTCTTTTCATTACTTTTTGTCCACTTTGCATACAAGGTCAAAAGAAAACCAGCCTTGTATATAGTAGACAATGTGTTGTCCCACTTTCTTTGTAGTTGCAACACCTTTTGCTCCCTTTCCATGACTAAACAAACTGACAAAAAACACAAATCATTGCAGTGATGAATCCAGATCAATGGCTCTGATCAAATCCAATCTCTCCACTCTCCTCTTCTTCTATAAAAAATCTCTCGATCTCCACTCTTTTGCCCAATCACCATAGTCAGGGCTATAAACAAATCGAGTCAAGTCGAGCCAACATAGTATCAAGTTCAAACAAAAAGATTAAAATTCGAACTTGATGGATCTTTAACTGATTCAATGTAATACTCGATAAGTTCAAACTCAACTCGATTAAGCTCAATTATTCTTACGAGTGGGCATAGATCGGTTAACCAGCCCATGCCCCAAATTTTTGAGCCTAGCCATCATAATCGATTTTTTTTAATGTCAAACCTAAACCAGTCAATTATTAATAGTTAACCACCTTAATGGCTAACCATTATTTTTTATCAGTATTTTCGGTTTTTTATTTTCAATTTTTAACTATTTAGGAAAATTGTTGCATACTATTAAAACCTTCTCTTAACTATAATAGATAAAGTCATGCCAATTTATGCCCAAAAGGAGAACAATACGAATAGCAACATGAAAATAATAGTCATATCTATTGTTTCAAAGCCTCTCAAACTCATCCCCCAAAAAAATCAAATGCTTATATATTTTTTTTACTTTTTTTTCCATCACAACACCAACAATTTTTAAAAGAAAATAGATAAATAAATAAAAACTTTATCCATATAGATAGAACTATCATATCATAAAGTCATGTCAGTTCATGCACAAAAGGAGAACAGTACGAATAGCAATGCGAAAATAATAGTCATATCTATTGTTTCAAATCCTCTCAAACTCATTCCAAAAAATCGAATGCTCATATTTTTTATTACTTCTTTTCCATCACAACACCAACAGCTTTTAAAAGAAAATAGATAAATAAATAAAAACTTTATCCATATAGATAGAACTATAATATGATAAAACAAAAGTAATAGAAATAATTGAGACTCTGACCAATGCTTAATAATTATATTAGGGTTTCAACTCTTTAGCCTTTTAACTTTAAAAAAATTAATTATATAAATGTTATAAATTTATAGGTATTGGTTAATAATTACCCGTCGGTTTTTTACGGTTACAAACTGAAAAATGAAAAAAATTAAAACCATGAACCTAAACCGAAACTGATGAACTGGTTAACCGTATTTTCAATTTGGTTTCTCATTTAGTCAGTTTTTTTTCCACCCCTAATTATTCTTATAAAAATTGATTTAACTAAAAAATAGGTTGGTTTTTAACATGAAATTTAAAATTCTTTAAAGCTCAGCTCACCTAGATTATTTTAACTTGTCATAATTAAAATATAAAGAACAATGTATGTGAATTTCACTTAATTTATATTAAAAAAGATGTTAAACTGAATATTTGTGCATAAGTACAACTTGTAAATTATATATATTTTATAACTTATATATTTCAGCTATATGCATAAGTTATGGGTTATATATATATAATTTCCTATAATATATAAATGCATTATAAATAATAAGTTATGCATAAATTATATATGCATAGAAGCTATATTTTATAAGCTATGTATATAAGGTATATTATATATAATGTATTAGTTATATGTATAAGTTACGACTTATATATATATATATATATATATATGTCTAAAAAAATATAAATACATAATCTACAGATTATAAAATATAAACTATGTAATATATATGTTATACATATGATAACAAATAGGGTATTGATATAGTGCATAAGCTGTATATACATATAAGTTATAACTTGTAACTTGTATTTGTCACTTATAAGTTACTTATGTTCTACGTTTTACATGTTATAAGTTATCTATAAACTATATTATGTGTATAAGTTATGAATTATATATATGTTATATATTTATAAGTCACGTATATATACAAGTTATAAGTTCCATACATATGTTATATAATATATTGGTTTTACGTATAAATAATGAGTTATATATAAAAGTCTCTAAAACGATATGAATGAATAATCTAGAGATTATAAATATATAAGCTATAGATATATGTTATATATATAACAAATAAATAGGATATTGATAAAATATATAAGATGATTATATGAATTATATATACTTATAAGATTTTATATATATATAAGTTATATACATATATATGTTATATTTATGAGTCTTAAAAGTAACATATGTATATATATATATATGCCTAAAAAGTATAAATGCATAACTTAGAGATTATAAATATATAAATTATGTATTATATATTTTTGTATTACATATAGATAACTCATAATCTATATATATATACACACACACACATTAATAATGTGTCTGTTTTATCTACTCTCTCTCTCTCTCTATATATATATATATATATATGTTATATGTTTAGAAATATATAATGCATTTGTTGTGATAATATATGTGTGAGTGTATGTCTGAGTGTGAGTGTGATAATATGAGTAAAACGAGCTGCCAAAGTAAACAAAATATCAAAATTCTGAACGTAGGCTTAAGAATAAGAAAAGCATAAATCTTATAACATTTCATTTAAAAAAAATAAATGAAAAGCTTGATTAGCTCACAAGCTACCAAGCTGAGTATTTTAATGCTCAAATGGAACTTGGTTGCTACTCAACTAGCTCAAACTCATGCTAAACTCAATTGTAAGCAAGTCAAATTTAAGCTTTTACTGAGTAAATTTGAGTAGCTCATAAGCTGTCTTGACTTACGTACAACTCTATGTACAACCTTCCTCTGTTCTTCTAAAACCTAACCTAATAGAACTCTCCGACAACATAATACATATCGATATAAGTAGACATCGACACTTGGCTAAACCAACCCAAACCCATTGGGTCATGGGTTTGGCGATGCCTGAATCAAAACTAGCCTGGGCATAAGGCGAGCTATGCTTGTCCAAGCCATTAGCCGGTTCACGAGCTAGTTTATGGCCCGTTGAATCAACATGCTATTTTTTTATTTTAAAAAATTGAATATTAGAAAGAAAAATAAAAAAATGAAGACAATTTAAAAATTTTCAAATTAAAATAATCAATTTGTTAATTTACCATAAAATTAGGCTTAAACATAATATTCTTTAGCCGATTTGTAAAAAATCTTCTAACTATGCAATTATTTATATACCAACATACCTATTTGTGGTTGTAAAATAAGCGATGTGGACCATGTGTTACTCTAAAATATTCAATACGTACATAACTCCTACAAAAAAACAAAAAAAAATCATACTATCAGAAAAGAGGAAAAAAAAAAGTTCCAAATTCTATATTCACTCTTTATTATTGGTCAACTACAACTTGATAGTGCATTTAAATTGAAGGTGTTTTAGTTCCCAGTTACAGCAAACGGTAGCAGTTGTTGGACTTCGATTGATTTTGTCTTTTCTGAGCTTCCTGGAACTTTCTGTTTTTATTTTAATGAATTAGTTTACTAAAAAAAGAAAAGAAAAAACACACGCATGGACAAAATATGTTAATGTCGGTGGCAGCCAAAAGAATGACAAAAGATGAATATATAATCCTTATCTACTGATATGACTTGACCTAAACTTGATTATACTGTTTTCTTTAATCTACATATTATTGAAAATTGCCTTTTCAACAATATGGTATGCTTATAGGTGTGTGTGTATATATTGTATGCTAAAAAATTTGGAGATGCTTTGTATGGTTACAAGCCATATCTAAATGGACTTAGTGAAAAACAATGATTTCATCTCAAAACCGGTAATTTAATTAGCTGAAAGTACGTACTCTCTCTGACTATGAACATGAAATTCCAAAAGAAAAGAAGAAAAGAAGTTTACACATTATCAATATGGATGTTTTCTCTTTCATTTTATTGATATGTTCTAGTATGTCTATAAACCTCTAATTTTTAGAGTAATTTCAAGCTTAAACCCTAAACTAGAAAGCCAACCGAAAACCCTAAGTCAACAAATCCTTAGGAAACCCTTGTAGTGTAGATTTGGCAACCCCATGTTCTTAAACCAAGAAGCCGAAATATGAGTAGCGAGTGCAGATTGGCTCATAATAATATTATGATGCTTTAAAAAAAAAAATCAGATTAGTGAATTTTCGACCTATTTCGAACCCAATCGGATATAAACTTTGAAAAGCGTGTCCTGGAGCTTGAGATACAAAAAAATATGTTATTATTACCATTAGATTCATAATTTCATAAGATTTTCAAATATATCAGTTATATAATTTTTCAGGTTATAAAAGTTACAATTATAGCCTTTTATCGTATTTTTATTACTACCGGTACTATAATTGTCTAATCTACTTTTTGATTTCTAATCACACTATTTACAAGTACAACCACCCATATCCTATTCTTATATCCTTAAAACATATTCTTACAATATTACATCATTTTCCTTACATTTACTTTTCCAATACATTTTATTACATAATATACTTTTAAATTTGAATTTTATTACACAAAATTATCGCACTTCTCTCTCCTTCCCCCTTAGTGAACCGGCACCCCCCCCTCTTTCTCCCTCTCAATTTATTTTATTTATTCCTTCTTTTATTACATAAACTCTAATCTAATCCTCTATATAAACCCCTTTATGCCTTTCACTTTCATTTTTCTTTCTTTCTCTCTAAACAAACTCTTGCATTTTGGTTTTCTCTCCGTCTCTCCCTCTCTCCCCTCTGTTGCGTGACCCTCCTCCCCCCCCCCCCCCCCCCCCCCCCCCCCCCCCCCCCCCCCCCCCACACACACACACACACACATTTTTCTTCAATTTTTCTTACTCCACACATCTAGTAGGTAATAGATCTACACCCTACCACCTTAAAAACATGTAATTGCACGATCATACATGTGTGATTCCACTTAAAATCTCCATGAGCTATATGCTAGGGATGTGGAAACACTTGAACATAAGATCCTTGCCATCACAATATTGTAGATCTTGCTATTTAAGTTATTTTGCTTTATTATTGAGTTATGTGGTTATTATTAATGTTTTATGCATGTATTCATCATTTAACCTTATCTACATAATAATCATAGTGCATTTGCATTTATGACTAGCATAATAAACTAGATCTAGTTGTTTTGAGTACATAAATGCCTTAGTTTTTTGTTTTATGTACATAAAGAACTTGTAGTAGCATGATAATAGTAGGAAAATGTTAGAAAGCTCAAGATCTATTTTAGTTTCAACAAAAACAATTTTTGGAAATTTGGATCTAAAAAGAACCCCATTTAGAAAAGCTATTTTTCAACTTCAAAATGAGTATTTTACATTAAAAATGAAAGGCTTAGGGAATAGGTATCATAAATGAGTAGTTTTGATGAGTAAAGCTTAGATCTACTAAGGGATATTTTCGAAACAAGAAAAGTTTACAAAAGGTATGTTAGCATTATGTTTCAATCCCAACAACAAACTTAAAATTCGTAATAAAGAAAGCTTGATATGTGAACACATATTTTTCAACCCCAAAACAAGATTTTTACTAAAGAAATGAAAGCCTTGAGGAGTAGGTTTGATTAGGAATTAGTTTTAGAAAGATTAAATGAGTTTTACAAAAGAAACAATCTCAAATATAAATTTCGAAATTCGGATTTAGAAATGACATCTATTTAAACACTAATTTCTAAACACCAAAATGAGGATTTTAATAGAAAAATAAGAGTCCTAGGGGATACATGTAATAAAGACTTAATTTTGACAAGGATAAATAAAATTTATCAAAGTATAATCCTCAAACAAGGAAAGATTTCAAAGTATAGATTAAACAATGTTTTCATTCTTAAAATTTTGTAAAATTCGTAACTAGGTAACCTATTTAAACATCTATTTTTCAACTCCAAAATGAAGAATTTCATTAAAATAATGAAGGTGTTAGGCATATCGGTCATTAAGGTTGAGTTTTGATGAAAACAAGTGTGATTTTGCAAATAGTAAAACTAGTTTTCTTAAGTCTAGTGATTTCTAACATTTTACAAAGCAAAAGTTTTCTAAAAGAATTCTTGATATCATATATCATTGAGGATGTACATATAGATAGCTCATCTCATGACATTCATTATAGTAGCTTGTAGGTAATGCATGTATATATAATGCACTTGGTAGAAACAAAGCTAGAAAAATAGTGTCCTACACATCCCATGGAGCATTGTCTAAGTAAAGGAAATAGATTGACCAACACCCATGAATAATGCATGATATTGAGTTATTTATGTATATAAAGGATTCTTTCAAGATATAATGATATCTAAGTATCTATCAAAGCTTTGGAATGATGCTTGGATTGAAATTAGAAATTGATTTATGGGTTGGGAATCTCATATAGCATTATGTACCCTATTATTCGTGGACCAAACAAGCTTGTTTGATGGAAATAACTTTAAAAATAGATAGCTCTCATCAAATAGGTAGAAATCGGTATATAATATGCAAAATTCCGAGTTAAAAGGACCAAGTTATGGTCGTTTTAAGTTGGAATTTCCTCTTAGACGAACTTTGATGAAATTGTTAGAATATAATTTATAAGTTTATTCAAAATTCATAGAAATACTCATTGGAGTTATTTCTTTTGATTAGGAGACTTGGGAGACGGACTAGACCTTCCCGAGGACTATTATGATTAAGTGGATTTTCGTGCCATGGCAAAGTGAGTTCACTATCTTTAAATTATATGCTCTTGATTGTGCTTGTAATAATAGTGAAATTAGAGCTAGGACAAGATAAAATTGAAATGTGCATGTGAATTCTATTTGATTGAATTGATGATAAGAATATCGGAATGAGGATTATTATAAATATCTGTATGATTTATTATAGAATTGAAGTGTTTGCAATATCTATGATCGCCTATAATTCTCTTAAATAATATGTCATGATCTTATAATTAAATTGACTATGCATACCATATGTTAAGTCACATTGCATTTGTTATCATACCTTTGTGGAAGAAGGCACACTAGCTAGGCAACGAGTGGGCCCGAAAACTCGAATGTTGACATGAATGGCCTGAATTAAAATGGAAGTGGTGTAGGCACTTGTATCAACTACAAAATTAGTGAGTGGATGAGCATATGAATCAACCACTATATAAATGAGAAAAATTGAAATCTATGGTCGTATGGGACTGAAACACCAAAACCCGAATAGAGGGTACAAAGCCATTCAACATACGACTTCCGGAAAGTCTTATGTATTATATGCTCACTGCTTCTGCATTTCATACGATTATTAATATAACTTGTTTTCTCTATTATATGATGAAGTATTTAATTTAGAAGCGAAACTCACTAAGTTCGTAATCTTATACCCCTATAGTTTCCTATTGCAGTATGATTATTTATGGCAATCTCCGAGAGGCCACTTTTCTCAGGTACAACTTTTGGAATTTAAGGACTTTTTGAAGAAGTCAGGACCTAGATGTTAGGCGTAGACTTCTAATTGAATCTCCTTAATCTTATATATATATATATGTGTGTGTGTGTGTGTGTGTGTGTGTGTGTTGTAAGAGACTTTTGAGGACCTAAGGACTCTTAATATTTTGACGAGGGTATGCCCCTTAAATCTTGTAATAGATTAATCTTGTTATAACTATTATGATTTATATTCTTATCGCTATGTATGGCTTCTTAAGCTATTTCGATTTGAAGTAAGGTCCCCTACATGGTGAACGTAAGCCTTACACCCAATGTCTAAATTCACGGAATGACTAAGGTTGTCATACTTTAGTTTAAATATTGAGTGTGGCGGACTGTTGTGTATAAGGTACTCTTTGGGGTGTAACAACGTCTTCTATTTATTGTTCATTATGTGATTATTTAAATTGTATTGATTATTTTTTAGTAAGCATTTAACTACAAACCAAGGTTTATGACAAAGAAGCAGCAAATCATGATGATATTGCCAATGTACATTATAATATGGGACTATAAAACACTCACACACAAACAACTCCACACATTGTTAAAAAAACAAGAAATCGCTTTAAATAGGAGTCTATAAAAATCCAACAAAACAATTTTTCAATTATGTTTATTATTTGTATTGTTAACAACAAGACATTTAATGCTATAAATAGCAATAAACTGTCACAATTGGGTAGATCCTTCTCAATTCAAAAATTTCTTCCTATGTTATTCATAATTACAATGAATACTTTTTTGTGTCGAATGGTTGGGTTGCTTCGAATTTAGTATTGCAATTACGAAATTTGAGGGTCTTTCTTGTTTTCTTCACGAAGTTCCCGATATACACATGTTCATATCCTTTGCGGGGAAGATGGACGTACGAGGTGAGGTTATGCTAATGGTGGCTACTCACCCGCTATCTTTCTCAGACCTATTAGAATCTTGCTGCTCAGGAAGAACACTCTTTTTACGATTGACATTTTGACTTATACAGTTTGTTTTCATAAGTAACCACATAATAATATCTAGAAACTTAACCTAGAGACCGCACTAATCGCTTGGGAAGAATTAGTAAAAGATAGGCTACACTCTATAGTAGGATATCATGAGGATGATGCATTTCATATTATTTTCTTCCGTGTTATGCAAAAATCACTGTTGAATTATTAACTTTATATAGCTTTATTTATACAACAAAACGACCCTTCTAAGTTAGAGATTGTTTCTTCTTTCCTATTTGTAGTGTAAAATACAGAAATAAATATGAAAATATAATGACATATGAATTATGAGATGATATAGGATGAGTTTAAGGTCAAAAAAGTAAATTGTAAAAGTTTATGTTTGGTTGTAGGACAAATATTAAAGTTTAGATTTCTATAATTTTTGATAGATTGTACACCGCCTCCTGGAGAATCTACGCCGCTGGTTTAAAGACGATGTAGAATGGGAACAGTAGCGTTTTTCTTAACGTTGGGTGGAACGCCGCCGGTGTGCATAGGGTTTATTTTAACGCCGGCTGGGAACGCTGCTAGCATAGGGCATGGATTTGCCGGCGTGTGTAGTAGGATCGAAGTTTTGGGAAATCAAAGCCCCGATGAACACTACCTGCGCTCGTGTAAATTTTACCAGCATAGGGTGTACGCCGGCAAGATCTACACGTACGCCGCCGGCGTAATGCCGGCGTATGACCAAATTTATATAAATACGAGATGCGAAAAACGGTTTTGACAAAAACATCATTTCATATTTCTCCTTCGTATAAGAGACTTTTGGAGTGTTCTTGGAGATCTAGGCTTGAAGAATCATCCGGAGGGTGTTTTCGATCCAAAGTAAGTAATTTTAATCTTCTCTTGTGGATTAAATACGAATTTGTATGAGTTTGCCTAGGGTTTTGTAGTGTTCTTGAAGGAAAAACGTGGCACTGATTTAAATCTTGGATTTGATCTGCCTCGGTTAGATAAGAAATGAGTGTTGTGATTAAGAAAAGTAAGTATAATGTTCTCATATCAGATTTATATGAATTTCATGCAACTTCTAAGGATTTTGTGATTTGTTTGCATGAAGGAAACCCTAGATTTGGTTGGGATCCGAATTTGTGGATGTGAGTTGGATTTTGGTAATCTAAATCAGTAAGTTTCATCTTTTCTTTGATAGAGTTGAATAATGTATGATTAGATGATCATTATGTGTTCTTGTTTGTCATATAATATTAGGGTTTTGAAGGATTATCAAATTCTATAAATTGTTGTGGAAGATTGATCGGGTTAGATGGTGCAACTTGATGATTTTCTTTGTTAGGTTAGGATTTTGGGAGTTGTAGTACATTAGGGATTATTTATATCGTGTTCTTATATGTTATATATAAATGTATATTGTTGACAGGAATTTGGAGATTTGAGTTTGTTGTTGAATTGTTAATATTGATTGAAGTATTGTGGAGATTCGGGCGATTTGGTTGTGGTTAAGTGTTGTCGATAAAGGATTTTTAGGAGATACAAATTGGAATTTCCTGAAACTGAGAAAGGTACGACCAATCCTTGCTTGTTGTTTTTGCCTGTAAGTTTAATATTGATTGAATGCTTGTGAGAACAGAATTTCTTAATAAACTTAATCGTTATTCGGGCTAATAGTTGTATGATTGATTGTGCTTGGCTTTGACCAGTAAAGACCTAGCAGACAGCGATACTGGTGAGGCACCCTGATGATCTTGGTGTAAGGTTATCCCTAGTGGACTCGTGCCTTGATATGATTCCGGTAGAATTAGGTGTTCTGGATTCGGGGTGTTTGGGAAGTACCCACTCATCCATATATGTATATGATTATTATTTTCAAAAAGTTGTTTGATTTTCAATGGAGTCTGAGTAACTCCGAGTTTAGGATTAGTGTATGCCTAATACTGAACTGTGTTGTTTTGTTAGCTTAAGAAAGATAATAATATGATTGTTTGCATTAGTTTAAGTTACATGAATTATATGCCTTTTCTATGTGTATATGCATTTTTTTTTTTTTTTGGATTGGAGTTATCGTACTGGGCATTACCGCTCATTCTTTTAAATTTCAGGTACAGGTGAAGAAAATATAGTGGATGATATATCAGGTTATGAATTATTCTTTGATAGCAGGGATGGCGATAGTGGACCTGACTACCCAGCCGAGAGTTAGGCTTCATATACTAAGTTTCTAAGAAAAGACATGTTCTGATCACAGGTTTTGAGTTGGAAGTTTTTATTGCTTTTACATGGAAAGATTTTAATGTAAACAGTATTTAGTTTCTGTTGAATTTGTTGACTGTGAAGTCAACTTGGATTTTATGTTTGAACAAGGAGTTCATATTTTATGAATTATGAGTTTTTATTTTTAACAGGTTTGGTATCCTATGAGTTACCCTATGAGTGTTTACAGGTGTGATTGTGTTATTATGGATAATAGAACCTTTGCGTATCCTATATAAGAGGGGATACGTGGCGGGT
This sequence comes from Combretum micranthum, assembly GCA_024138025.1. Lineage (NCBI taxonomy): Eukaryota > Viridiplantae > Streptophyta > Magnoliopsida > Myrtales > Combretaceae > Combretum > Combretum micranthum. Next base: position 460,955 of record JAMXBD010000630.1, on the reverse strand, counting down.
TGTAATGCCTTATTTTAGGGTGTTACAGCTTATTTGGTATCAGAGCTATAGGTTTTGAATCATATAGATTTAAGTTTTGATTCCTTAAGACAGAGAGATTTGAGAAGTGGGGTAGAATAATAGGTTTGTTGTTTAGTTAAGTTTGATGTTGTCTTATAGATTTAAGTTTTGATCTTGAGTTATACCCTTATTCTAATTTCGTGGTGTTTTGTTGTGTTAGAATACCTCCAAGAAGAAGAATTCCTGAGGAGAATGAGAATTTAGGGCAGCAATAGGATGAGCAACAGGCTCAGAATCAAGACTTGCCACCACCTCCACTTATGGGACAGCAGGTTCCAGTCAATGCTGCACAACTTATGCAAGCTGTGAATGCTTTGTTAGGAGTAGTTGGTCAACAGCAGCAAGATATGAGGAGGGACATGCAGATGGTCCAAGAAAACGCCGAAGCTTGGAGACAGGAGACACAAAGGTTAAATAGGAATGGAGGAAATGGAGCTAGGCATGCAGATGTGCTTAGTCTGAACAAATTTATGGACCTGGTGCATAAGTTTGAGCTAGTACCAGGTAAGCCTCTCGAAGCACAGTTGTGGATGAAAGAGGTTGAGAAGACATTTGCTGCTTTGGATATCCCAGAGAACAAGAAAGTGGAATATGCCTCCTATTTGCTCACTGGGAGAGCTAATAACTGGTGGTTGAGCACTAGAAGACACATGATTGGTATAATTACATGGAAAATGTTTCAGCAGGCCTTCTACAAAGAATTCTTTCTTGACAGTGTTAAGCAGACAATGCTTCAAGAGTATTACACTCTGCAGCAAGGGAAGATGACAGTAGAAGAATATGAGCCAGAATTGCATAAGTTGATGAGATTTCTACCTGACACTTTGAAAGAGAGTGAAGAGGCCAAAGTTAGCAGATTCATCACTGGACTAGAACCTAAGATCCAGTATCAGGTGAATTTGATGGAACAGGGCTTAAGCAAGATTAAGAGCCATGAGCCACAAGGAATCAGGTATTTTTAGGCAAGAGGCCAGCAACTGGTGTACTTACACAAGATAGAGGCAAGAGGCCTATCACTCAGAATTTGAGGCTAGCAGTGCAGAATACAGATAGAAGATGTATGAGATGCCTTGGACCACATGATGTGAAGGATTGCAAGTGGGTAGAGAATGCTTGCTTTTCTTGTGGTAAGCTGGGACATAAGAGTAATACCTATACAGACAAAGTCATTCCACAGGTTTTCTGCTTCAAGTGTGGTAGAGGGGACACAGAGCTGTGATTGTAAAGGAGGGCAATATGGCAGAATTTATTCTGGCCAGGGCAGCGAGCACTAGCAAAGGTTTACGCTTTACAGCGTAGTGAGACTTCTAGTGTTGACACTATCGCGGTATGTTTCCTATACTCCTGCATAGTGCATATGTGTTGTTTGATACTGGTGCCAGTTTCTCTTGCGTTTCTGAATCTTTTATGTCTGTTTGTGGTATATCTGCTAGTTTATGCCTGGATGTGTATCTGTTAGTACTCCTTTGGGAAGTGAGTCTGTATTGAATAGAATCTGTAAGAATGTGGATATTGAGATAAAAGGTAGACATCTACCTGCAGATTTGGTGGTGCTGGATATGTTGGATTTTGATGTGATTTTAGGAGTTGACTGGTTGGCAAAGTACCACGTGGTGATTGTTGCCATAACTTGGTAGTAGAGTTCAGTTTGTCCGATGGTGATCATTTTGTTCATAAGTTAGTAGTGCAAAGACCTCCAGTTTTACCTACTTATGAATTATGGGGAGGATCAATTTTGCTGCTATGGTGAAAGAAGATAAAATGGAGATAGTATTGTCGGATGTTCCAATTGTATGTGAGTATCCAGAAGTTTTTCCAAAGGATCTGCCTGGATTACCACCAGAGAGGGAAGTGGAGTTTGGTATTGACTTGATATCCGGTACTGTACCGAAATCAAAAGCTCCTTATCAAATGGCTCCTACAGAACTTGCTGAACTTAAAGTGCAGTTGGATGAATTGTTGAAGAAGAAGTTCATTAGACCTAGTGTTTCACCTTGGGGAGCTCCAGTTCTATTTGTGAAGAAAAAGGATGGTAGTATGAGACTATGCATTGATTACAGAGAATTGAACCAGGTGACAATGAAGAACAAGTATCCTTTGCCACGAATTGATGATCTGTTGATCAGTTAGCAGGAGCTTTAGTATTCTCAAAAATAGACTTGAGATCTGGATATCATCAATTGAGAGTGAAAGCCGAAGATATTCAGAAGACAGCTTTCAGGACAAGGTATGGACATTATGAATTTGTTGTCATGCCTTTTGGACTCACCAATGCACCAGCAGTATTTATGGATATGATGAACAGAGTCTTCAGGGAATATCTTGATATATTTGTGGTAGTCTTTATTGATGACGTATTGGTGTATTCAAGGACTAAAGAGGAACACAAAGAACATTTGAGATTAGTTCTGACCAGATTGAAGGAAGAGAAGTTATATGCGAAGTTTTCAAAATGTGAGTTCTGGTTAGAACATGTACCTTTCATAGGACATATTGTTGATGGTAGTGGGATATTAGTGGATCCTGAGAAAGTCAAAGCAGTTGTTGAATGGCCAAGACCCAAGACTATGACGGAAACTAGGAATGGCAGGATATTACAAAAGATTTGTGAAAGATTTTTCCAAGATTGCCAGTCCTTTGTCCCGATTGACACAGAAAGGAGCAAAGTATGAAGGAGTGATAACTGTGAAGCTAGCTTTCAGCTGTTGAAGAATAAGTTAGTATCTGCTCCAGTGATAGCCTTACCTGTGAGTGGTGAGGAGTATGCTATATATAGTGACGCCTCTATACAAGGTTTAGGATGTGTGTTGATACAGAGAGGCAGGGTTATAGCATATGCTTCCAGACAGTTAAAGTCCTATGAGAGGAATTATCCTACTCATGATCTGGAACTAGCAGTTGTATATGCTTTGAAGCTGTTGAGACATTACCTATATGGGGAAGGATGTATAGTGTATACGGATCATAAAAGTTTAAAGTACATCTTTACCCAAAAAGAGTTGAATATGAGACAAAGAAGATGGTTAGAACTGATAAAGGATTTTGATATTGATATCAATATCATCCAGGAAAGGCAAATGTAGTAGCTGACGCCTTGAGAAAGAGAATAGAGAATCTTGTAGCTTTGATCACAGCAGAACGTCATCTCATTGATGATGTGAGGAAGCTTGAACTAGAAATAGTCACAAGACAGGTAGGTGAAATATTGGCTAATATGAGAATTTAACCTACTCTTGTGGATAGAATCAAGACAGCTCAGATAGATGATCAGAGTATCTTGGATATAAAGAGGAAAATGGAGATGGTCGAGCACCAGAATTTTATGTGGATGATGAATGTATCCTTAGGTACAAAGGGAGATTGTGTGTACCAGTGCAAAGAGAACTTAAGAAGGAATTGTTGAAGGAAGCACATTACTCCAGTTATTCCATTCATCCTGGAGGGAACAAGATGTATCAAGATTGAAAAAGCTATACTGATGGAACAATATGAAGGAGATAGTTAATATGTATCTAAGTGCCATACGTGTCAGATAATTAATATTGAGCATAGAAAACCAGCAGGTGAGTTGAAGCCTTTGCCAATATCACAGTGGAAGTGGGAACATATCACCATGGATTTTGTTTCTGCTTTACCCAAGACAAGAGATAAGTTTGATTCAATTTGGGTCATTGTGGATCATCTCACAAAAGTAGTTCACTTTATACCTATTAAGATAGTTATAAGTTAGAGCGTTTGGCACAGTTGTATATCAAAGAGATTGTGAGATTACACGGAATACTAGTAACAATCGTATCAGATAGGGATACTAGATTCGTTCGGAGATTTGGAAAAGTCTGCATCAAGCTTTGGGAACTAAGGTTGTGTTCAGTACTGCTTATCATCCTCAGATTGATGGGCAATCTAAAAGGACTATACAAATTTTAGAAGATATGTTGAGAGCATGTGTTTTGGATTTCAAAGGAAGTTGAGATGAGCATTTGCCACTAGTGGAATTTGTCTAAAACAATAGTTATGAGCGCCGATTAGCATGCCTCGATACGAAGCGCTTTATGGTAGAAAGTGTAGATCACCTATTCATTGGGATGAAGTGGGTGAAAGACAATTGCTGGGACCAAAGTTAGTCCAAGATGCAGTTGACAAGGTCAGTTTTATCAGGCAAAGATTACAAGCTGCACAGAGTAGACAAAAGAGTTATGCAGATAAATGAAGAAGACCCTTGGAATTTCAGGTAGGCGAACACGTTTTGCTAAAGATTTCACCAACAAAAGGAGTTGTAATTTAGCTTAAGAGGAAAGTTGAATCCTTGATATGTGGGACTATATGAGATTCTTGAAAGGATAGGCGACATAGCTTATAGATTAGCTTTACCACCTGATTTGGAGGAGTGTATAATGTATTTCATGCATCCATGCTCAAAAGTATGTCAGAGATCCGAAAGAAATAGTAGCTCTTGAACCGTTGGAAGTGCAGCCGAACCTTACAACGATCGAAAAGCCAATCAAAATTGTGGATTCTAAGGAGAAGATTCTGAGAAGCAAGATGATCAAATATGTGAGAGTACAGTGGACTAATCAAAAACGTAAAGCTACCTGGGAGCTAGAAGAAGATATGAGGACAGAATATCCAGAGTTGTTTCATTAATCCAGATAACTTTCGAGGACGAAAGTTCTTTTTAGGAGAGGAGAGATGTAAAATACATAAATAAATATGAAAATATAATGAAATATGAATCATGAGATGATATAGGATGAGTTTAAGGTCAAAACAAGTAAATTGTAAAAGTTTAAGTTTGGTTGTAGGACAAATATTAAAGTTCGGATTTCTGCAATTTTTGATAAATTGTACACTGCCTCCTGAAGAATCTACGTCACCAACTTAAAGACGATGTAGGATGGGAACAGTAGCATTTTTCTTAACGCTGGGTAGAATGCTACCAGTGTGCATAGGGTTTATTTTATCGCTGGCTGGGAACGCTACTGGAGTAGGCATGGATTTGTTGGCATATGTAGTAGGATCGAAGTTAGGAAATCAAAGCCCCGCTGAACGCTGCCAATGCTCATGTAAATTTTGCCAGCGTAGGGTGTACACCGGCAAGATCTACAAGTACGCCGCCGGCGTAATACCGGTGTATGACCAAATTTATATAAATACGAGACACGAAAAACGGTTTTGACAGAAACATCATTTCATATTTCTCCTTCGTATAAGAGAGTTTTAGAGTGTTCTTGGAGATCTAGGCTTAGAGAATCATCCGGAGGGTGTTTTTGATCCAAAGTAAGTAATTTTAACCTTCGCTTGTGGATTTGATCCCATTTCCATTCTGGTATGGTCAAAGGTTTCAAAAGTCCTCCTGGCCTTTGGTGTTCAATCTTTACTTATTGGCATATAGGACACTTCATTACAAATTCAGCTGCGTGCCTTTTCATACCATTCCACCAAAAGCGACTTTTAAGGTCTTGGTACATCTTGGTACCACCGAGGTGCATGGTATATCTTGAGTTATGTGCCTCACTCATAATTTCCTTTTTCATCTCCTCATCATTTGGTACACATAATCTTCCCTTCATTCTTACTACATCCTCCTCATCTATCTCAAAATCATTCAACTTGCCTCCTTGTATCTCACGTTCCAACTTTTGTATAACTTCATCATATCGCTGAGATTACTTGATTCTATCTATCAGAGTCGGCTCCATTACCAAATGGGAAATTTCTACTTCCACACTTCGTCCTACAAATTCGATGCTCAATCTCTCGAATTCCTTTATAAGTTCTTTTTGGTTGTGAGCACGGCTGCAACTTCTCCGTGGTTCTTCCAACTCAAAGCGTCTGCTACCGCATTCACTCTTCTAAGGCAATAGTTTATTCCAAGATCATAGTCTTTGATCAACTCCAACCATCTTCTTTGCCTCATATTCAATTCCTTTCGTGTAAATAATTACTTGAGGCTCTTATGGTCCGTATAAATCTCGCATCTCTGTCCATATAGGTAGTGTCTCCAAAGCTTAAGAGCGAAGACAACTGCGGCTAACTCAAGATCATGTGTTGGGTAATTTTGTTCATGTGGCCTCAACTGTTGTGAAGCATAAGCAATTACCTTTCCTTCTTGCATAAGCATGCATCCTAAGCCATTCCTTGACGCATCACTATGGGCGGTATATGGCTTTTCTGGATCAGGTAAGGTTAAAATTGGAGCATACCAACCGTTGCTTTAACTCCTAGAAACTTTGTTCTCTCTTCTCATTCCAAATGAACCTTTCATTCTTTTGGGTCAACTGAGTTAGTGGATTGGCTATTTTGGAGAAATCTTGCACGAACTTCCTATAATAGCCAGCTAATCCAAGGAAACTTCTAATCTCAGTCACCGTCCTTGGTTGTTTCCACTCCATTATGGCCTTAATCTTTTCTGGATCTATTGATATTTCTTTCCCTGAGATAACATGTCCTAGGAAAGATATTTGGTCCAACCAAAAGTCACACTTGGATAATTTAGCATATAACTTGTGCTCCCTTAAGGTTTGTAATGCCATTCTTAGATGTTCTTTGTGTTGCTCCCATGTTTTAGAATAGACCAAAATATCATCAATGAAGACAATCACGCATTTATCCAAGAGCGGCTTATACACCCGATTCATCAAGTCCATGAAAGCAGCTGGTGCATTAGTCAATCCAAATGGCATAACCATGAACTCATGGTGTCCATACCAAGTTTTGAAAGCGGTTTTGGACACATCCTCTGGTTTAATCCTTAGCTGGTGGTATCCTGATCTCAAATCAATGTGCGAGAATACACTTGCTCCTTGTAGCTGGTCAAAGAGATCGTCAATCCTTGGCAATGGATACTTATTCTTTATAGTGACCTTATTGAGTTCTCGGTAATCAATACACAACCTCATCGATCCATCCTTCTTCTTTACAAATAATACCGGAGCTCCCCAAGGTGAGACACTTGGTCTAATGAATCCTTGGTCAAGCAATTCTTGTAATTGCTTTTTAAGTTCCTTGAGCTCAACAGGTGTCATTCGGTATGGTGCCTTGGATATGGGTTCCGTTTTTTGCATCAAATTGATCTCGAAATCGATCTCTCGTTTTGGGGGTAGCCTAGGCAATTCTTTCGGAAAAACATCGGAGAATTCGTTAACGATGGGGATGTCGTCAATGTTGGGTCTTTCCTTATCTTCTTCCGCATTTCCCACATAACTTTCAACTCCTTCCTCAACTTCTTCAATTAGCTCAAACGAACTTAACTCCAACTTTTAGAAGTTGTGGATTCTCCCAAAAACGTAGCTTTCTTTCCGTATTGTCCTATGAATTCCACCTTTTTATCTCTACACTCTACCTTTGCTTCCACCATGGACAACCAACTCATTCCGAGAATCACTTCGTACTTGCTGATTTCTACTACTATAAGATCGGTAGTTGCCTCATGGCCCTGTATCTTCATGGGGCAATTCCTTATTACTTCTTTGGTATTCACCACACTACCAGTGGGGGTTTTTATACGAAAACTTGTTGTGGTTGCGGTGATAGGTAAACCGGTCTTCAAGGCTATACTAGCGGCAATAAAGGAATGTGTTGCACCGGTATCGAAGAGGGTATAAGCGGTCAGGTCCCCTATTCGTATGGTTCCTGCGTTCAAGACGCGTGTGTTACTATTCTCATTGTCTTTATAAGGTTTCCTAGACATCTATTATTTCCAACATACATCATAACTTTATACTCAACAGATATCAAAACAAGAAGATATTTTATAGGTTGAGGCTAACCTGTAACCAAGCTATAGTCATACTTCTCTCCATGGTCCAGGGCAGCCAACTCTACTCCTTCTTCGGCATCTTCCTCACAAACCCATTGCCCTTCAAGGTTGTAAATTCTTAGCCCATGCATAGATGATGCCGAGCGACTTCCGCTTCCATTCCCACTCCTTGTCGGGGCAAGTCCTCCTGAAGATCCAACAGGTCGATTTGTTGTGAGATTTCTTTGGGGACACTCGTTGGCAAAATGTCCCGCTTGCATACGAAACAAGTCGTAGAAGCTTTCTTTGGGCAATCGGAATCTTATGGCTCGGGTCACCACAAAATAACATTTGTTCTGGAGAAGGGGGCATCTCTTCGGATAGTGCCCCTTTGCATTTCCAACAACTTACTGCTGCCTTGGAATTATCCTTTTGTCCACTGAAATTTCCCTTAAAGTGGCTAATTGGTTTAAACCTCTTAGAAGGGAAATTGGAGCTTGTTCCTGGTTGAAATTTCCTTCCAAACACATGCACTTTTTCTCAGAAGTCCCAGCTTTCCTTTTCTTGGCCCCTTCAACAATTCTTGCTCTTTCAACCAATTCTCTGAAGGTGGAATGTCAAACTCTTCTAACCGCATCCTTAAGTCCTCATCTAACCCATTCAGGAACACTTGTCGTTTCAGCTCCTCACTATACTTATAAGAATCAGGAGCATACTGCAGGAGTCGGCTGAATTCCGTCTCGTATTGTTCTATGGATTTTCCTTTCTGAGATATGTGCAAGAAATCGCACTATCTTACTCTTAAACTTCCAGGGAAATAATTTTCTAGAAACTCATTCCGAAACATATCCAGGTGATTGGTGGCGGCAATTCCCTACTCTTGGACTCCCACCAGACGCGGGCATTAAACCTTAACATATAGGTACCATAGCTTATTCGAAGATGATGAGGAACTTCATAGCAGCAAAAGATCGTTCTATCTGCGCGAGCCAATCCTCAGCTTCATCTGGTTTCCCAAAAGCTCCGTCAAAGTAACGGTTACTTTTGATAAAATCTGGGAGTGAAGTTCTGTATGGTCGGGTGGTGGCGGAGGCGGCAAGGGTGTTGTATGTGATTGAGCATCAGGTGCTGCTGGTCCATGTACAGATGCTTGAGGTGCCTGCTGGGGTGGTGCTTGAGCTGGTGCCTGTGGTGGCATATTCCTCTGTTGTTGTTGAACTAACACATTAAGAAGCTGTGTTAATTGACCCAGAGTGGCTTGGAGATCGCCTTGCGGGTTCGGGGCAGGAGCCACAGGGGGCACTTCTGGTTGGTTAACTTCTTCAGGCGGATTCGATGCCTGCCTTACCCTCGGTCGTCCTCTTCTAGGTGCTGTTTTAATTGTTTACGTAAATACTAGATTATTAAGTTTTTACGGAAATTGCGGAGCTTTCAAAGAAATAAACATGTAAAGAGAAATATCATAAAAGAAGTTTAAGCAACTAAATCAAGAGATGAAATTTGTTTAAACCAAAATACTTTTAATTAAAAAGCATAAGGGAATGAAATCCCATACATAAAGAAATCAAGGCTTGCAAAAGAAATTCAAAATACAACAAATATTAAACACTTTTCGAAAACATAAATTAAACTACTAATCGATCCTATATCCTAGTCGATCTGGTTACAAAATTCTTGTTGGCACATGGGATTGCTCAGGTGGATCCTTCCTTCGCGATCTTTCTTCACTGGTAAGGGGTCATATCATGGTGGTTGGGCTAGAAGTTGTCCTTGGCCTCTTAGCTACGAATAGCTTCAAGTAGCTTCGGACCATCATTCTTTTTCCTTTGCGGGAGGGTTGATTCCTAGACGTGCTTGGCTCCTTGATCAAACTCCGTCTGTGATGTATGCTCTTTATCGGATACTTCCATCTCTTCATCCTCAGTCAGGTTTCTATTAGGGGAGTGTGAGATCGGCTTCGATTCGGGATGTTCTCATTTGGGGTTGGTCCAATAGTCTATCCGAAATCTTGACTGGTTTCCTGATGGTTGGAAACATCCTTGTCCCATCCGTGAATCTGCTAGCTCATCGTGGGCATAGATATATAACCGGCCTATGGAATTCCAAGATCGAAAATCAGGGAAAAACTGGACGTCCGTCATTTCGGAAGATGAATGTAGCTTCTTGGAGCATCGGGGTATGGTTGTAGTGGCACATGAGCCGTTCCATATAACTTCCAAGTTAGTCCAATTTATACGTCTTATGGCATTGTACCTCAACCCATCTATCACATGGTCCCATATAGAGTCACGGAGTCCTTTCCTCCACATGTTATACATTTCCCGAGCTGTCCTAGGTCGTCCAACTAGGGCAAACTCCTCACATAGGCTTCTTACTTTTAACCGGTAGTCCACACGGGTTTCATCATTTCTTAAGTTCAAGCGTTAGGCCTTAGCTCTAACTTTTCCAAGAGTAAGCTATGAAAGACAAGGGAAGTCATAAATTTTCCTTTTTGAGAATTTCTAGACTGATCTAACTTATCTAAGTCCTTTCTTAATAACATATCTATCTTTTTCTATCCTAGATTCATTCCTATTACCTTTATTTCTTTAAACTTGTTGCTCTAATACCAACTTGAACTGTCCCACCCCGAACGGTACCCTAAACGTGGCAGTCTGCCACATATAATATCAAGACTTAAGAATGACTACCTTAGTCACGCAAAAGCCTTAGTATTACATGTAAGGCGTCTAACACAGTAATAGGAGACGCTTTTGGGAAATATAGTTTAGGCAAGTAAGAATGAACATACAAGAGTCTAGAAATAAAATATATTATAGCATTAATTACCAAAGGTCTATTACACGATTTTTTAGGGGCATACCCTGCTAAACCCAAAGTTCGTAATAGTCTTTACAACATCCAAATACTACATTAAAGATTTCAAAGGTATTCTAATCTAAGTTTTCAAGTAGATTTCCTCCAAAAGCTTCAATGGAAAACTTACACGGATATGGGGAGGGCCTGGGCATAAAAATAGGTGTTCCTAAGAATACAAATACCTATAGGGGTGTAAGCTTATGGGCTTAGTGAGTAAATCCCAAAAATTCATACTCAAAGTAAATTATCAATCAAGTTTATTATTCAATCATATGGAATACAACAACCACGTGAGCATACAAGACATATGACTTTCCGGGAATCATATGTTAAATGAATTACGCCCTTCATTCGGGGTTGGGTATTCAGGTCAATTATAGCCACAACTTTTCAAGCACTTTTATAGATCTTATCGGCTCCTATACGCCATCAAAAACTTATAGTTATTATAGGCTCCTACTAACTACCAATTTACGTAGTTCTTACTGGCTCCTACTCGCCACTTACATGATATATCGGTTATGTCTACCACCACTATTATGCACTTGTCCCACTAATTGTATAGTAGTGAATGAAATGTGACTCAACATATGAAGTGCATGAATAATTTCTTAATTAAAGTCTTAGTTATATTTAACTTCTTTGAAGTGAGCAATCAATTTCGAACACTTCAAGGTATTAATGTACAGGCAACTTTATTACAAACAAATCGTGTTTCGATATACTTAGTATTCTTTCAACATATTATCATACAACTTCCATTTGATTTTCCCTAAATTCTAATGCAACTAAATTTACAAGCACAATCATAAGTATGAAAAATAACGGGGAGTAAACTCACTTAGCCATGATGTCACCTCTCTTGAAATGGATGAATCGTTCGGGATTTCCACTAATCGTAGTAATCTTCGGGATATGAACAATCCTCCTCGATATCATCTAATCAAGAAGAATACCCAAAATGAGTATTTCTTTTTTATTCTATGGTACTAATAAGAAACTATGTTATAAAATTGTTAAAACTCGCATAGAAAGAAATTCTAGCTTAAAATGGCCATAACCTGGTCATTTTAACTCGGAACTGCGCATATAATATATCGTTTCCTACCTATTCGAAAAGAGCTATCTATTTCTAAACTTATTTTCATCAAACTAAGTTGTTTAGGTTCCGAAAAAGTGGTGAACAGATTCACTACGAATTTTTGTAAACTTGTTTTTCTTCTTTTATCAAAGCTCACTTGAAGAGATAGATAATCCAAATACTTTATAAACTTTTTGAAAGATATATACATATATGTATTGACTCATAACAAATGTATGAAGTTAATGAAGTTGTCTCAATTTATGAAAAAGTGAAGTCTTTAAAGATTTTGAACTTGAGAATTTTTGAAATATTCATTTTGCTTGAAAATATCTTAATTTATTTGAATTGAGTAATTCTTTCTCCTAAATTTAATTTCTTGTAATTGCTTTAAATTCTTAAGGAATGATTTTATTTTCTAAGCTTATATTCCAATAACTTTTAAAAGTAGTAACACTTTCATAAGAGAATATCTTGGTTTCTTGTGATCAAAAAGAATTCCTAGGACTTGATGAAAAGTGAAATTTTATAAAACCTTTTATTTATTTAAGAAAAGTCATTTCTAGGCATGTTTATGAGTTTTTAAGAAACTTACTTCCTACATTTATTTAGAAAAGAATCTTTAGTTTAAGAAAACATTTCCTCATTTATTTTGTTGAGACAAAAATCATTATGTTCATGTATGAATGTGAATCATAAAGTTATGGAAATATAAAAGAACATAATAACTTGAAAGAATAAGCTAATAAAGAAATAAATCAAGTATCGGAACCTTAGCTTCATCAAGGTATCCCGGGACTAAGAAAAGACTAGTCCCAAAAGAAAAAGAAAATGTTTTGACTTGATGAGGATAAGTCTAAGACTAGAAAGACTAGTCTTAAGAATAACATGAAAGAAAATAAATTGCAAGGAAGTAAATGAATTGCAAGGAAAGTAAATAAATTGCAAAACAATGAGCTTATATGCTCTAAATAATATATATAGCTATATAGATATATTAGATAGTTATCAACATAAGGAATTTAGATTATAAACAAAAACAAAGTGTGAACCTATTGTTGCTTTCTTAACCTTCATGGTTTTAGAAAACACACACTAAGCTCATACTAAGTAAATGAACATATGGAAATCTTGAAGAAAATTTACCTAAAAGAACTAATCTTGAGAGAGCTTCTTGAGAGGGAATTCTTGGAGAGATTTTTGTAGAGTAACTTTAGTAGAAGAGAGGTGTGAAGGAAGTGGAAGTAAGAGGTGGTATTTATAGGAAAATGTGGAGGATAATTTGTGTTAATTAAATAAATAAAAATAAAACAAATTTGAGAGGGGAGGGGTACATGGCCTGCGCAAATTGTAAGAAAAGGGGGAGAGAAAATTTATTTTTTTGTCTTTTGATTAATTAAAAGTAAGATATGAGAGATGTGAAGTTGTATTGGAAAGAAAATGTGTAAGAAATAGAGGTATAGGTTGTAAGAAAAAGTAGAGATAGATAAATAGTATAGAATAGTAGTAAATAGTGTAATGTAAAGTAGACATGACAATTTAAGTACCGGTAGTAAGAAAATACGTGTATAATTGCGATATTTGATATTTTTAGCTACCGAAAAATTATGAAATTGATATTTTTGAAAGATCTTATATTTTTACGAGTCTAACGGTATATTTGGAATATTTTTACTATTCCGAGCCCCGGGACACGTTTTTCAAGAACTATGTCCGATGGTTCAAATGATACTTGAATTTCGCAAATCTGATATTTTTATATAGCCTATAGCTATTACAAACTATTGTCGCTAATTATTCCAACTTCGTTTTCTAGGGCTAAAGAAAACGGAATGCCGATCTAAAATCTAGGGTTTGTATTAAACTTTTATTGACCTTTAGGGTTTCGGTTGACTTTTAATTCTAAAATCAAAATTGACCGAAAATTTTAGGGTCTACATACGCTTTCCATTTTGGGTTAGGTGTTTTAGGCCCATATGACCATGGATTTAAATTTTTTCTCATTTATATTGTGGTTGATGCAGGTGCCCACCCACACACATTTTCAATTGGCCATACGCTAACATTTTAATTTTCGGCCATTAGGCCAACATTCGAGTTTACAGGCCCTTCGTTGCCCAGCTATTATGCCTTCTTCCCACAAATGTATAATAACCTATGCAATGTGAATCACATATGGTATGCATGGCCAATTTGATTATAAGATCATGGCATATTAATTTAACAATTTATGGGTAATCATAGATATTGTAGACACTTCAATTCTATACTAGGTCATACAAATATTTACAACAAGCTCATTTCGATATTCTTATCATCATTTCACCCATGTAGAAATCATATACACACAGTCAAATTTTTATCTTGTCCTAATTCTAATGCCACTAACATTACAAGCAGAAGCATAAGCATAAGCATAAGCATAAAATTTAAAGATAGTAAACTCACTTTGCCATGGCGTGAAAATCCACTTAATCGTAATAGTCATCGAGAAGGTCTAGTTCGTCTCCCTAGTCTCCTAATCAAAAGAAATAACCTTAATGAGTATTTCTATGAAGTTTGAATGTACTTATATATTATATTGTAACAAGATCGTCAAAATTCGTCTGAGAGGAAATTTCAACTTAAAACGGCTATAACTTGGTCATTTTAACTTGAAATTTCGCATATTATACACCGATTTCTACCTATTTGACGAGAGCTATCTATTTTAGAGTTAATTCTAACAAACAAGGTCGTTTGGTCCATGACCAGTAGGGTACAGAATACTATAAGAATTTCCCATTCCATAATTCAACTCCTAATTTCAAACCAAGCATCATACTATAGCTATGATAGATACTTAGCTATCATTATATCTTGTAAGACTCTATTATATACATATATAACTCAATACCATGCATGATTCATGGGTGTTGGAAATTCTAATTTCTCATGTACTTAGATAATGTCAAATAGGATGTCCAGGACATTTTTTTTTCTAACTTTGTTTCTACCAAGAGCATCATATATATATGCAATACCTATAAACTATTGTCATGAAGGTTGTGAGATAAACCATTTATATGTATATCTTAGTGATATAGTACCAAGAATTCTTTTTGAAAAAATTTTTCTTTGCAAAACTTTTGAAATTTACTAGACTTAAGAAAAAGAGCTTTTCTTCTCATAAAATCACACTTGCTTTTATCAAAACTCAACCTTGATGACCCATATAACCATCACCTTCATTATTTCAATAAAAACCTTCATTTTTGGGTTAGAAAATAGATGTTTAAATGGGTGGTTTACCTAATTACAAATTTTACAAAATTTTTAAAAATGAAAACATTGTTTAATCTATTCTTTGAAATCATCTCTTGTTTTAGCATTATACTTTGATAAACCTCTCTTATCCTTGCTAAAATTAGAACTTTATTATATGTATCCCCTAGGACTTCCATTTTTCCATAAAAATCATCATTTTGGCCTTTGGAAATAGGTGTTTAAATAATGGCCATTTTCAAATCCGAATTTGAAATTTTCATTTGAGGTTGTTTTCTTTGCAGAACTCCTTTAGTCTTTTAAAAACTATTTCCTAATCAAACCTACTCTTTAAGGCTTCCATTTCTTTAATAAAAATCTTGTTTTGGAGTTGAAAAATGAGTGTTTACACTTCAAGCTTCTTTATTACGAATTTAAAACTTGTTATTGGGATTGAAACATCACTTTTGTAAACTTTTCCTTGTTTTGAAAATATCCCTTAGTAGATCTAAGCTTTACTCATCAAACTCACTCATTTATGATATCTATTCCCTAAGTCCTTCTTTTTAATGTAAAATACACATTTTGAAAGTTGAAAAATAGCTTTTCTAAATAGGGTTCCTTTTTTATCCGAATTTTCAAAAATTATTTTTGTTTAAACTAAAGTAGATCTTAAGCTTTCTAATATTTTCCTACTATCATCATGCTATTTCAAGTTATTTATGAACATAAAACAAAAGCCTAATGCATTTATGAACTCAAAACAACTAGATCTAGTTTACTATACTAGTCATAAGTGTATGAACACTATGATGCTTATGTGAATATGATTAGACGATGAATATATGCACAAATCATTAATAATAACAACATAACTTGATAATAAAACAAGATAATAGAAAAATAACTCAAATAACAAGATCTATAACATTGTGATGACAAGGATCTCATGTTCACGTGTTTCCACATTCCTAGCTTGAATCTGATGGGGATTTTTGAGTGGAATCACACATGAATGATCTTGCCATTACATGTTTTTAAGGTAATAAGGTATAGATCTATTACCTATTAGATGTTTGGAACAAGAAACTAGAAGAAAATATGTGAGTGTGTGTGTATGGTGTGTGTCACGGTTTGCAAGGAGGAGAGGAAGAGAGAAAGAAAATTTTTTACAAGATTTTGGTTTAGTGAAAAGTGGAAAAGTGAAATGAAGTTGGTATAAAGGGGTATATATAGAGAAATGGATTAGGGTTTTTGTAATAAAAGAAATTAAATAAAACAAATTGTGAGAGGAAGAGGGAGAGGGGGTAGCACCGGTTCTACAAGAGGAGAGGGGGGAGTTGTTTGTGTTGTGTTGTGTAAGATATAAAATTAAATAAGTAATTTAAGTAGTAAAAGTTATATTGGAAAAGTAAATTGTAAGGAAAATGATGAAATTGTAAGAATAGGATGTAAGGATGTAAGAAATATGTTATAGGTAGTTGTACTTGATGAATAGTATAGAAGAATTCAAAAAGTAGATTAGACATTTAAAGTACCGGTAGTAATAAAAATATGATAAAGGTTATAACTGTAAATTTTATAACCCGAAAAATTATATAACTAATATATTTGGAAATCTTATGAAATTATGAGTCTAACGGTATTAATATCATATATTTAATATCTCAAGCCCCGAGATATGCTTTTCAAAGTCTGTATTCGATCGGGTTCGAAATAGATCGAAAATTCGCTAATCTAATTTTTTAAGCACCCTAATATTATTACGAACCAAACTATACTCTTCACTCATATTTCGACTTCTTGGTTTAGGAACACGGGATTGCCGGATCTAAACTAGTAGAGTTTCCTAGGAATTTGTTGACTTAAGGTATTCAGTTGACTTTCCGGTTTAGGGTTTGAACTTGATATTACCAAAAATTAGAGGTTGACTATGGAGCTTTAAAATTTATGGACTATCTTTGTTATGCATTGAATCACCATCCTTCATGAGATAAATTTCATGCAAAAGTTATTAGGTACATTTTTTGGGATATCCAAATGGGCAAAAGGGTTTTAAGCTTTATGATCTTAAGAAGCGAACAATACTTTTAAGTAGAGATGTCCTTTTCCATGAATCAATTTTTCTTTTTCGTGATAAAGATCTGAAAGATCTTTCTCTTCTGATTGTGTCAGTCCTGTGTTGCCATCAGTCCTTTTCCTGATATTTCATATCCTTCTTATCAGTCTTTATCTTTTGGTTCTTCTTTATCCTCTAGTCAACAACCTGCTTTGATAGATTTTCCTTCTATAGATAGGTGTATTTCTTCTTTACCTACTCTGTCTTCTACAGATTGGTGTTCTGATACATAGCATGGTCATACATCTTCTTTTTCACCTACTATGAAGGTCTGCTTGGATAAAAACAACTCCAAACTAGTTAAAAGATTATATACATAATGTAGTTTCTTCTTCTGCTACAACATCTTCTTTTTTACCATCCTTTTTCTGATACACATTATTCTTCACTTTATTCTTCCACTTTTCATCATTATTCACCCGATTATGTTGCATTCATTTCATATTTTTTCTATCTCTAAACCTACATGTTATTTGCATGCAAAATCTAATGTTAATTGGATAAAAGCAATGGATATTGAATTGAATGCATTAGAGACTAATAATACTTGGGAAATAGTTGAGTTACCTCCAGGAAAGAAGCCTATTGGTTCCAAATGGGTGTACAAGATTAAATGCAAGCTTGATGGGTCCATTGACAGATACAAAGCCAGGTTAGTTGCAAAAGGTCACACACAAATACCTGGAAAAATTTTAAGTACACATTTTCGCTAGTAGCCAAGCTTTCTACTGTTCGTATTTTGATTACAATGGCCATATCTCTTCGTGGGCCTATGCATCAACTAGATATAAATAATGCTTTCTTGCGTGGCTTTATTGATGAAGAAATTTACTTGGAACCACCTGAAGGGTATTCTAAAGCTTCACTAAGACAAGTTTGTAAGTTGATTCGTTCCTTATATGGTCTTAAACAGGCTTCTAAGCAGTGGAATCTCGAATTTACCAAATTTCTTCTCAGTTGTGGCTTTACTCGGTCTAAAAGTGATTATTCATTTTTTATCAAATCTTTTTCTGGTAAATTCATGGTTGTTCTAGTTTATTGATGATATTCTCATTACTGATAATTGTGAACAAGATATCAGTCAGCTTAAACGTGCATTAGATGATGCCTTTACTATCAAAGATTTAGGAACTCCTAAATTTTTCTTAAGCATTGAAGCATTTCGGTCTTCTGAAGGTACTTGGTTAAATCAACGAAAGTTTGCTACTGATATTTTAACAGATGCTGGTTTATCTGCATGCAAGCTTGTTGTTTTTCCCTTATCACAAGGCCTTAAATTGGATTTTGCTGATGGTGATCTCTTAGATGATCCCAGTTTTTATAGAAGAATTGCCACGCCCTAAAGGGTACCCTATATGCGACAATTCACCACACTCGATATTTAAACTCAAGTATGACAACCTTAGTCATTCCATGAGTTTAGACACCGGGTGTAAGGCTTATGTTCACCATGTAGGGGACCTTACTTTGATTCAAAATAACTTGAGAAAACATTCATAGCGATAAGAATAACAATTATAACCAGATTAATCTATTACACGATCTAAGGGGCATATCCCCATCAAAATATTAAGAGTCTTGGGGTTTGCAAAAGTATCTTACAACATTATGTAAATAAGATTAAGGAGATTTAACTAGAAGTCTATGCCTAACATCTAAGTCCCGACTTCTTCAAAAAGCTCATCAAATTCCAAAAGTTGTACCTGTGGAAAGTGGCCTCTCGGATATAGCCATAAATAATCATACTGCAACAGGAAACTATAGGGGTATAAGCTTACGAGCTTAGTGATTTTCACTTCTAAATTAAATACTTCATCATACAATAGGGCAAACAAGTTATATTATCAATCATATGAAATGTACAAGCATGTGAGCATATAATACATAAGACTTTTCAGGAGTCCTATGTTGAATGGATTTATGCCCTCTATTTGGGGTTAGGTGTTTTAGGCCCATACGATCATAGATTTCAATTTTTCTCATTTATATAGTGGTTGATTCAGATGCCCACCCACTCACAAATTTTGTAGTTGATAAGTGCCTACACCACTTCCATTTTAATTCAGGCCATTCATGCTAACATTCGATTTACAGGCTCACCCGTTACCTAGCTATTATGCCTTCTTCCCAGAAATGTATAATAACAAATGCAATGTGACTCAATGTATGGTACGCATGGTCAATTTAATTATAAGATCATTGCATATCATTTAAGTGGATTATAGACGATCATAGATATGGCAGACACTTCAATTCTATACTACATCATACAAGTATTCATACAACTTCCCATCTCGATATTCTTATCATCAATTCAACTAAATAGAACTCACATGAACATTCCAAATTTTATCTTGTTCTAATTCTAATGCTACTATCATTATAAGCACAATCAGGAGCATATAATTTAAAGATAGTAAACTCACTTTGCCATTGCGCAAATCCACTTAATCATAATAGTTCTCGAGAAGGTCTAGTTCGTCTCTCAAGTCTCCTAATCAAAAGAAATAATTCACATTAGTATTTCTATGAAATTTGAGTGAACTTATAAATTCTATTCTAACAAGTTCGTCAAAGTTCGTTTAAGAGGAAATTCCAACTTAAAACGACCATAACTTGGTCATTTTAACTCGGAATTTCGCATATTATGTACCGATTTCTACCTATTCGATGAGAGTTATCTATTCCTAAAGTTATTTCCATCAAAAAAGGTTGTTAGGTCCATGAACAGTAAGGTACAGAATGCTATACGAGATTCTCAACCCACAAATCAATTCCTAATTTCAATCTAAGCATCATTCCAAAGCTTTTATAGATATTTAACTATCATTATATCTTGAAAGACTCTTTTATATACATAATTAACTCAATATCATGCATGATTCATGGGTGCTGGTAAATCTATTTCTTCATGTACATAGACAATGCTTTATAGGATGTGTAAGTCACTATTTTCTAACTTTGTTTCTACCAAGTGCATTATGTGTTCATGCATTACCTACAAGTTATTATTATGAATGTCATGAGATGAGCTATCTATATATATATCCTCAATGATATATGATATCAAGAATTCTTTTAGAAAACTTTTGCTTTGCAAAACTTTTGAAATAACTAGACTTAAGAGAACTAGTTTTATTTCTTGCAAAATCACACTTGCTTTTGTCAAAACTCAATCTTGATGACCTATATGCCAACAACTTCGTTATTTTAATAAAATTCTTCATTTTGGAGTTGGAAAATAGATGTTTTCATAGGGGGTTTACCTAGTTACGAATTTTACAAAATTTTAAGGAATAAAACGTTGTTTAATCTATACTTTGAAACTTTCCTTGTTTTAGGATTATACTTTGATAAATTTCATTTATCCTAGTCAAAATTAGGCCTTTATTACATGTATTCCCTAGGACTTCTATTTTTCCATAAAAACCTCATTTTGGCATTTGGAAATAGGTGTTTAAATAGAGATCATTTTCAAATCTGAATTTTGAAATTTTAATTTGAGATTGTTTCTTTGTAAAAGTCATTTAATCTTTCTAAAACTAAATTCTAATCAATCCTACTCCTTAAAGCTTCCATTTCTTTAATAAAAATCTTGTTTTTGGTTGAAAAATAGGTGTTCACATATCAAGCCTCCTTATTACGAATTTTAAGTTGGTTTTTAGATTGAAACATAATGCTAACTAACTTTTTATAACTTTTCTTGTTTTGAAAATATCCCTTAGTAGATCTAAGCTTTACTTATCAAAACCACTCATTGATAATAACTATTCCCTAAGCCTTTCATTTTTAATGTAAAATACTCTTTTTAAAGTTGAAAAATAGCTTTTCAAATATGGTTCTTTTTTTATCCGAATTTTCAAAAATTATTTTTATTGGAACTAAAATAGATCTTAAGCTTTCTAACATTTTTCCACTATTATCATGCTACTACAAGTCTTTATATACATAAAACAAAAATCTAAGACATTTATGAACCCAAAACAACTAGATCTAGTTTATTATACTAGTCATAAATGTAAATGCACTATGATCGTTATGTAGATATGGTTAAATAATGAATATATGCACAAAACATTAACAATAACAACATAACTCGATAATAAACAAAATAATAGCAAAACAACATAAATAACAAGATCTACAACATTGTGATGGCAAAGATCTCATGTTTAAGTGTTTCCAAATCCCTAGCATAAAGCTCATTGGGATTTTGGGTGGAATCACACATGTATGATTTGTCATTACATGTTTTTAAGGTGGTAGTGTGTAAATCTATTACCTATTAAATGTGTGAAGTAAAAAAACTTGAAGGAAAACAAAAGTGTGTGTGTGTGTGCGCGCGCTAGAGGAAGGGGGTGTCACAACATGGAGAGGAGAGAAGAGAGAGTTTGCAAAGTTTTTCCAAGAGTGAAAATGAAGAAAGCAAGAAAATGAAATGGTAAAGGCATAAAGGAGTTTATATAGAAAAGTAGATTAGGGTTTGTGTAATAATAAAAGGAAAAAAAAAAAAACAAATAGAGAGAGAGAGCGCGCATGGGGGTGCCAATTTTGGGTCAAAGGGAGAGAGAGAGATGTTTTGTTTTGTGTTGTGTAAGTTTCAAAATTAAATTAAGTAATTTAAGTAGTAAAAGTTGTATTGGAAAAGAAAATGTAATGAAAATGATGTAATATTGTAAGAATAGGTTGCAAGAATGTAATAATAGAGTATGGGTGGTTGTACTTGTGAATAGTGTGATTAGAAATCAAAAAGTAGATTAGACAATTAAAGTACCGATAGTAATGAAAATACGATAAAAGCTATAACTATAACTTTTATAACACAAAAAATTATATAACTGATATATTTGGAAATCTTATGAAATTACGAATCTAACGGTACTAATAACATATTTTTAATATCTCGAGCCCTGGGACACGCTTTTCAAAGTCTGTATTCAATCGAGTTTAAAATTGGTTGAAAATTTACTAATTGATATTTTTAAGCGTCCTAATATTATTACGAACCATCCTACACTCTTCACTCATATTTTGACTTCTTGGTTTAAGAACACGAGATTGCCGGATCTAAACTGCTAGGGTTTCCTGGGAATTCGTTGACTTAAGGTTTCCGGTTGACTTTCTAATTTAGGGTTTGAACTCAATATTACCCTAAAAATTAGGGGTTTACAAGAATCATTGAGCGTCTACTTTATCTTACTTTAACTAGACCAGATTTATCATTTGTTGTCTACTATCTTAGTCAATTTGTTTCTCAGCTATGGAAACCTCATTTGGATGCTTTGATGCATGTACTTCGGTTCCTTAAAGGCACGATTCATTTTGGTTGTTCTGATTATGATTGGGGATCATGCTTGATGAGTAGACGGTCAGTTAAGGGTGGGCAAAAAAACCGACCGAACCAAACCAATCCGTAACCGAACCAATCCAAACCAAAAATATGGTTTTTTTCATGGTTTGATTTGAAAATTTTCAAATCCGAACCAATCCGTAAATTTATGATTTGGTTTGGAAAGTAAACCAAATCAATCCATAAAACCGAACGAAACCATTTTAGAAAAATATAATAATATTTTACTATATGTTGATATGATTTCATTTGATATTTATTATTTGGTAAATATTAATTAAAATCAACTTGTCCTTTTTAAAATTTTTTTAAGCTCATGATATGTAATTTTTTGTTGATGATGAATTATTGTTTTTTTTTAATAGCTTTTAATTTTGTAAAATATGAAATTTATTTATTCAGTTATAAACTTTCATTATGTATCAATTGTTTAATATATTTTGCTGGTCATTTTATTCATTAATGAATTTTGTTGATAGATGATTTTTTATTTTAGCTAAATTATTGGTAGATAATTGACATGATGGTTATATTAAAAATCTTAAATTATGACTTACTATGTATTGGTTAGTGAATGTATTTTATTGGTGGATAATTGATTTTATAGAGAACTATAGATTAAAAGTATGATGAATTTATAAATTATTTTGTTATGGTTTATAATATCAACTTTGTAAAATGATATAAATATTTAAGAATCTACATAAATGTAAAAAAACTAGAACAAGAAAAATTTTTAATTATAATTTTGATTTAAACCGTAATCTAAACCGAACCAAACCGTTATTTAATGGTTTAAAAAATTTATAATCCGAACCAAACCGTTACTTAAAGGTTTGGTTTGAGATGGAAAAAAAAAAACTAAACCGTAAATTAAGGTTTGGTTTAATTTTAGAAAAAACCGAACCAAAGCGATCCATGCCCACCCCTACGGTCAGTTACGGGATATTGTGTTTTCTTGGGTTCTTCACTTGTTTCTTGAAAGACTAAGAAACAAAAGACGGTTTCCACTTCATCTGCAGAAGCCGAGTATCGTAGTATGGCAGCTGCTACAAAAGAGTTGTTGTGGGTGTCGAGCCTGGATTTTCCCACTATCTGGTTCATTTCTCCTAACCCGATTCACATTAAACCCGAACCCATTTAACATGAATCCTCGACTAGGGGTTAAAAGAAATTTTAATTTTTGAAAAACTTTTTAGAGTCGCCACCCGATATAAATTGGGAAAAAATAAAAGCTAGGATTAATGGGTCGGTTGATCCTAACTTAGCTACTAGTCTGCGAAAATTTGATTTAAAAACCAAACTTTTAAAACCAGATATCATGGATTCAGGGGCTAACCTATTAAAACCAAATGGTTACCACTTTTGGAATTTTAAATTTATAATCTATCCTTTATATGCTGAAAAATTCAAATAATATATTATGAAACAATATTCACAAATCACATTATTCATTTTTTATGTTTCTTTATTTTTTATTTTTTTAAGGTATGAATATCAACAAATATATTTATATTATTTTTTAAAGACTTGCAATATTTACGAAAGGATTATTCAAAATATTAAACCAAAAAAAAATTTCATTTTTTATTGTCGCCCCGCATGTGCCTACGTACTCGCTAATCGAGATCAGACAAAACGTAGTTCTTTTGGAAAAGAACTTAATTTGTTGATCAATTTTATATTTTTGAACTATTCTCACTTTAAGTTCATTAAATTTTGAATTTTTATGAAAATCATTTTTGATGATTCTATGATCTAATCAATTGATCTTTTTTATTTTATGAAAACATATTTTTCTAAGTCCAAAATCATTTTTTCTAAAAAAAAAAATCAATTTATGATAATTCATGGCTAATTTAATGCTACATGAAAATCAATTTTGATTAAACAATATTAAATATTTTCATAGCAAATTTATGAAAAAAATTTGGTTGATTTAATGATTATCTTCATAGCAAATTTATGAAGATAGTTTGATGAAACTTTAATTATTTCCATAGTCAATTTATGGAAACAATTGGATAAAAAACTTTGATTATTTTCATAGCAAATTTATGAAAATAATTTGAACAATTTAATGATTATCTTCATATCAAATTTATGAAGATAGTTTGATGAAACTTTAATTATTTCCATAGTCAATTTATGGAAACAATTTTGATTAAAAACTTGAATTATTATCCTCATAGCAAATTTATGAAGATAATTTGATTGAAACTCTTAATTATTTTCATAGACAATTTATGAAAACAATTTGATGAGGAAATTGATTGATTATCTTCATAGCAAATTTATGAAGATAACTTGATTGAAACTTTTAATTATTTTCATAGACAATTTATGAAAATAATTTGATTAAAACTTGAATTATTATCTTCATAGCAAATTTATGAAGATAACTTGATTGAAACTTTTGATTATTTTCATAGACAATTTATGAAAATAATTTGATTAAAACTTGAATTATTATCTTCATAGCAAATTTATGAAGATAACTTGATGAAAAAATTGATTAATATCTTCATAGCAAATTTATGAAGATAGTTTGGTGAAAAAACTTGATTGATTAATATAATTCTCCAAAAAATTATATTTAACAATGATTCATTGATTTTCATTCATCGCATTCATCATTCATTAAAGTATTTTTGAAAACAAATTCATTTTCATTTTTTTTTAAAACAAAGAAAATTCAATCATTTTTTATTCAAAACAATTTTGGTTTTGAAAAAACCCATTTTTGTCATTTTTATTTATTTTTATTTATTTTTTTTTTTTTTTCAATAATCATCACATACATTCACAATATATTCAAATTATATTAATACATTAAAATTATTTTTCATGCATCAAATACACATTTCCAAAAGCAATTTATGTATAAATACATATTAAAAAATATTCAAAAATATCAAAAATTACTAAAACAAGTAAATTTATATGAAAAATAATTATTTTGATTTTTCTGGATTTTTCTGAATTTTTCTGAATTTTTTACTATTTTTCGAAATTAATTATATAATAAAATAATAATAATATAATGCGGATTGACCTGGGCCATTAGATCTCTCGGATCAGATCTGGAGCGTCTGATCTGAAGACCAATCCTAGCCGTCGATCTCGTTGACTCAATCTGGGGCGTTGATCACCTTGATCAAATCTGGGTCGTCTGATCTGGATGATTGAATCTGGACCGTTGATCTGCTTGATTGAATCTGGACCGTTGATCTGCTTGATTGAATCTGGACCGTCTGATCTGGATGATTGAATCTGGACCGTCTGATCTGGGTGATTGAATCTGGACCGTTAATCTGCTTGATTGAATAGGCCGTTGATCTGCTTGATTGACTCTGGGCCGTTGATCTGCTTGATCAAATCTGGACCGTTGATCTGGATGATTGAATCTGGACCGTTGATCTGGATGATCGAATCTGGACCGTTGATCTGGATGATTGAATCTGGACCGTTGATCTGCTTGATCGAATCTGGACCGTTGATCTGGATGATTGAATCTGGGCCGTTGGACCTGCTTGATCGAATCTGGACCGTTGATCTGAATGATTGAATCTGGGCCGTTGGATCTGCTTGATTGAATCTGGACCGTTGATCAGGATGATTGAATCTGGGCCGCTGATCTGCTTGATCAAATCTGGACGTTTGATCTGGATGATTGAATCTGGGCCGTTGGATCTGGGCTGATCGATGACCGGTGACCGACGACCGTTGACCGACGACCGACCGGGTTGGGCTTCGGATTTCGGGTCGGATCTTGGATACCCGACGGGCGAAGAAGACGATGATGCTGCCTTTCGAGCGTTCCTCGGCCGCCTGTGGTGGTTTTCGAGCCCTAGAAGCTTGTCGGCCCGAAGCCTATGGTGATGGTGCGTCCGCTGGTGGTGGTGGTTCGCGCCCAGAACCACCGTGGATGGCGGTTCGCGGAGGTTGATCGGCGGCGAGGGTTTCGAACAAAAATAAAAAAATTACAGAGAGTAATCCGATCAATTCGAGCAAATCTAAGCGCTCTAAAACATCAAAATCAAGTTTCTAATACCCCTAAAACATTCAATTTGGATCAAATCTGATCCAAAAACTTCGAATTTGAAAATTTCGAATTCTAAACCCTTAATTCGAAAATTTCGAATTGATCTTATTGTATGTGTGTTTCTTGTAATTGAATTGTGCCTTTTGATCCTAGTATCCTCTATTTATAGATTGCAAGCTCAATTTAACGTTTCGTATTGCTTCAGAAACCAATCTATTTTTGCCTCTTCATTTGCACGAATTTAATCCAATAATTTGTGTTTAATTCGTTTTAAACCGATGAATTGATGATTGATCTTTCATATTCTCATCAGATCATCCAATGTGGGTAGATGAATCATCCAATTTCATCAATTCTTGTAAATCATCATTAATGGACAATTGAAGCTTCATAAATTGCATTTTTTTTTCAATTTTTCCAGCATGAATTTTGTGACTTTTGGGTTGCTTTTACACATGAATTGTGCACTGATCTTTCATATTCCATGTCTACTTTGCAATGGCATCATCAATTTCAACAATTAATGATGTTTTGTCAGTTAAAAATCGATGCAAAGTAAGGCGAAAAGTTATTTTGAGGAAGATGAAAAGGCAAAAAAAATGAGATGACAAAAAGGCAAAAATTTTCCTTTGCTAGGATTTGAACCTGGGTCCTTGAGCTTGGGTGTGTGTTTGGGTCAATGTGTTTAACCAACAGGTCATTTGGCCTGTGCCTTGATCACTTAGCCAACTTCATCAATACTTAAGACTTTCAAATGATGAGTTTAATTAAACAAATAATTTTTGAAATTTGTTTAATCAGCTTTAAAACAACTTATAACTAGAATTTTGTATATATCAAGCTCAAATAATAATTTCTATTTTTTCTCTCATTTTTTTTTACTAATTCTTTTTTGGCTTTTTTCTTGATTTTTGTGATTTTTTTCATTTTTTTTTTGTGAGCTTATTATAATATTAATTCTAATTACAAATTAAAGCCTTTAAGTTGGGCAAAATTTAGGTTCTACAGTGGTATCTTACATTTTGAAGGATCTTGGTATCTCATATTCTTTACCAATTGTTCTTCACTCTGATAATAAGTCAGCTCAGCTTTGTTGCTAATCCATGTCTTCACAGGCGCACAAAACATATAGACATTGCTATTCATTTCACTACAGACAAAATTTTCGATGGATTTTTACAACCTCTCATGTTCCTTCAAATTTACAACTAGTTGATCTTCTTACCAAGCCACTTGGAGAACATCAATTAGCTTTTTTATCTTCCAAGATGGGCCTTCGAGCAGCTCCATCTTGAGGGGAGATGTAGAAAATATATAATATTTATTTGAATGTACAGAAAGGGCAATTTTGTAATTAGACTAATAGATTTTAGTTGTATATATCACCTGAATAGTAAGCTGTAAATATGCTTCCATAATAATTCTGTTTTCATTTTTGTTTTCCTCTCTCTAATCTTCTTCTCGTTAGTTGAGTTTGTTAGCTAATACAAGGAAGCAAATACCTTCTTTCAAAGATGAACTTTGCATTTCTTCTTTAAGGAATTCATTAAATTTATGGAAGAGCATTCTCAAACTGCTGATAAGTCTCTTGCTAGTACATTGATGGGTACTTTGACCAATATGAGGTTTGATGTGTATTGTACTATGCATAAGCATATTCTTGAAATGACGAATATAGCGGCAAATTAAAGACTTTTGGAATGACTATGGATGAGTTCTTTTTGGTACAGTTCATTTTGAACTCTTTGCCTCCTGAACAATATGAGCCTTTTCAAATGAATTATAACACTATAAAGGATAAGTAGAATATTAATGAATTGACCAATATGCTAATTCAAGAGGAAACAAGATTAAAGAACCAAAAGACTCATTTTATTCATTTTACAAGTCATCAAGAAGTTGCATCGAGTTCAAAGAAAAGGGTTAGAAAAGGCAAGAAGAAGGTTTACACAACATGAATGCTCTTCTAAAGATTCACAAATCCATAAAAGGGAAATCAAGTGCCATTTCTATAGAAAGGTTGAACACTTGAAGAAAGACTGCTTCAAACGTAAGGCTTGATTCGAAAAGAAAGGTAAGCCTTGTGCTTTTGTTTGTTTTAAATCAAACCTTAAACAAGTTACTTATAATGCTTGGTGGATTGATTCTAGCTCGACAACTCATATTTCCAAATATGATGCAGGGATTCCTTACGATCCAAACTATAAAGCCAAATGAAAATTTCTTATTCATGGGAAATGGAAACAAAGCTTCAATTGAAGAAAACGGGACTTATCGCTTGATTTTGGAGACTAAGCATTACTTAGATTTGTTTCAAACCCTTTAGGTTTCCACATTTTCTTGCAATTTAGTTTCTTTGCCAAAACTTGATGTATTAGGTTTTTCTTTTAAGTTGATTTGAATCTTTCAGTTTGTATAAAGACAATAAATTGTATGGTTCAGGAATTTTATGTGATGGTCTTTACAAGCTTAAACTTGATGAATATTTTGTTGAGACCTTAATGACCTTGCATCATAATGTTGAAACTAAACGTAGTTTGGTTAATGATAACTTTGCTTACTTGTAGGATAAACACTTAGGTCACATATCCAAAGAAAATTGCAAGGATTAGTATAGAATGAAATTCTTTATACTTTGGATTTTACTGACCTTGGAATGTGTGTTGATTGTATTAAAGGAAAACAAACTCAACACATTAAGAAAGGAGCCACAAAAAGCACACAACTTCTTGAAATTATACATATAGATATATATGGACCCTTTGATGCTCCATCTTTTGGTGGAGAAAAGTATTTTATCACCTATATTGATAATTTTTCACATTATTCTTATGTCTACTTTTGCATGAAAAATCTCAGTTTGTGAATGCCTTGAGGTGTACTGATCGTTGCCAACTATAGCTTTAATAATTTAAATACCTGTTCCTAGTTCCAACTACGATGCAATAGGCAAGTGTACCCATTGTAAACGTAATATAGTGTTGAGCATAGGGTCGTTCCACAAAGACCCACTAATTTCTAGTACTAATTTTGTCCCTATTATCCAACCTTCGATTTAGAATGATCGAAATCATAGACTTTTAACTAATTAACTACTAAAATTATGTTAAACTAATCTAGACTCACTTTCAAAAAGAAACAAGGATTAATCAATTACAAAACAACCTAGATCTCATTCTATACCTCTCTTATCATGTGAATCATCAGACTAAAAATCAAGTTTATTGAGTTCTTAAGCTGTAGAGCTCTAGAGTGCAAACTAATAACTTTCTCAAGTCTAATAGCTTATATAATCCTAGATCTATCAATTAGGATCTCTCTTCAACCAATAGCAACCTAAAATCGCATTAAACACATGAACTCATCCACTATTCAACCAAAGTATAGAAGATTTTTATTACTCTATCTCTAAAATCACAAGCAAATCTCATCCATTGCATAGATCTGATTATAAAAGCAATTTCTCAATTAACCTAAGTGATATCAAACATAAATTCATACTCTGGATATATGAACCTAAGATAACGATGAAGAATAAGAAAAAACATAAGAACATTAATATATCTTTATTAAGAATAAATCCTCATTACATGACAAAATAGTTTCAAATGAGATCTAGATCTGTGGTTTACTCTCTCATGATATTAGAAATGAAAATACAAGGAATAAGAGAGAAACTGGAGTTCTTGATTACAACCCTGAAAGATTGGATCTTGAATGCTTCAATAATTTGAATCTCCTTGGCTTGTTATTTGTAAAGAAAAATATAAAGTGAGCCAAAAAGAAAACCCTAACAGACTTCCTTTTCTTATCATAAATGTATATATATATATAGGACATAAAGGAGAGAGAAAAGTCGGACACGTGGACATCTAGTTCCAACAGCCCCTCACCAAGTGCCAAGAGTCGTGGTCGCTTCTGTGTCCCATTCTTCACTTTAGCATGCCTCCTGTTATGGGGCATGGTGGCTTGCTCTGTGGTTTGTAGTTCATAAGCCCTTCACCATGCCCAGTGCCAAGGGGCGTGGTGGCTTCTGCTTCCTTTTCCTTCTTGTTTTCCGTGTTACTTTAGCTTGTTTTTTTCACCATTGAGTTTGTAGAACCTAAAAGCAACATATTGATCAATTAAGTAACAGTTCTATACGATTTTCAATCAAATGACAATTAAAAGACTCCACAAATCATCCTAGAATTAAGGATATTATGAAAATTATCATGTACATTAATAAGGTTGAGAGATAATTAGATAAAAAAGTGAAAATTGTAAGATCCGATAGGGGTGGTGAATACTATGGGAAGTATGACAGAATGGTGTTGTAGAGAGGCGGAATCATACATTATTGGACATGGTTAGGAGCATGTTAAGTCATTCATCATTAACTATATCTATGTGGGTTTATGCATTAAAAACTACAGTATATTTGTTAAACAAGGTTGCTAGTAAAGCAGTTCTAAAGACCCTTTTTGAACTGTGGACAGGTAAGAAACTTAGTTTACGACACCTACATGTATGGGGTTGTCTTGCAGAAGTATGGATTTATAATCTACAAGAAAAGAAATTGGACTTTTGAACAATTAGTGGATCCTTTTTAGGATATCCTGAAAAGTCCAAAGGATTTAGGTTTTACTTTTCTAATCATAGTATAAGAATTGTTGAAACTAGAAATGCCAAGTTTATTGAAAATGGTAAAATTAGTGGCAGTAAAGAACGACATGATGTGTATATTAAAGAAGTTAGGGCAGAAGTTCTTATACTTTTACCTTCTAAGCAAATTGATCCTAATATTGTAGAAATTCACCAAAGTGAAGAACAACAAGTAACGAATCAAACGCATCATGAAGTTATAAACGACACCCCTATAGTGGAGGAACCACATGAAACGACATTAAGAAGATCTCAAAGAGAGAGAAGATCTGCTATTCCTAATGATTACGTTGTTTCTCTACAAGAGTCAGAACTTGACATAGGAATTAACAATGATCCAGTTTCATTCTCACAAGCAATTGAATGTAATGATTCTATTAAGTGGGTAAATGCCATGAAAGATGAATTAAAATCTATGGATCAAAACCAAGTTTGGGAACTCATTGAATTTCCAAAAGGATGTAAAATAGTTGGTTGTAAATGTGTCTTTAAGACAAAGCAAGACTCAAAAGGATGGCATTGATTATAAAGCCAGACTTGTTGCCAAAGGCTTCATTTAGAAGGATGGCATTAATTATAAAGGGACTTTTCATCGGTCTCAAAGAAAGACTCACTTATGATTAGTTTGGCTTTGGTTGCTCATTATGATCTAGAGTTGCACCAAATGGATGTTAAGACCGCCTTTCTTAATGGAGGTTTAGAAGAAGAAGTTTATATGGACCAACTTGAAGGCTTCTCAATTAAAAGAAAGGAGCGTATGGTATGTAAACTTAAGAAATCAATGTATGGACTTAAACAAGCTTCTCACCAATGGTATCTTAAGTTCAATGATACCATAACTTCTTTTGGTTTTAAAGAAAACAATGTTGATCGGTGTTTATACATGAAGGTTAGTGGGAGCAAGTTTGTTTTTTTAGTACTATATGTTGATGATATCCTGATTGTTGTAATGATTTTGGTTTATTATGAGAAACCAAAAATTTTCTTTCAAAGAGTTTTGAAATAAAAGATATGGGAGAGGCAACATATGTGATAAGAATTGAAATATTCTGTGATAGATCACAAGGATTTTTAGGCTTATCCCAAAAGGCTTATATAAATATAGTTCTAGAAAGATTTAAGATGGACAAATGTTCAGTAGGTATAGTTCCAATTTAGAAAGGAGATAAATTTGGTAGTATACAATGTCCAAAGAATGATTTGGAACGAAAACAAATGGCGAAAATTCCTTATGCATTTGTTGTTGGGAGCTTGATGTATCTTCAAACTTGTACTAGATCCGACATCAGTTTTAGTGTTAGGATGTTGGGCAGATGTCAAAGTAATATAGGATTTGATCACTAGAAGGCTGCTAAGAAAATTTTGAGATACTTGCAAGGAACAAAGGACCACATGCTCACTTATAGAAGGTCTGATCAGTTAGAGGTGGTTGGTTATTCAGATTCGGATTATGCTAGATGTGTTGATACAAGAAAATCCACATTTAGTTACCTATTCCTATTAGCTGGGAGTGTAATCTCATGGAAAAGTGCGAAGCAGTCTATCATTGCTGCATTGATTATGGAAGCAGAATTTGTGGCTTGCTTTGAAGCCACAATTCATGGCTTATAGCTGCGAAATTTTATTTCAAGGCTTCAAGTTGTCAACACTATTAGTAGGTTGCTGAAAATTTACTGTGACAACTCTACATCAATCTTCTTCTTAAAGAATGACAAGTATTCAAAGGGTACAAAACACATAGAGATCAAATACTTAGCCGTTAAAGAAGAAGTTCAGTAATAACGAGTGTCAATCAAACATAGTAGTACAAAACTGATGGTTGTAGATCCATTAACAAAAAGATTAGCACCCAATATTTTTAGAGAGCATGTTGAAAGAATGGGCATTGTAGGACGTCCTGATTAAGATTATTATATTTGTTTGTATGACATTCTCGAGCTCAATCACAGTGCTTTTGATATTTCTTGTTTTCTATATTGTATATATGATTGAAGTAGAATTATAAAGACATCAAGTAAGACTTTATTTATCACTTCATTAAGTTATGTTTAAATTATGAATTAATTATGTAGTACATGGAAGAGACTATGTCGAGATGATGATGTACAACCGCCATGACTCTAATTAATTTTTAATTTAATCAATGAGATATAACGGTACAATCAATATAATGAAGACTTAGAATAATATTATCGTGCACATTATATTTATTCTAAGTTATTAAGAAACATATATGGGCCAGGTGGGAGAATGTTAGAATTTGTGGCCATTATGTAAGTTTATTTAAGAACAGTCGTGACTTTTAATCTAAATTAGATGACTTTTCGTGATGGGATATCTTGAAAGGAGAAATCCATTAACTGTTCATGAAGAGGTATAGTCCTCTCTCTACCTTTTATATATATAAGTGAAAATTAAAGAAAAAGATAGACTTCGCACATTTTTTTTCACATTTACTCCATCATAAAGTAAAAGGTCAAGAGAGAAAAATTATATTCTCTCAGAGAAATAAGGTTGGATTGGAGGGATAAGGTATCTATTAAAGAATTAAAAAATCTTATTCATCAGAATTCAATACGATATTATTGCCACGGAGAAAGGTACGCATAATTTCTTCATTGTGAAAATCATGAAGTTCGAAGATCCTAAAATTGAAGTTGACGAAAGAATCATATCATGTAAATTATAAAATTATTTTACATAGATTTCCTCATCTAAATTACCGTGTAAAAAAGCATTGTTCACATCGAATTGGTGAGCATGCCGGTTTTGAACAATCGCTATTGCAAGAACCAAACGGATAGTGCATAAATTGGCAACTGGAGAGAAAGTATGAGTATAATCGACTCTATGTTCTTGAGCATACCTTTTAGCTACTAGCCTTCCTTCACACCTTTCTATAGTACCATCGAGTTTATATTTTATTTTGTAAACCTACTTTGAGCCAACGATTCTCTTTCCTTGAGGTCTAGGAGCAATATCCTAAGTATGATTTGATTCTGAGGCTAGTATTTCTTTATGCATCGCCTTAACCCAATTACAATCATCTTTTGCTTCATGATAATGTCTAGGTTCTTGAACAACTGACACATCAGCTAAGGAACTCACATAATCAGAAGGTAAAGCACGTAAATGATGGGTATCAAAAAGTAGATATAAAGGTAAATGAAGTGACATAGAAGCTGATGCATTTACTAATGAATTGAGATGAGAAGCATGTGCATAATCCTTAAGCTACACTGGTGGATGTCTAATACGACTTAACACATGAATAAAAGGAGGATTAGCTTGAGGAGGAAGAGGAGATGATGCATTGTCTGAACCAATGGAAGCTGAAGACTCTAAAGTAGTGTGTATATCAAAACAAGAAGGAACAATGTCAAAATCTGATGTGGAAGGAATAGAAGGAAATAAAGATGACTTGGAATGAGATATGTTATATAAGGAATGCTTGAAAGGAAAAACATGTTCAACAAAGACTACATCTTTACTCACAAAGACCTTATTTATGGAAAGATCAAAGAGCTTGTAACCTTTTTGATTGTTTGGATATCCTAATAGCACACATTTTCGGCCTTTTGTATCAGCTTGTTTATGGTTTTGTCTAATATTGGAGCAAAACAAAGACATCCAATTGTTCCAAGTTTTGAATATGAAGGAACTCGTCCAAACAATCGCTAATATGGTGATTCCTAACCAAACATTTCAATAGGCATTTGATTAATCAATGTTGTTGCTATTAAGACACATTCCTCCTAAATTTTTTTTGGTAAATTTACATGTAATCTAAGTGCCCAAGTTATCTCTAACAAATGTTTATGCTTCCTTTCAACAACATCATTTTGTTGTGGTGTGTGAGCTATATATCTTTGATGAGCTATGCCTTTACTAGAGAAAAGTTGTTGACACTCATTTAAAATAAACTCTCTACCATTATCACTACGAATATACTTTGGTGTAACGTGAAAATGAGTCTGCACATAAGAAAGGAATTGCTCCAGATAGCCCGTCACCTGACCTTTTGTGTTGCATAAGATAAGTCCAAGTAAATTTAATTCTCTCATCCACCAAAGTAAGAAATTATCTTGCACCCGAAAGTGATGGAGTACCATAAGGTCCTTAAACATCTACATGTATAAGGTCAAAATTGTGAGTAGAAATTGTATTACTTACAGGAAATGGCTTTCAATGAGATTTTGCCATATGGCATGTATCACAAACAAAGAACTCTTTATAAGGTACATTACATAAAGGAATGTGTTTGAGCTTTTTGAAAGAGGGATGACCCAATCGTTCATGTCACACTCTAAAAGACAAAGATGAGTGCTACTAGAATTATTACAAAGAGGAACAGATTTGGAAAGTGCATTAGAATTTATTACATCATAAAAAATGGATTGAAGTACATAAAGACCATCTTTTACATCAACAATTGCAACAACCTCTTTACATTTAAGGTCATGAAAAGAACAAGAAGAAGGGGTAAAACAAGCAATTAGATTTGAAGTGGATAAGAGTACAGAAATTGATATGAGGTTTGTTTAAAATCTGGTATCAAAAGCACATTGTAAAGGACAATGTGCTTGTTTAAATGAACAATACCAGTTTCTTTCACAATTTTTAGACTACCATCTGGTAATCTTACATGAATACATTGGTTTTGGGTCGTTTTGGCGTTAATTTTGAAAAAAAATACGAGAAAAGATGGGTTTGGAAACTTATTCCAAATTTAGGGGAATTAAGGCGTTGTTGGAGACAGCGCCTTCAAAATTGCATGATAGTGCCTATCACGCATTTACCGTGAAGGCATCGTTTAGGATGGCGCCTTTAAGGTTAAGGTGCAAGGCACCATCCTGTAGAGGAAAAAAAAAGAACAAAGGCACCCACAATTCCCCCTCTTTTATAAGTGCAAATAATGCCCAAAATACAACAAGATAAAGCCATAAACCAACTATACAGCAAAAAATAACAAAGTAGACTTTAGTGTTACACGATTCCCCCTCTTTTGTAAGTGCAAATAATGCCCAAAATACAACAAGATGAAACCATAAACCAACTATACAGCAAAAATTCAGCAAAAAATAACAAAGTAGACTACCACCACCACTTATGTTACTTCACAAATCATTCCACTACTTGGTAAAAGGGAAACCCGACCAATCTCCTCACAAGTCAAATAAGCAGAAAAAGTAATTACTAACAATTCAAAATCCTGAATCCAATCTGTTGCTTAGTAGTAGCATACCCAACCAATCCAACATCCCAAAACTGCATAAATAATAAAAAGTAAACAGACAAACTCCTTGAACTAATGTAATAACCAGATGAGAATAAAAGTTGATTACATAAGGTGAATTAGAAGATACAATTGTGTTAAAAAAAATGGGAAAGGTGCAACCCTATCGTCTCCTACTACTGCGACGTAGAACCTCAGCAACCCTAGAGGCTATGGAACGTCGACCACGCTGTGCCGATGCTGCTTGTGGATCATCCTCCTGAATAAGCGACGCACTAAAATCTGGCAGAGGGACAGGTGTTGCCTGGTTGTGGGTCTCCTAACATGTGACAACTGTGTCACTCCTTCACCCATGTCCTGGTCCAAAGGTACATGATCAGGTACTGACGCCTCTTATGTGGTGGTAAAGGAGGATGATGTGATGAAGAGCCTACCTCGGTGAATGGAGTATGGTAGGATGGGAACGAGGAAGTGCTATGCCATCCCCTCGCATCTGTAAATGTACCAGCAGATGATGATGGAGCATGGTGGAAAGAGTCGTAGTGATGTTGCTGCTGCTCGTACTCAGTCTAGTAATCTACTGCATCACCCTCATGCAATGTGTGTCGATACTCAGGGTATAGATAGTCAACAACACCATGCTCATCGACTGTATTTATGGCGTCATCTGCGATGGAGTGAATTTCTGCAATGTCAGTAGAAAACCAAATCCATCTGAACTGATCGCCTACAAAGCAAGTGCAAACATTGGAGGTTATAATTGAAAGTGTGTTTTGGTGGAGGACAATCAAAGTACAAGGTATATATCTCACCAAGGCATCGACCCTAGCACCAGTGTGGTTGAGATATCGCCTAGTCATATGTTTGAACCAACGTATATAGTCGGGTCGACTAAGGGGAAGCTCAACAAATACCAAGCGATCACGCCTCTCATTCCACTTTGAATAATGTGTGAAAACCTCACGCCCTGTATGGCTTTCCTCACAGCATCAAGCCTCTCTTCCCAATACATGACACAGTTATAGAAGATTTTTTTTGACCAGGCCCGCTACAGGTAAGCCCCTCGCTCCCTTGATCACTGAGTTATATGTCTCTGCCATATTAGTTGTCATCTACCCAAAACGATAACATCCGTTAAATGCTAGTGTCCATGCCTCTTTGCATAAGACCAATTATTATTTAAATCAGTCTGGTTAAACCATTCAACTGTTGCTTCGTCAATGTTTTTTACAAGATCCATAGATTTTTCGAATTTACGGGGTTGTGCTTGAAAAGCAACGTAAGTTTCCAAGTTTTTGCATCTCTGATTCTTATAAACTTTGTTGAAATTGCTAGCAAAAGTCAGACATAAAATCAATGCATTGCAAAGGGAGGGTGCCACCCATTTGCCACATCATCAACTGCCCCAATAATACTCGTCCCTCTATCTGAAACGAGACATACAGTCTCCTCTCCTCTATGTCCTATGACTCCTCGCTTCAATTTCGTCAAAAACCATGACCATGCATCTTTAGACTCAGATGGTGCCAGACAAAATGCTAAGGGTAATATGTGATTGTCTCCATCTATACCACATGCCACGAGCAACACGCGTTTGTATTTGCCATAGAAATGTACCATCCACATAAATAACTGGCCTACAATGCTTGAAGGCCTGTGCACATGGCCCAAAGCTCCAGAATACCACTTGAAATATGCTTCATCTGGTTGTGATGATCTTGTCCAGCCCCATTCCACTATCGACCCCAGATTAGTTGACTTGATTGCGTATAATAACTTTGGGAGTTCATTGTAAGATTTCATCCAATCACCATAAACCATTGCAATTTCCTTTTTCTTACCTTGCCAAATTCTTATACGGGAAACCATATACCCGTATACAGCCAAGCAATGAGACTCAAGCTCCTTTGCCTTACAGTCTGGATTTTTCCGAACAAAGCTGATAAATTCTCGAGCTAAAATGTTAAAGTCTATATGTGAATGGTCCTGCCTGACTAAAGGATTCGTGCAAGAATGAGGACCATCAAGCTTGGTGATTACAAACAATCCTTCTAGTTTTTTCAAATAAGCCCGTATCCACCATGAACAACCTTGATCACTTTTGGTGCAATGAGTAGTCCATACAGTTTTCTTTGATTCGTAAACACAGAAGTTGCAATGTCTTCTTATGTGAAAAGACTTCACAGCTTCAATTAAGTCGTCATTTGTCTTGAACATCATTCCCTGCACTAATTCTTGGCTGTCACATATATTAGCAGTCATAGCATCCATTTCATCTTCAAATGTCACATGCCCATCACCGCCTCCACCTACATTAAAATAAAGAATTGTATCTCTGACTGATGCCTGACTTGACATTACATCACATGGCCTTAAGCTAGGTGAGACATCCGAAGTTCCAATATTGCCTCTTTGAACTTCTTCTTCCACATCATTATAATTCTCTTCATCCACCTCATCTTCTATCGTATCACCATTTTCATCCACATGATAGTAACCATCAAAAAACTCATCTTCTAACCCAGTGGCAAACACCGGTGCCACTTCCTCTGCAACTCTATTCTTGAACTCTGACATTGTCTCATCCGCTGGCATTGGATCATATTGTTCACAATGCATAGGTGAAATTGGCACCACAGCTTCATTCTGCAAAGGAACATTTGAACATGAACCATGCTGAAATTGTTGTACACCTAACATGATGGCATGTTGTTCGTTCATGTAATCTCCAGCACCAGCGCAATTTGGAGGTGTGACCGCCCAATCACTCACTTTCACAAATATTTTTTGAATTAAACTAGCACCCAACTTAGCAGCAAGTGAAATCAGATTTTCAAGGCTATCATCATCCACAATTGGCATTAACATGTAAACAACCACATGACTCATATAATGTGCATGCCTATGTATTATCTCTACTTCACTGTTACCAACATCTACACCAATCTTCCCACATATAATTTCCTTGAACTTTTCAAAACCCACATCCATCCTAACCTTCACTTTTCCAATGGGAGGCTTGTCATATTGTGGCCCATAACATCCATCCACTATGTTCCCATGTGCATAAACAATGAACCTTACGTAGCTAGCCATTCCCAACCTATCCATAAGAAATGAAAATGTTACATCTCTTTTCTTACAATTTCAATTATGACAACATCTTGAATTTCTTCAGCTTGTAAAACAACGTTCACTCAAATTCCATTAAACATCCTTATCAACAAACACACGGCTTTACACCGATTGTCGCATTTCACCAAATATCTTTTAATCATTAATATTGTTTTATGACATGCTTCATTCATGCACATGCACTCCATCCTATATTCCTACAACACCTTATAACTCAAAACCAACATCTACGACATATCAAGTCGGACAAAATCACACTTTCACTACCTCATTTTACATTAAATATAAAAATCTACAACTTTGAACCATTTAGGCATTTCATCGAACACCTTGTGCTCATGTAAACAATCTCAATGTCACCGTCATTAATCAACAAATGCAGTATCCTAACAATCACCAACACTCCACATACTACTTGTACAACACTTCACAACTCAAAATCAATAGCTACAACACATTGATTCACTCAAAATCACAAATTTCCTCAATTTCTCCATTTCTAATCATTTTTCCTCCAAATTTGCATAATAAGTAACAAAAATAGCAAAAAAACCTAACAAAACACCTTATCTGAGATCGGATGATGGAAAATCTTCACTGGAGATGACTATCAATCCACGGAGCAGCTCCTGGAGGTGTTTTTTCTCTACTGGGAATGGGGAAGGGTTTGAGAGCTTTGCTCTCGGTTGGGAATTGGGGGGGGAAGGGGGGTTGTTTATATAACCTTGAAGGCGCCGTCCGAAACAGAGCCTTCACCCCGAATACCCTAGGTGCCGTCCCACCCCTCTTCTGGAATAACTTTCTGATCTGCCCTCCTCCCATACAATCTTCCACCAACAACCCCAAAACAACCCAAAAACCTAAATATGTTGTTTTAAGGTTTGTTTATTATGTAGAAGATGATTAAAAGGTGTCATGTGATCCGAAGCTCCTATATCAACTATCCAACCACTTAAAACACTATCATTAAAAATAAAAGATCCAATAAAGGAATTTGAGATAAGAAATTGACATGCATATTCCTCCATGCTGTTGCAATCCACAATAGTTACATAATTAACAACAGATGATCCAGCTCCCTGCCAATCTATACTTCCTTTAAGCATCTTAACAACTTCTTGACAAGCACGATTAATTAAATCATTGTCATCACCATTACTTCCATGAAAATTGGATGCTATAGGAAAAGCAACATCAAGGGGTGTATCTTGAATAGTATGTCCAGCAAATTTCGTATTCTTCTTGTCTTTAATTTCCTTATACCACTCAAGGAATCCTATTAATTCAAAATAACTTTTAACTATATGATAACTCTTTTTACAATAGGAGCAAAACATTCTTCCACTTAGTCTACCTTTCTTATAATCCCTCCTATTAGTAAGTCTATTATACCTGTCGAGCCTGGATTTTTTCCACTATTCTTAATCTGGTTCATTTCTCCTAACTCGATTCACATTAAACCCGAACCCATTTAACATGAATCCTCGACTAGGGGTTAAAAGAAATTTTCATTTTTGAAAATGATTTAGAGTCGCCACCCGATATAAATCGGGAAAAAATAAAAGCTAGGATCAATGGGTCGGTTGATCCTAACTTAGCTACTAGTCTGCGAAAATTTGATTTAAAACCAAACTTTTAAAATCAGATATCATGGATTCGGGGGCTAACCTATTAAAACCAAATTGGTTACCACTTTCGGAATTTTAAATTTATAATTTATCCTTTATATGCTCAAAAATTCAAATAATATATTATGAAACAATATTCGCAAATCACATTATTCACTTTTTTTATTTTTTATATGCTTTTCTTCATTTTTATTATTTTTTTTAGAATATGAATATCAACAAAAACATAT
Organism: Combretum micranthum; assembly: GCA_024138025.1. Lineage (NCBI taxonomy): Eukaryota > Viridiplantae > Streptophyta > Magnoliopsida > Myrtales > Combretaceae > Combretum > Combretum micranthum. The sequence goes on along the minus strand of JAMXBD010000630.1, from coordinate 419,587 downwards.
TATATTTACAAAATATTTATTCACAATATTAAAAAAAACAAAAACATTTTTTTATATTTTTTATGTCACCCCACAGGTGCCTACGTACTCGCTAATCGAGATCAGACAAAACGTAGTTCTTTTAAAAAAAAACTTAATTTGTAGATCAATTTTAATTTTTGAACTCTTTTCATTTTAAGTTCATTAAATTTTGAATTTTCAATAAAAAATCATTTTTTGATGATCCTATGACCTAATCAATTGATTTTTTTTTATTTTATGAAAACATATTCTTCTAAGTTTGAAAATCATTTTTGATTTTTTTTTTGAAAATTCAATTTTGTTATTTTTGTTTATTTATTATCATTATTTTTATTTTTTTTAAAAAAATCATCACATAAATTCACAACATATTCATAATAAATTAAAATATATTAAATATATTTTTCATGCATTAAATATGCATTTCTAGGGAAATTTGTCTATAAATACACATTAAAAATATTTAAAAAATTAAAAAATATAAAAAAAAATAAATTTATATGAAAAATAAATATTTTGATTTTTCTGGATTTTTCTAAATTTTTTTGAATTTTTTTATGAATTTTTATAAATTTTTTACTATTTTTGCTTTTTTTTATTTTATGAAATTAATTATATAATAAAAATATAATAAAATAATGCGGATTAACCTGGACCGTCGGATGAGGCGGACGAGATCTGGAGCGTCGATCGCTCTGACCGATCTGGATCGTCTGATCTTGTTAACCCGATATGAGCCGTCTAATCGCTTGATTGAATCTAAGCGGTCTGATCGCTTGATTGAATCTGGGCCGTCTGATCGCTTGATTGAATCTGAGCCGTCTGATCTGCTTGATCAAATCTGAACCGTCCGATCTGAGTTGACCGTTGACCGACGACCGACGACCGTTGACCGATGACCGACCGGGTTGGATTCGGATCTTCGGGTCGGATCTCGGAGCTCCGGCGGGTGAAGAAGAGGATGATGCGACTTTTCGGGGCGGATTCCGGCGGCTCCGGTGGTCCTCGGTGGCTGGAAGCTTGTCGGCCCGACTCCTGCTGCGACGGCGCGTCCTCTGAAGGCGGTGGTTCGCTCCCAGAACGGCGGCAAGCGGCGGTTCCGGCGGTGGTTGTACGGCGGCGCAAATCCGAAAATTTAAAAAAAAATTACAGAGGTTAATTTGATCAATTTGATCAAATCTAAGCACACTAAAACATCAAAATTAGGTTCCTAACATTCCTAACACACTCAATTTTGATCAAATTCGATTCAATCACTTCGAATTTGAAAAATTCGAATTTTTTGTCCTAAATTCGAAAGTTTCGAATTGATATGGTTGTGTATGTGTTTTCTTGAAATTGACTTGTGCCTTTTGATCCTAGGACCTCCTATTTATAGGTTGCAAGCTCAATTTTACGTTTCAAACAGTTTCGAAAATGAATCGATTTTTGCCTCTTTATTTTCCACGAATTTAATCAATAATTTGGGCTTGATTCATTCTTGTAACTGATGAATTGATGATTGCTTTCATATTCCATGTCATATTCATCCAATGTGGATAGATTAATTGTCCAATTTCATCAATTTTTGTAACTCCTCATTCATGTGCAATTGAATGCTTTATAAATTGAATTTTGTGACTTTTGGGTTGTTTTTTGCACTAATCTTTCATATTCTATAACCACTTTGCAATTCCATCATCAATTTTGACAATCAATGTTGTTTTGTCAGTTAAAAACTGATGCAAAGTAAGGCAAAAAGTCACATTTGAGGAAGATGCAAAGGAAAAAATAATGAGATGATAAAAAGACAAAATTTTGCCTTTGTTAGGGTTTGAACTTGTGTCATTGAGCTTGAGTGTGTGTTTGGGTCAATATGTTTAACCAACAGGCCATTTGGCATGTGCCTTGATCACTTAGCCAACTTCATCAATACTTAAGGCTTTTGGAAAAATGAGTTTAATTAAATTTAAGCCTTAATTAATTTGGGCAAAAATTGGGTGTCTACAATACCCTTTAGTTAAGCAAGATGATGCTTCATTATTCATTTAAAAATTTCCTAAAATTTGTTTTTGCTTCTCAATTTGATGAACTAGGTAATATGCTTTACCTATTGTTTGCAAAGGATCCAAAGATAGTATACAACTCCTAACATTTTTGTAAGAATCATTAAGTCCAACAAGGAATTGAACCAATTTATTTCTATTATTCAATTCAACAAACCTTCCAACTACATGGCATGTACATGAATTCAAAGCATTGCATATACATTCGAAAAGTGCAAAAAATTGCTCTATTCATCCCAAAGCTTTTTTAGTCAACCAAAATATGTTGTAACATCATTATTCCCTTGCTTAGATTAAATATTCCAAATTGTAACTGATAAAGCAGAGGAGCATTTGACCATAACACTCAATGATTTCATCCCAAAGTTCCTTTAAAGAGGTAGCTAACATAAATCCTTCTATTAATTCATTCAATATTGTGTTTAAGATCCAACATTGAATAATATTATTACATCAATTCCACTTCTCTTATTGAGCTTTATCATTTCCTGGTTTCTTGCATGTTCCAGCTATGAATCCTAGTTTTGATTTAGCTGCTAAGGCTAATCTAATCAATCGACTTCATGCCATGTAATTCATTCCAATAAATTTCAAACTAGTAAGTTCTATTCTAAGATTATCCAAAGAAGATAAGTACAGTGGATCTCCATATAATTGATCATAATTAGGGTTCACCACATGTATTTTGTACCCAAGAACTCAATTAAGAAACGAATGAAACGAGATTACCATATCGATCATGAAGCTTGGATACCATGTCGCGAAAGCAGAATAGAAGCAAAGATTTGATATCATAATCCTAGTTGATGTGAATGAACTTTGCCTGAGCAAGAATGAAACAGTGCAAAGAAAAATGACAAAATGTGGTGCCGAAAAAGTCATTCACTACTGATGTTATATTATGATATGATATATAAAGTTACATGAGTTTTTTACCAGCTTAGACGACATGAAAGACACATGTAAATATAAGAATGAATACTATTATTACTTCTACATTTTTCCCTTCCTTTCTTTTCGTGTATTAATATAAGGAAAAGAGTTGAATTGTCATGAATCAAAATTTAATATGCTGTCAATTTAGATGGATATATTTGCAAGTACTATATGCAACTTTAACTACTTAAAAAAGCATAAAAAATTTGCCTTTTGTACAAACCCATAAAACTTTTCCTTTACTTAATTTATTTTTCTCTTCATCTCGAAAAATAAATTATCCATTATATGATGTAGAGGTGTTCATGGTTCGGTTAACCAATCTATGGCCCTATTTTTTGAACTTAACCGTAATGATTGGTTTTTTAATAACCCAATCATTAGCTAGTCCAATATAATCGGTTAACCATCTTAACAGTTAATCCTTTTCTTTTCGGTTCTTGGTTTTTAACCGTTTAATGTAATTGTTTCAACAAATCTTATTTTTAAGCCTTTATCGTAAAGTTTTCTTTTAAATTATTATATAAATTACAAGAGCTAAAAGAAAGGAAAATTAAATTAAGGAAAAAGAGGGAAAACAAGCCTTTGGATGTATCACCATCAACAAAATCAAGCCAAAACAATTATCACATTGACTCCTATCAAACATAGGATAGAATATGGTACTTTAATCAAAACCTAAGAAACATTAATATATGTAAATTATATATGTGTCTATATGTTAAGAAATAATTATATTTAATGTAAATTATATACAAGATATTCATAAATATGAAACAATTAATTATTAACAATCGGTTTTTTATGGTTATAAACCTAAACCAAATCCAAAAATTAAAAAATAAAAATAAAAACTGTAAACCCAAACCAACGGACCGATTAACCATATTTTTCATATTAGATTTCATATTTCAGTTCGGATTTTTCGATTCCATTAGTTTTTTTGCGTACCCAATATGATGCATTTCTGTTTGTCGATATTTTTCCCTACTAAATTGGTCCTTCGTCCTTAAAGTTACAACTTCTTTGTTAACATATGATTTTTTGGGGAAAAGAGTCACTTTTTTCTTTATTATTTTACATTATAGTAATTTTTTATTGATATATTATGGAAGAAAATGGTAAATAATCTTGGGTTTTGTGCTGCCAAGGTAACGCATATCACAAATTTATATAAGATTCAAAAATAGGGGAAAAAAACTTATATTTAACTTTATGTTTACTTTTTGTATATTAAATATATAATTAATTCTAATAACATTTATCTTTTTTCTTTCTTTTTCTCCTGCCTTTATCAGATGTGTCTAAGGAGACCCATAATATATGATTAAGAAAGTAATACAGTTAAAAAAGATATAATGCAAGTTGAAATAAATATGATTAATAAGAAAGCAAAACTTACTAGAGTATGATAATTAGTAATTATAAATTTGTAAAAATTCCTTGTAAAAAGAAAGAGGAAAAAGATTAAAAGAAAAAACAAAGTTTATTAGTTGTTTTTGCGCTATAGTATTATGTTGTGTGAGTGAAAATGGAAAATCCACATATATTATTACACTTGAAACATATATTAGTATAGGAAAATATATACTTTTATAATTACATCACATCTACGACATATATTGATATATATGTATGCAATAATTATGTAAATACTACCCACTTATACATAATAACATCTACAACTGCAATATAATATATATTTACAATAATGAATGTTTCCATATTATCAAAAGATGTACTCATGTGATTATTTATTTTCAAAATTTGTATAGCCTTTATAAAATAATATGTTTTATATGAGTTTTATTGAATAATATTTAAAACATTAATCACACTAGTATCACATCACAAATATAACCCTTCAAAGAATACCAGAAAAATAGGATACACTGTTGGTATAAATAACTTAGGGAAACCAAGTTTAAAAGCCAAATACGTCTTAATGTTTCCCTAAATAACTTAGGGAAACCTATTATCTACAAAGAAGAAGTTTTCCGCTCTTTGTTAGGTTTATGTGGCTAGAAAAAAAGTAAGTTGATCAAGTTACAGGGCATATTATTTTGAAACGTGAGCAACACCGATAATGTTATCCGAGTAATTCTATCGAGATCTCTGGTGAACCCTTCAACTTTCCACTCCTGCTGCTGATAACTAATAAACTTCCGTTTAACACTTCAAATACATGACGAAGCCCTTTATGTTCTTTTCTTATAAATATTAAACATCACGTAAACTTGTGTTAGGGATCTGGAGTATACCTTCAATGAGGAGAAATCCAATGGGCTTTGTGAAAGATAATACAATTGAGCTTTTTGACATCATTTATAACCCAAAACCTTGAGGTAATGGGTTAATGGGTCTTCCCTCTTATAATCTCTTTAGACAAGTCCCATATATCCCATGTGGGATTCTGACATTTGCATCCTAACAATCTCCCTCTCAAGTGTGAGTCTCCACAATAGGGTAGGTCGTACTCTCTCTCAACAAAAGCTTATCAAACTGACTCTACTAAACCCGTTTGTGAGTGGTCTCACCTACTCACCAGGGGTTTTTCATAAACTGACTCCACTAAACCCGATTCTCACACTTGCATCCTAACAATTGATACCACTTGTTAGGAAAAAAGAGATCCCATCTGTTTTCTCTTACCAAAAGGCGAAAACATGCAATAAACAAAATTGCATAAAATAAATAACAAACACCAGGATATAACGTGAAAAATCCAAAGTAGGAAAAACCATGGACCAACAGCGTATAGATTCATCCACTATAAACAATATAATGGGATTACAAATTGTTGTTCATCACTAGATCTCTCTAGTGGATTATCGATTCATCACATTCAGCCGGTGAAATTACAAACATAAACAAGATCTATTCATCTAGATTTTCTCTCTCTAGGATCCCCTCTCTTTCTCTCTCTAGATCTATCCTATCTAGACTTGAGAAGAGACATCCATCTTGTTCTCTTGTTTCTTCTATTCATCATCGCTTCAGGTGGAACACCTTTCATCACCGTTGACTGGTGGTACACAAGAACAATGATCAACATCTTGTCCCTCACACACCCCACGGTGTGTCTCTATACCTCCCGATGTATACAATTCACACTCCTCACAGCGTGTCCTCTACACCTCTCCAGTATATATTATACTAAAAGATAAAATAAAGAGAATTTATAAGAAAAACAAGGATGCTCATATTTAATGCTAGCCGCATTTATTCGATTTGACCAGCATTAATTTCTCGCATTTATCTCTTCCATGTCTTCTCATTTTCCCATATATATCCATCTAAATATATCACATATATTTAGGATTTCCATTTTCAGTGTCTTCTAAATATATACAATATATATTTATGATTTATTGGTTATAGACCCATATGAGTTGGATCTATAACCCCAACAATCTCCCCCTCCAACTCATATGGGGTTTGTATCGCGCCTGCTGCCTTGGAGTCTCATGCAAGGATCTTCTGTCTTCTTACATGGCTTCTCCTCCCTTTTTTTTTTTCAAACCTGGAGCTCTGATACCACTTTGTTAGGAAAAGCTTGATCCTTTTCCTCTTGTTGAACCGATTAACAAATAATTCAAACAAAAATAAAACAATCAACACTAGAATTTAACGTGGAAAACCCCAATATAGGAAAAAAGCACGGGACTGCCACTGGACTAAAATCCTCCACTATCTGAAATAATGGAAGACAACACAATCTTCACTAGTCCCACTAGTAGATCACACAATTTCACCACAAACCGGTGGATTTACAACAATTCCCTTTCTAGATCTCTCTCTAGGTTTAGGAAAAATATATAATTGGGTTGTTTTTCTTTCTCTCTCTCAATCAATTTATAAGACTATTATAAGGAGTATTACAAAAGGAAATTCAAGGCCACATAAATTGGCATTTAAAGTTGGCATTCAAAGAACCGACAGTTTCAAAGCTGTATTAAATTCTCATTATTCTGCCATTAATTTCTATCTTGACCAACTTTGCCTTTTATAAATACTTTCTTATCGTCAAGTCTTCTTCTAAATATATCAAATGTATATTTAGGATGTCCTTGCATATAGACCCATATGAGTTGGATCTATATGCCAATAACTATAAACCAAGGTTTATGATAAAGAAACAGCAAATCATGATGATATTGCCAATGTACATTATAATATGGGACTATAAAACACTCACACACAAACAACTCCATACATTGTTAAAAAAACAAGAAATCACATTAAATAAGAGTCTATAAAAATCCAACAAAACAATTTTTCAATTATATTTATTATTTGTATTGTTACAACAATACATTTAATGCTATGAATAACAATAAATTGTCACTATTTACAAGAAAAATAGTTTAAACATTCTTCCATTTATATTTTTTTCCACTTTTCCTTTTTCAATTTTTTGTCTCATTTTTTTTTTTAATTCAATGAACCAAATAGCTCTCTCTCTCTCTCTCTCTCTCTCTCTCTCTCTCTCTCCTCTCTCTCTCTCTCTCTCTCTCTCACACACACACACACATAGACATACCTAACCTAGTTGGTTGCGCGTCGGTAGAGTTGATCCGCCTATGACTTGTCTACTCGCTGGGTTGCTAGAAGGGTCATGACCTGTATAGCTGGTCCGAGCTGATGGGTTCAACCCGTCAATGCTCGGTTCAGGCGAGGTTTGAGTCTAGGTATAATTACTGGTATGATTATTGAGAGCACAATAGTAATTTCATAAGTAGTTCATGGACAAAGAGCTACTTATTGGCATAATCATTTTTAGGCCACATTTCACTTTACATACTAATTGATATAATTATTTTACAGTAACATATGTTAGAATAGTAAACATGTTCTTTTCCTAGATGGAAGACATTATTCTTAAGAGGACTTCTTCTTTTTTTAATTCAAATCCTCTTTCTTCTTTTCCCCCTTCCTAAGAAAAAATCTCTTCGACAACAGAGATTAGTGGCTACTAAGTCCAAGTTGACTCGAACTTTCGACTCAGCGAGATAACCTCCATTTTCTTTTTTTTTTTCATTTTTAATTTTACATGTTCTTCCTATAAACATATTACTACATTATTTGAGTAAATATATCTAATAATATTGAGTCGACCTCCATTTTCTTTTGTTTCACTTAAATTTTACATGTTCTTCCTCTAACATATTATTAAATTATTTGAGTAAATATATCTAACAATATTGCTACAATAGTAGGCCAATTAGCGAAAATGTTTCGCAACTAAAATTAGTTTACTAAAACCATATTCTTTTATAATAAAACATATTTCATCTCCTCAGTAGATAAAGTGATTTTACTTATAAGTTATACTGGTTTAATATGCATTTATTTAAAGCCAGCCATTTGTAGATCTATCTTATTTGTATCTTATTACTTTTCATTACATAATTATAAAACAAGTTTACCCTATTTATAAAACAAGTTCGATTCAAACCAAGCATATATGGAGATGACCTCGAGCAGCTTAATTCGCTTACAATTATAGCCTTAGTTGTATTTACCCTTTTCTTGTACCCTGCTACAATTGGACATATCAAGAAAGGAAAAAAAGCTGCGTGGATCAAAGATTATTTTAAAAGTGAAAGATAGAGGAGTTATAACAAGATTTATATGGGATTAGTTAGTAAATGTACAAAATATAGTTAAATCTACTAGAATTAGTTAGATTCGCAACAAATCTACGGCAAATATTACATGTAAGAATCAATGATATAAATACAAAAAGATATAAGGAGTAAAACCACAATTCTACAAGTCTTATTGGACAATGAATTTTTATATTCAATGAAAGTAAGTGCACTTTTGGCTAGCAAGTAATCGAATATTTAAGCCAAGTTGTTCAAAGGGGGTGGATATTTAACTTGTTTTATCGATTATTGCAAGTTATGTAATGACCTAATGGAATAATTGCATCATATAATTCGCCTTGTCTCCAACTAATCATTGGAATCAAGGATACATATATTCTCGACTTTTAAAATTGAAGAACATACATATAATATCCACAACAAAAAAAAAAAAAAAACTTTAAAAAGGTTCAAAAATTTCCATGTCGATCAATTTCTTATATTAACTGTTCAATTCATTCTTATAAGCCAAATCTTGAGGGACATGTGCTTTATTCCTTCTCATTTCTTGCTTTCAAGAGAGTGGATAAGTTGTATTTAATTTAAGAGTGTATCTTATATTGTATATAAGTTATAACTAGCTTTGGATAGAAGCTAGATAGGTAAAACAGTGAGCCTCAATTGAAAAATAATCAAAGTGGATGGTTGAATTTCTAGCTGACTAGTAGAAATGGCACCACTATAACTCTTTACTTTCAACTTCGTGTATTTTATATTTTGTTATTAAATTTTCTATTGCTTTGCACCATTAACTAATTCAAATATCGAAAAAAGGTTTTTCGATACATAGTTAAATTTTAAAGCTAACCAATTTCCTATTGATTCCTTAACGGACATCCATATAGTACAACGTACATTTTTTTTTGGGGGGATGAAATAATGAAATGATAATGGATTTACAATAACTAAAGCTTAAAAGTTTTGGAAGTCATAAATTTATATTTTATTTTTTTCATCCATATATATTCATCAAACTTCCATTAAAGATATTAGTGACTTTGACCGTCTAGAATATTGTTTCATACAATAAACGGAACGTGGGCATCCTTGATTAGTTGTTTCCCTTGATTCAAACTTGGTAAACTGGCAAAGCATTTTGGAGTCAAGCGTTGGTCTTTTATTTATTATTTTTATTTTGGCAAAGTCGTCTTAATCTTTGAGTTCAACCATTGTGGGGTTAAGGAATATAAAATATCTAAACTCATTTCTTAAAAAGAAAAATAACATTGCAATGAACCCGTTTTTTCAAGAGATGATCTCAATATAATTAAATCGAGCCTGTCTCTTCAAGAGACAATTCTAAAATTATCCCTTAAAGGGACCTCAAATTCATATTGCCTTCTAGGGTTTTATTGTGAGTTGCTAGCCCTAGACAAACAATTCTCCAATCACCCATCCCTATACTCCTACATATTTTCAATCCCAAATGTGAATTTGGCAAAAAAAAAAAAAAAAAAAACATGAATTAAATCGTTTAAGGAATAGTAATAGTTAGGAGATATAATTCTTTCCAAGATGAGTTCTAATATTTGTTTAGTTATTCAAGTGATAGGAGCGTGGGATTTGATATACTTTAGATACTAGGTATAAGGCTACAATTATTTGTTGCTTGCACTTGTTAAATTTAGTCTATAATTAACTAAAATGATATTTGATCTCTTAATAATGATCTGTGATTGTATTGTCGTCTATGTTATTGTTATGCTCTGAATATGGTTAAGATGTATTTAGTTTTGCCGCATATAACATTTGGGTATTACACTCTAAGGTTATCATAAACTATTTATTCATCATAATCATTTGCTAACTAATTTTAGATTTGAAAATTAATTAATTAGGTTTTGAAAATATTTTATTACGCAGCATAAATTAAAGTTTATAAAAGTTTGACAAAAAAGCTACTCCCATGAGTGAGAAAACATAGAGATATAAGTATTTAACGAATACCATATCAAGTACCTCAAAAACTACATCTCAAATCATAGCATCTGAGTATAAAAAAGGAATTCAAAATATGAATAAAACTCAAGGGCATACAAAAAACTCCAGAAACGAGATACACGTAAAAAAAGTGCCATGAAAGCCTTAGATAACAACAAAGTAGTCTTTGTGATCCTTATCACCAATTGTTAAGAAACTCTTTGTAATTCATACCATACCCAAATCATCATAAAAATTTTCATTAAATCCATCACACCTCAAAAAAGGCATAAAGTAAACTGAAGTCTAGTACAACATGAACACAAGGACATACGATATGATGACATGCACATAGACTAAATGTGATATAACAATCGAAAATGGATATCTTTAATCAAATATGGCAAATCAAATAGAGAAACATTCACACTCCGACAGCAGGTTAAGAACCTGTGGGTCTTAAGTAACATTAACTGCATAGGGGCTTGATAAAGGCATGATGAGTACCCTTATGTCATATATCTACCGAAGTTATAACCTCATCTAAGAGTTACAATTGTTGTGTATCTCTATTCATTCTAATCCATAATATAATTCAATTCCACTAGTCCCATAAAACATAAACTATTTCTCACCGTATGTAAACAAATGCTATCCCACTATCATTTCTCTTGTTGGGTACTTGTTGAGCTATCCTCAATGGTTATATTATTACAAGGCATAATGCACATGGGAAGTTGAGGTGTATGCAGAAAACATGATTGTCAAATCAAAAGAAGAGGAAGATGATGTGGCAGTTTTGAGAAAACTCTTCAATAGACTAAAGAGGTTCCAATTGAAATTGAATTAAAAGAATCAACAACAAGAGGAGAGCTAGAAGAAGAGAAATGATCCTTATTTAGATTTTTATGGGAAATCTATTTAGATTTATCGAAAGACAAAAATAACCTTGGATTTTAGGAATATCTTCAAGGTTTGCCACATTTATAAAAGTAGGATATTTCTACATGCTTTTACCTTAACTCAATAAGGAAGTTAAAAAAAAATGAAAATAAAAGGAAAAGTTATAAATTATTTTGTTTAGATAACAAAATTGATGGAAAGTTCGTAGCATATTATTTTTATTTCATCAAAATATCATCACGTTATAAATTATCATTTTTTGAAGAATAATATTAGAAAATTGCGTTATATTTGGTTCACTTGAATGGAATAAAATTAAAAAAGAATAATAATTTCTTTATTTAATAATTATGGGTATTTTTTAAACAAAATATATTTTTTATCAAGAATAATCATTCATTTAGTAAAGAGAAGAAATGAAAATTTTTTATTTATTTTATATGATATAGAATATATATTTTTTATGATAAATTTTTTTGCTAATTAGATAGAGAAATAGCCATTTCACACTAATTAAAAAAAAAAATACTAATTCCATTGGAATTGGAATGAATCAAACACAAATAATCTTACAGGTCATGTCACGAGGCAAAGGAAATTATTGTACAAGCTCTTTTTGCGCTGCGGTGGGTCCTGTCCTGTGGTGCAAGGCTGCAATTTTATCGTCAAGACGGTCCTTGTACAATTGTACTATCGCATAACGCGTAAAGTTCTGTGCCAATAATAAAATAAGTTTTCTGAATGTGAATCAAGTTTCTCCCTATTTCTTTTATTGGAAAAAAAATTCGGATTAAAGAAAAAATAATAACTTTTAAAAAAAGATTATATAAATCTCACTAGATAAAAAATAATTTTAAAAATAAGTAACTTAAAATCATCTCTTAAAGAGATGAAGTTATATGCAAGTAATTTCGTCTTTTCAAAAGATAAAATTAGTATATTTGTACTGGTCTCTTCTTTTAAAAAAACGAAGACAAACGAAAATTATATTTTTAAGAGACAAAATTAATTTTATAATACTAAATTTATTTCTTAAAAACAAGATAAGTCACTTATCACCTCATCTGTTCAAAAAAAAAAAAAAAAAAAAGCAAGTTCAACTTATTTATAATTGTGATTATTTTCATTGACATTGTTATAAATTTTTTTAAATATCAGTATTAATTCCCTTTTTTCTTTAAATTCCTCCCATGCCCTTTTCTTTTATTCAAACTTTATGCAAGTGTAAAATAGTAATTTATTATATTGATCTTTAAAAATATTTTTATAGATTTAAAAAATGATTTTTATTGGTAGTAAAGAAATTGTTTATTTTCCACCGGAAGATAAAAAATTGTTTCTTTTCATAATCATTTTCTGCTTTTCGTTCCTCATTTTCACAATGAATAAATCACCCCTTTTTTTTTTTGTAATTAACCCATAAATAAATTACCTTTTTCCCATTCCTCTTAACTTCTCCAATCGACTGAACCCACACTCAAAGAAGATAATGGGCTCGGGGTAACACTAAGACAATTGTAAAAACAGCGTACAAGGAATAGGTGTATAGAAATTATTGTACCAACTCTTTTTGCACAGTCCTGTAATTTTATTCTCCGGACTATCCATGTGGGGACCGGCAATTGCTCGTAGTCTACACATGCTGTATATATTAAAATTTTATTAGTACATAATACGGGATTTCTGTAATTTTCTTTGGTTTTTTTTTTTTTTTTGTTTTTAATGTCTCTAGCTGAATATTACATTGCTATATTGGCATCGACTTTACTTCCAAATAAAGGAAGCTAAATATTTTAAGCAGTCTATTTTATACCTTCCATCCACCCAATTATTACTCCAATAATGTTCCTTTTTCAAGAAAGTAGAGAATCAGAGTTTAACTTCCACACTCAAGTCCTTCCTCTTCTTCTTTTTCTTCTTCCTCCTCCTCCTTTCCCTTCAACTATCCCTTCGCGAGTGCACAATTTAACCTATAATACTACTGTTGTTACGTGATAAACCCACCGCCGTCAGTTCTTCAGCACTTCTCCAAATCCAAGATGACAAGATCTTGTACAAAATGACGATAATGATCGCTCTTCTAGGGACGGCAGCAGCCATATTGCTGTCGGTTTCTTATTATGTTCTTTTCATCAAAAGGAAGATCTCGTGGAATTCTTCATACGAGGATAAGAAGGCGGATGGAAATGATCACACCTCAAGCAGCTCAGATGCATACATTACCCATCTTCCTGACGGGAACGATTATGAAGTCTTTTTGAGTTTTAGAGGTGAAGACACCCGCACGGACTTCACGGATCACCTCTATAAGAGGCTGGTGGATGCGGGAGTTTGGGTATTTAGAGATGATGACGCACTCCCTGTTGGTGAGAAGATTGGCCCTGAACTTGAGAAAGCAATCAAGGCTTCAAAGATTTCTATTCCCATCATCTCTCCCAATTATGCTTCCAGTGAGTGGTGCCTTCGGGAGCTTATCCATATTCTTGAATGCAAGAAAACAGTAGGCCAAGTCGTCTTGCCTATCTTCTATCGAGTTGATCCATCGACTGTACGGAAACAAACTGGTGCCTTTGAGACAGCGTTCCGCTCACACGACAAGAAGTATAGAAAGGATGTGCAAGAATGGAGGAATGCTCTGGCAGAAGTTACATCCTTTAAAGGATGGGAATCATCCAAAATTGCGAACGGGTAATTTAAATTATATTGCAAATGGGAGAATTGCTTCTTTTTTTTTTTTTTAAAAAATTTAATACGTTGGTTTTTCCATAATTTTTTGTGTACTGAACTCCTAATTTGAAACATTGTACACGTAGGCATGAAGCAGAACTAGTAGAGATTGTTGTTACCAAGGTTTTGAATGAATTGAGAAAAGCCACTCTAGATGTTACTGATCACTTGGTTGGGATTGAGGAACATAAGGAGAACATTCTTAAAATGGTAGAAAACAAAGAATCTAGCGGTGCTCAAGCTGTCGTAATTCATGGAATGGGCGGCGTCGTAATTCGTAATTCAAAGAATCTAGCGGTGCTCAAGCTTTGTAACAACTTTAAACACTGCTGCTACCTACCCAATATCCGTGAAACATTATTGGAGCAAAAATGTCGTCCAGAGGAATTGCAAAATAAATTAATCTCGCAGATTCTAGGACAGCCATGGGGTAGAGAAATATCGCATGTGGATGATGGAATAAATATAATCAAAGACAGGCTCAAAGAAAAAAAGGTCCTCATTTTATTTGATGATGTTGATAGTACTGATCAACTTAATGCATTGGCAAGGGAGCATTATTGGTTTAAATCTGGAAGCATTGTTATTATTACGACCCGTAACAAAGAAGTTCTAAAGTCGTGGAAGGGAAGATTGACTTATGAACTCAATGGATTGGATTCTTCTCTTTCATTCCAATTATTTTGTAAGCATGCCTTCATGAAAAAGGATGAGTGTCGTGTAGGGGAATTTGACACTATCGCCAAGAAAATCGTTGCTACCACTGGAGGGCTTCCCTTAGCTATTGAAGTTATTGGTTCTATGCTCCTTGGAAAATCGTCTAAATGTTATTGGGAAGGTGTATACAAGAAACTAAAAGAGATTCCTCATAAGGATGTACAGAAGAAGTTGAAGATAACCTATGATGCTTTAGAGCATAGACACCAACAGATGTTTCTTGACATTGCATGTCTTCCCATCCGGAAAGAGATAACTTCTGCTTTCTATATGTGGGATGACTGTGGGTTTCATCCAGAAGAAGGAATAGAAGAGCTTACTTGCCGATCCTTAATAAAGATTGGAGTGGATAAGCAAGTAACTATCCACGATCAACTGCAGGATCTTGGAAGGGAGATTGTCCGGCAAGAAGCTTCTCATAAGGTTGAGAACCAGAGTAGACTATGGAACTGTGCGGAAGCCTGGGAAGTATTTCGGGGAAGCAGGTAATATGAATCTCTTTTCTTAGTTTTATGTTGCAACTTGTCTATGCCTTCTGATATTCCCTGAGTGAAGCATGGAGTAGATAATGGACTCTCTTGTTTTGTAAAAAACGTTGCTCCACGTTTTTCTTACATGTGTGTTGATCAAAGTTTTACTGTGAAATATCATTCTGTTTCTAAGAAGACGTCTTATTACTAGCTTTTAACGGGAAGGGATGCATATGCGAACGACAGGTGGCAGTCATGGGCCAATCGTGAAAAATATTTATTGATCAATAAGGAGAAAAATTATTTATATATTTTTCAAAGAGAAAATCATTTCCTCAATGTTAATTGTAACTTTATAGAATTACTGAACCTTATGTCTAATAAGGGCGGCAAGAGGCCTATGCTCATTATTTGTGCATGGAATTTTCGTTGGCAGAGATTTAAAAAAAAAAAAAAAATCATGTTGTCACAAATATAAGAAGTCCTTAAGAAAGAGATTTTAAGAAGTGGACACATGATACTTTAGAGACATTGTTAGGAGAGGAGAAGCGTTAATCCGGGTGAAAGTGTTACAGATCTTGTGAAAGAACACGGTAATGTGCTTGACCCCACATATAACACAAAATCTTATAGAATTAGGTTAATAATTTTTTCCTCTTATAAACCTTTCACATAAATCTCACATTTTTCATGTGGGATTTTTCAACTTACACTTGTATTCTAATAGACATTAAATGAGGTTTTTACCATTAAATATACTCTTAGAAGTTAAAATAACTACATAAGAAATATCTTTCTATCTTAGCCCTTTGCCTACCACATGAGATTTACTAATTACTTATATATATATTCATATACAATTTTATGCTACCGTATTTTAAATTTAGAAATTAATTATTATTGATGCATCACAAAGTGCATTGTAAATGTTGAAAAAGCTGGACTATTTTGCCAGTAGTTCCAATATACATTTGACCCCTCCATTGTTGTCATTCTATGCACATTGATCCTTTCTTTTAATAATAATGATGATGGTGGTCTTCTAATGGAGTAGATCTTCCTCTTCAATAGTTGTAACATATACATATATATGCATGCATAGTAAAAAAGTTGTAATATCTTAAAAAATGTGCTTTATGGTCCTTATATAAACCATTATGCCTTTAGAGAAAATAAAAAATAAAAAAGTACTTGTAGTATTTTGTTATTATTTTATAGGGTTAATGTCATGTATGGTACCTGAACTTTTATAAAATATATAATTAGATACTTGAATTTTGAAATTGATCAATTTAGTACATAAACTTCAAAATTAATCAATTTTAAAGTTTAGGAACTAAATTGATTAATTTCATAGTTTAGATAACTAATTGCATATTTTGTCAAAATTTGGATATCATTTATATCATTATCCTTATTTTCTAAATTAGTAAAATAGTGCTTAAGAGCATGCTTTCTAAAGATGTGAGGGCTAGATGTTCAATTTTAAGGAGAAGGAGCATTTGTAAAGATAAAGTGAGAATTTAGGTATATTGGTAAGTTTCTTATAAGATTTTGATTATAATAAAAGAACTCAAAACTTGAAATTGTCGAAATTAAAATCAAGACTAAAATACCAGAAGAAGAAGGAGGAGGCTTTGGTATTCATCATGGTTTTAAGTGTTAAGCTAAAAGGAGAATTGGAATCTATCTTATAAATGGAAAATTTTGAGCTTAAAGAAAAAAAATTGAGCAAAAGATAAGTAGGTACTTAACCTACCTATTTTTGACAACACACTCTATTGAGGTTGTTCCATATAAAAAAGATGTCAAAATGATAAAAAACTAATCAACTAAACAAGAATTAAACAATCTTCATAAAGTTCCCCCCTCCTTCAAATGAGAGTATATATGACACATGTTTTTCTGAATATTTTTTAAAATAGTTCATGATTGGCGACTTATTTAAGAAGAGTTTCAATTATATTGAATGTAGTACTATATACACACACTCTTTATTAAACTTTTTTCTGAAACCAAAATATACAAGAAACCTATTTTCTGAATACTTTTAAAAAAGGTTCGAGGATTATACTTTACTATAACATCATATCACTATCCACTTGCAAATCATAGCTGCAAAGAAAACGAAAAGTGCCTCCCTCCTTCCCTCATTCTCTTGATCTTGAGTCCTACTCTTAAATGGAATAACGTGACACAAATTAAAGTAAAAGTGCCAAACTCCACTCAACACTCTCTATCCACGTATCAACACATCCTTCCCCGCATTGATTTCTCATCATCACTTTATCAAAGATTATCTCAACCATTTTGGTTATTGTCTCTCTTTCTAGTCAGTCTCTCTCTTTAAGTCTACCACTCTCTCTATTGTACTCTTTGGACATCATCTCTTTCTCTTGGCTCTCTCTTTAGTTTGTCTCTCTCCAGTTTGTCTCTTCAGTGAGGTTATGCCAAAAAATGAATAAATAAATAAAACGACTAAAGGATAAATCCAACCAGACTAGATTGAATTGAACCTAAATTTTGGTTTTTACCCCCCTCAAAATGGTTTGATTAAACAAAGTGTATTCAATTCGTGGCTCGATTCATGATCACAAACCAAACTGTATGGTTTGAATAAAAATTGAAAAGTTTTACATTTAAAATGCCAAGCACTATTTTTAAATTATTGTATTTAAAATAATTTTATTATTTATCTTAATTATTGATTTTGATATGTTTTCTTTATGATGATAGAATTAGATAGGACATCATATTTAATAGAATTAGATAGGGTAATTCAAGTGAATGGGGCTAACGCATGATTATAGTCCTTGTATGATAAATGAAATCTCTCTCGACCATAAGTTTTACATGTTAATTATTTAGATGATAATTAATTTCAAATATTAGGTTTGTGTTAGGAAACATATATTTAACACATCTCAATGAAAAGCATCATGTATTTTATGTATTTTTTTTTAAGAATAAAAAAATGATTTGAGCAACAAATTAAACTAGACTAATTCTTTTTTTATTTCGGTTTAAAAAAATTGTGAATCAATCCTTATGATTAGTTACAAATTTAAAATTTGGTCTAGCTCCAATGGAGAGCCAGACTAGACCATACTACCCATTCCTACGCTCTCTTAGGTCATGTGAAGTGGGTTGCATTAGCTGGTCAGACCGTGGGTTCGTGGGTAGGTACTAGTGGGTACATAGGTGGTGATTCTTAGGTCCATGGGTGGTTATATTAGGCCTGCGAGCAGTGGGACGTTGGTGGTCTTTGGTCATGATTAACTGCCCTGATGTAGGGAAAGGTGGATAGAAAGAAGATGGGCAGAAGGGCATGAAGAAACATGTTTATGAATAGCACTTCTTAGTGTACTTCTTTGTAAGATTCAATATTCAGGGAATATCTGGCCTGTGAAATAGTTAAGTAATCGATGTAACAGACCTATTTTATATAAACCCAATTCAATCTTCTTTTTCAACAATAGTTTAATTTGACTTCATAAAATTTATATTACCAACTTATGTTCCTTTAAGTGTCAACATATCATAAAACACCAATTGTTCATCTAATTTCGCTGTTATCAACTCTTCCAAAGCTAATTTCACAATATTTTGCATTTTTCTTTTTTAATTTATATACTGATAAAATAACATCCCTTATTTATATGTGGTCATATCCTTAAATAAAACTGCTTAATTATACTTCCGAATCTAAATAATCACCAGGATATTTTTTTCATGGACAATATTATCTTTCTGCGTTACGTCTTCCTTACTTTGTTTGCTAAAAGACAGATATTCACTGTGAAATATAATTTCTGAAACTCTTTTAATATTATACCACACCAATTTAACTTTGTAAATAGTATACCTATGAATCTAACTTTTTGATCTGACCTTTTAAAATTAGTATTCCTCCCACCCCAAAAAAAAAAAAAAATCCTAAGTGGTTTCAATAATTTAAATACCTTTTGGATTTAAGCATTTGTTTTAGTTTTGCACTCACAGTTCACACCTTTGCAAAACAAGCATGATGGTCTCTGAAATTGTTGCCTTCATGGTTTTATCTAAAAGGTAGATCATTTTTATGCAAGTGACATAACTCGTATGAACACTAAAATTTAATGTAAGTGATATCAATTATAAAATAATTCTAATTTTATATAAATATAAAATAAGTTAAAAAATATATATATTTAAAAAAAATCTAAAATTATTAAATATAACTCTGAAAATACCGCATTTAAAATCATGAATTCAATTCATGATTTTATATTGTACAGGTTTTTTTTTGGCCAAATATATTGTACAGGTTGAAGTCACGATTTCTTTAAAATGCAGTTATAAAGAGTCTGTGAGCATATAAAGAAAGAGGGTCAGAGAGGGGAGCATGTTTTTCTCTTCCTTATTTGCTTTTATGTTACATTCTCGAATAATAAAAATTTATGTTATGTCTCACTTTAAAGTTGGTACTTGATAAATGTATCTATATCCCCCTCTGTCTTCTTATTATTTTTATGTTTTTTTATTAAATTTCACCATGTTTGCATTATTTAAAAGACTCATATTCAAAAGTTATATTGATTTTTCATTTGAATATCATAATATTGAGTATATAATTATATTATTTCAAACAAAAAAAGTAATTAAAAAAACTCTATAAATCTTACAAAGTATCCTTAAATTTGAAGCTTTTATAAGTGCAGGTCCTAGCTAGTTTTTAATAAATGATAGGATAGCCTAGTTCCAAACTTTTAAACCCTCTATTTATACAGGATAGAGGATCTTATCCTACTCCCTTTAACAATTCTGTCCCTTTCATGATTTTTGTGCCTAAAAGGCGCGTTATTTTAAAGTAAGTAAGGTACTCATAAAAACACTGCCGGCTCCTCGTTGATGTTATTGGATGATTATGATTGCTTCCTGACAAATAGAATTTAGCAGTTGAATTTTTATTTATTAATTTAAATATTGAAATTTTGATTAAAAAAATGTCAATATTAAATTATTATTCATAAATTTAAGTGATGAATGATTATTTAATATTTTTTTATAGTAGAGATTTCTTATGGAATTATTATTATTATGATAACTAAATACCTTGGCATTGGAATAAGATTGTAATAGTATTACGGTTACGAATTGAAAATTTTTCTTCAAAACCTTTTAAAGCAAGTGACATGAGCTAAATACAACTTTTGCACGAATATAAAATAATAGAACTGTTGATTTTCCTAATGTTTTACCTATTTATTTTGAATGGTTATAACATATTCTATATGATACATTGATTTATTAAAAAAAAAAGGACCCAATTACATAAGAACTCAAAATATATATGCATAAAACAGTGATTATTATATACTTTTATAATTATATATTATTAATATGTTTATTGTGATTTTCATTTTAAGTAATATTTTCAGTTTTTATCAAATAACTACATATAGCAACCATCTACCATCACACTCATAATTGCTTTCACTCTCAATATTTAAATGGCGTCAACTTTTGCACAAAGACTAACTTATTGAAATTCACAAAAGTTCTTCCGATAGGCCAATCATACTCAAACCATTATCAATGAAAAAGGACACCTTACTAATGTATATTGGACAAAATCCCCTGTCTATAGATGAAAAAAAGAAATTAAGCAAAAAGTAGAATTTATAGCTAAACTAAGTTATATAATTACAATATAATGCTTGAATTAGTGTATGTTCTACTTATGTTGAAAAAAAAAAAAGCAAAGAAACAAAAGGAAAAAAATTGTATCTTCTACTTATAAGATGTTTTTATTTTGTTTTTAAGGAGGCTTCTTCATTTTATTGAACTTGATAGGATTTTTTCATTTATGGTAGGGAACTGAAAAGATTCAAGCCTCAATCTTCCTCAAATTATGATTTATTTGGAAAAAATTTTGTTGATTTGACAAGCAAAAAATTCAAGAGGTTGACAAACCTGAGATTCCTTCGGCTAAACAATGTAAATCTCATGGGAGATTTCAAGAATCGTCTGCTACATCTAAGATGGTTGCGATGGAACAATGGGGTTGATGCCAGATTCACTTCTCTACCAACCAATTTTTGTCCCACAAATTTGGTGGTTCTTGATTTGTCATATATCGATATTACAGAGAAATGGGAAGGTTGGGCTCAAGCTAAGGTATTATATAAGCACACTATTATTTATTCGACATGCTAAATTGGCTAATTAATGTTTGTCTACATCTGATCTTTATAATTTGGCATTAATTGCAGTTGGTAAATAAGCTCAAAGTTTTAAGACTCCAGAATTGCAGGCATTTGACTTCAACTCCAGATTTATCTGCATTTAAAAGTCTTAAAACTCTAGATGTTCGTGATTGTC
This sequence comes from Combretum micranthum, assembly GCA_024138025.1. Taxonomy (NCBI): domain Eukaryota; kingdom Viridiplantae; phylum Streptophyta; class Magnoliopsida; order Myrtales; family Combretaceae; genus Combretum; species Combretum micranthum. Next base: position 397,834 of record JAMXBD010000630.1, on the reverse strand, counting down.
CAAATCTAATGGAGATCCAAGGCCTTGACAGTATAACATGTCTTGAAGAGCTGAGAATTATTGATTGTCAATCCATCGAAAGACTCGGCGACTTATCCCACTTACAGATGTTGAAAGAATTCGAGTTGGCTCGCTTTAATAGGCTAATTGATTTGATGGCATAGATAGACTGTTGTGGTTGCAGAAATTGAAGATTAGTAACTGGAACTCAAAGATCAAGTCTTTGGATATTTCAAGGCTAAAAAATCTCAAGTTTTTGGAATTAAATGGATTCACGACTCTTACAGAGATCATGACGTCTCAGAAATTGGAATGTTTGAATGAACTCAAAATTTCCTCATGCAGTTCGTTGGAAAAATTGCCAGATATCTCACTATTCACAAGCTTAAATAAAGTGATTATTACCCGTTGTAACAAACTCATAGAGATCGATGCAGTCCAAAGGCAAGAGAATTTGAAACAATTGGAAATTGTCGCGTGCAGTTCTTTTGAAACAATTAGGGGGCTCCAAGGGCTTAAGAATTTGGAAATATTACAAATAGAATACGGTAATTGCTCGGATGAATTGCTAGATCTCTCACTGAATACAAACTTAAGGTCCTTTAGTGGATGTTTCAATAGAAAAGGCCCTGCGATAAGGGGATTACCTGAGTCTTTAAGAGTTTTTTATATCCGTGGATGTGTGTCACTGGTAAATCTACTAGACTTTTCACGATGTTGTTATTTAGAAAGAATAGATGCAGAAAGATGTGAGAAATTGACAAAGATCATAGGGCTTGAAGGGAAAAAGGAATTGACATACTTGAATCTTAGGGATTGCAAGTCCCTAGAGGATTTGCCCGATTTGTCACTATGTGAGAAGCTAGGATTTGTGGATTTAAGTGGATGCGAGAAACTTACCAAGATACAGGGGCTGTCAGAACTGCGTCATTTGAATAGGTTGTTTCTTTCCAATTGCAAGCCCCTAGAGGACTTGCCCGATCTTTCACTATGTGAGAAGTTAGGATGTGTGAATTTAAGTGGATGCGAGAAACTTACCAAGATACAGGGGCTGTCAGAACTGCGTCATTTGAATAGGTTGATTCTTTCCAATTGCAAGTCCCTAGAGGACTTATCCGATTTTTCACTATGTGAGAAGTTAGGATGTGTGGATTTAAGTGGATGCGAGAAACTTACCAAGATACAGGGGCTGTTAGAGTTGCGTGATTTGTATGAGTTGATTCTTTCCAATTGCAAGTCCCTAGAGTTTTTGCCCGATTTGTCACTATGTGAGAAGCTACGGATTGTGGATTTAAGGGGATGCGAGAAACTTACCAAGATACAGGGGCTATCAGAGCTGCGTCATTTGTTTTGGTTGGTTCTTTCCAATTGCAAGTCTCTAGAGGATTTGCCCGATTTATCACTCTGTAAGAAGCTAGGATTTGTGGATTTAAGTGGATGCGAGAAACTTACCAAGATACAGGGGCTGTTAGAGCTGCGTAATTTGTATGAGTTGATTCTTTCCAATTGCAAGTCCCTAGAGTTTTTGCCCGATTTGTCACTATGTGAGAAGCTACGGATTGTGGATTTAAAGGGATGCGAGAAACTTACCAAGATACAGGGGCTATCAGAGCTGCGTGATTTGTTTTGGTTGATTCTTTCCAATTGCAAGTCTCTAGAGGATTTGCCCGATTTATCACTATGTGAGGAGCCAGGATTTGTGGATTTACGTGGATGTGAGAAACTTACCAAGATACAGGGGCTATCAAAGCTATTAGATAGGTTGATTCTTTCCAATTGCAAGTCCCTAGAGAATTTGCCCGATTTATCACTATGTGAGGAGCTAGGATTTGTGGATTTAAGGGGATGCGAGAAACTTACCAAGATACAGGGGCTGTCAGAGCTGCGTCATTTGTATAAGTTGATTCTTTCCAATTGCAAGTCCCTAGAGGATATGCCCGATTTATCACTATGTGAGAAGCTAGAATTTGTGGATTTACATGGAAGCGAGAAACTTACCAAGATACAGGGGCTGTCAGACCTGCGTCATTTGAATAGGTTGATTCTTTCCAATTGCAAGTCCCTAGAGGATTTGCCCGATTTATCACTATGTGAGGAGCTTGGATTTGTGGATTTACGTGGATGTGAGAAACTTACCAAGATACAGGGGCTGTCAGAGCTGCGTCATTTGAATAGGTTGATTCTTTCCAATTGCAAGTCCCTGGAGGATTTGCCCGATTTATCACTATGTGAGAAGTTGGGATTTGTAGATTTACGTGGATGTGAGAAACTTACCAAGATACAGGGGCTGTCACAGCTGCGTCATTTGAATAGGTTGATTCTTTCCAATTGCAAGTCCCTAGAGGATTTGCCCGATTTGTCACTATGTGAGAAGCTAGAATTTGTGGATTTAAGTGGATGTAAGAAACTTACAAAGATACAAGGGCTGTCACAACTGCGTCATTTGAATAGGTTGATTCTTTCCAATTGCAAGTCCCTGGAGGATTTGCTCGATTTTTCACTATGTGAGAAGTTACGATATGTGGATTTAAGTGGATGTAAGAAACTTACCAAGATACAGGAGTTATCACAGCTGCGTCATTTGAATAGGTTGATTCTTTCCAATTGTAAGTCTCTAGAGGATTTGCCCGATTTGTCGCAATGTAAAAGGATAAGAGATTTGAGTTTAAAGGACTGTGAGAAACTCACGGAGATAAAGGGCCTACCAATTTCTTTAAAACGCTTAGACATCTCCAGGTGCAAGTTGTTGACGCATTTACCAGACTTTTCAGAATTTAATTCCTTGCAGGAATTGATTGTTGAAGACTGTAGTAAACTCGTTGGGTTTCGAGGGCTTGAACACTTGCAACAGTTTCGGCACTTATCTATTCATGGATGTGAATCGTTGAAAAGAAAGCCAGATTTACTAAATGTTGACATCCGTAAAAGCCCGCCAATTGTTTCGCTTGGAAGGTAAGTAATGCTAAATATATTTTCTTTAATCCGAGCCTAACTATGCCTGATTGTTTAACTATTCACTCCTTTGCATCTATTGTGCTCCATGTTTTCTCGTTGTGTTTGAATTTTTAAGAATTAAAACAGACAAGGCTTATACATAAATTTATATGTTTAATGATTTTCTACATATGAGAAAATAAGATTTATATAGTGTAATTATTTGGTATGTGGTCTCTAATATTCTACATATTAAAATATGTATTATGCATCCATTGGTTTTTTAAACTATTGTCCACATGCATTAAATCAAGGGTAAAATATTGTAGTTTCTTAATTTCTTTAATTTATTACATTTGACAAAAAAAGAAAAAAATGATTTTTTTAAAGAAAATGTAAAATACAGGGCAAGGTACCATAGATGTTATCCTCAATGGTTATATCTATCAAAATTTTATTAATTCTAATATGTCTTGAATTTTTGGCTCATTGAATTTTGATCCAAGCCTGTCTTCTCATGTCATTCCTCCTAAAGAATTTTTCTTTTAGGTTAATAATCCAATTTAGTCCCTTTAATTATTTTTGTACAATTTGACAGAGAATCATTTTGGTTGTACTTTTGGTTTGGGGATTTCAGTATTATTATCTCCACATTTTCCATCTCTTGTTTAAAATAGTGAATTTTACTCCTCTTCACACATGGACATAGGCTTTAATGAATGCATGAATTTTCTATGTTCTATTTCTTCTCATTCCCTTATTATTTTTCAATCTATTAATATTTGTCATTATTATATGCTACAAATTTCATCTTAATTATTTCGGGTCATAACATTAGTATTTACACATCACCCATTCTTAAACTCGCCATTTGATACTATTGAATCTTTTCATCCATTAGTAGCGCACGCATGGAATGGCGGAATAGAAGATTGAGATAGCTCATGACTCCGGCCACTTCATCGGGATAATCATCCAGGTAATTGAACCAGCGCTTCCATATGCGCCCCCCTTCCCTCTCTCAAACAAATTATCTCTCTCTTTCTCTATCTCAATTGACAACTAGATTCTTTCTCTATAAAAACAAAGGCAATGTGTTGTATTTTAAGGTAATTTGCCACCAACAAACTTTTCAAGCATTTACAAAACTTGACAAATCAAAGTTACTGCAAAAAATTGCAAAAATAGGCAAAATCTTAGGTACTAAATGTAATATTCATCCTTTTTTTTTTCTATCATTGGACTAAGATTGCATGTGGATCATTTTATGAGATTACTTGATGATCTATCCTCGAATATTCTCTCTACTACCACATCATTGAATTATTGGAGTGTTTGATGAATGTGGATCTGAGTTCATTGATGATATGAAGACGAGATAAAAATACTAAATGTAACAATTGATTTGCTTGTTTAGGTTTCAAATTGTGAAACTTCTTGATGCTCATGAATTGCAATTGAAGGATGTCAATTCATCTTGTTACACTGGAATGAGGAGAGAATTATAGTTACTTGCTGTTATGAGAAAGAAATCGATGCTATTGTAATAAACTATAATCCACTCTACTAAACATGGTGTGCTAACCAAAACTCTGGCTTCTAAACTATGAAAAACTAAATAATACATCTCATACCGTGTACTTGCCCCTCAACTTAGATCTTCTCGAAGGTGTCTCTCCCCTTGGTTTAGTCAACACGTCTACAAGATGAATATTACATGTTTTGTGAAATGAACATCAAAATGTGTTTTGTGTGCCGATGAAGGCATGAATTAGAGGCAATCATCTGTGTGAATCTATCATCAAACCATAGTGTGATAGCAAGGAGACAACCACACCAATATCCTTAAGGATAGAAGAGATCCAAAGCATCTCCTTTGTTGTTGATGACACACTATGGTACTCTGCTTAAGCCATCAATGTAGAAACATTGCATCGTTTCTAACTTTTAAGAGATAGGAGCTGGACCGGATCTGATATAATGGCCTGTGACTGATTTTCGAACAATAAGACATGAACCCTAGTTTGAATTAAACTATCCATCCATTACAAGAGTTGCTTGAAGGATGAAATAAGCAAATAAAAAAAGTCCATCTAGGATACCAAAGGAAGTGATTGAGCCAATGCACAACAAATGAGATATTAGGCATGGTTAAAGTAAGATATCGTAGTCTTCCTATCAATCTTTAGCCTGGTTTTCACTCATGTCACCAGTCCAAATATCAAACTTTCTTGTAAGCAAAGAAGAAATAGCTGGCTTTGTAGCTACCAAACCAGCATTATTTAGGATATCCAAAATAAGCTTACGCCCGTCGAAGAGAGTCTTATTAGCATTCTGGCATATCTCAATACATAGGAAGAAACTGGCACTACCAAAGCCTTTGATGGTGAATTTTTAATCCAGTGAGCATTTAAGGTGACAAACTCAAGGAGCCTGAGCTTTTGTATAACCTTGAGGTAGATGCATGTAAATTTCTTTATCAATATTCATGAAGAAAGGCATTCGTTATGTCTATTTGATGTAATGGCTGCCTACGAGTAATAGCCACTGTTATTAAAATCTAAATGTTCCAAGTTTTGCAACCGAGAAGAAGTGTCATAATAATTTTTCACTTAAAACTTAAGTATATCCATTGGCTACTAATCTAACTTTAAACTGCTCAACTGAGCCATAGGGTCAATGTGACCTTATAATTCTTTCTGAATAAATAACATTCTTCTTAGTATGTAAAGTAGTAAGTTCCCTTAGTCTAATTATCCTTCAATTTCCTTATTCATGGCATTGACCCACTTCCTGTGCCTCATTGCTTGTGAATTACTATAGGTTCCTAAGCCAATACATCAATTGATGATGGAATATAATCTAACAGAATCTGATCAAACGTGTTTGGATGAAACAAAGGGTATAGGGAAGAATAATTGGAACATGTGGTAGAAGAGCAAGCTGCTATAGAACAGCTAGGATTGGTATGTACTTTATGAACATAATCTTGAAGCCATTATGAGATTATTCCTTTCTCTATCAGAATGACACATAATAGGTGTATTATGACTAGAAAATAGGTATATAGGATATATCACATTGGAATGATGTTGTGGATTATAAATGATTAATAATACTTGTTTGATCAAAACAAACATGCTGCTTTATGACAAATTTTTAAGTAAATGGTTGAATGCCTTTCTTTGAGGGTCCTTTTTATTAAATAGAGATTTGTGTGCAACATTTTTTGGAAAAAAATTTGTATATACATTTAACTATGTCAGATTGTTGATATTTTATATAGGTAAGAGTAAATATATAGAGAGCTAATATAACTATATAAGCACCCTGCAACCATTCAATAACAACCCAATCACAGAAGCTTTCTACCCTGTAACCACCCTACAACTATGTTACAACCTCCCATTTGCGACCACTCTCACCCATCTTACAACTCACCAATTTGCAACTGCCTTCCAACCACTCTATAACCACTTTCCATTTGTGTCCATCCCTGTAAAGATTCAGTGATCTATCCCACTTAGAGATGTTAAGAGAACTTATTTTGGTCGACTAAAAGAAGCTAAGTGATTTTGATGGTGTAGATGAACATAAACCTTTGAAAACATTGACAATAGTTTGCTGCAACCTAAAGACCGAGTCTTTAGATCTTTCAAAGCTTAAGAATCTCAAATTTTTGGGGATAAATAAACTTGAGGTACTAACAGAGATTAGGATGCTCCAAAACTTGGAGTATTTGACAAAATTAAGAATTTCCTGTTGCGATTCATTAGACAAGCACCACCTACAAGCTTAAAAGTATCTTGGCTCAATTCATGTGAGAAACTCATAAAATCATGTGGTTCCAAGCAAAAAAGAATATGATACTATTAGATCTTTCCGGTTGCAGGTCCCTAAAGGGGGTCCAAGGGCAGTAGAAGTTGAGAATATAAAATTTTTTAAACTGCAAATTCCTGAGAATTTGCCCAATTTTTCACAATTTTCAAGTTCAAATCATCTCATTGTACAATGCTATCAAAACTCACTGAGAAAAGGACCTACCCATGGCTTGTTGTTTTTGGACAACATGTCATTACTTGGAAGGACTGCTTAGTGGAGTTATAACAAACTCAAATATATCACAGGGTTAAAAGGGCAAAAGAAATTGTAAATCTTGGAATTGCAAGTCCTTAAAGATTTGTCCAGATTTTTCAGTGTTCATAAAGTTAAAACAATTGAATTTAAATGGTTGTAAGGAACCCACTGAGATAAAAGGGCTACCTACATCTCTGGAAACCTTGAATTTCTCTGGATACAAGCCACTAGCAAATTTAATATACTTTTCATGTTGTCGTTCCTTAATAGTATTGCTAGTTGAAGGTTTTAGTCAACTCACTTATATTATGGGCGTCTTAAAGTAATCGTATATGGAAATCTCAGGTCCTTCCACTTGCAAGTCCTTAGAATTTTGCCCAATTTTTCACATCATCTAAATTTAAATGGCTGTGAATTACACAGCATTATAAAAGGGGCTATCTCTGTATTTGGAGACTTTGAACATCTATAAATTTAAGTACCTAGCAAATCTACCAAACATTTCACGATTAGTTCTTGGAAGAGCTGCTTGCTAAGAGATTGTAGTAAACTCACAAAGTTTCAAGGCTTGAAACTTGCAGAAATTCCATGTTTTGGTTATTCTATGATGTGAATCGTTATGAAGAAAGCCAAATACATTAATGGATTGGATCCACATTGACACTCCTCATGAGACGGGGGAAAATGATGCTAAGAATTCATGGTGAAGTAACTAGTTGTGGATTACTTGAGCATGGGGTGTCCATTGTTGGCAATAATCTGTAAATGATACTATTATGTGATCCTTGTTTGTATAATTAGCCTGATACTAGGGGTAGTGTTCTCACTTTGTCGTGAGTCTTAGATAAAGAAAGGAAAATGAAGAATAGACGACAAAAATAAATATATAAATAAATTTCCGCCATCGCCAGCTTTGTGCTTTTAAAATAGTTCTGTTTTATTGTTATCTATAATTCATTCTGTTCACTTCTAGATTCTTCTATATGCCATTTACTTTTGCTGAATAATAAAAACATTGTGAAAATGTAACATTTCTTGCACAGAAAATATCATCATGTTTTGCATCTTTGATTCCTGCAACTTTATTATCATTTTGAATTGCTTGTTATGTCTGTTTGGTTATGGTATGCATCATTTCTTCCACTCACATATAGTTTGTTTCTATTTATATGAATAATAAAGCATCTAGTCTTAAATTTATCTTTTGTTTTACAGATTTGATGTTAGGCTTGCTAAATGAGGAAGGAATTACTTTAGAAAAGGTAGGACTAGCTTTCTTTTCATTAGTGTTTGATCCTGAATAGGCCAAGTTGCTTTGACCATTATCTTGGACATCCGATGTTCCATGTTGCTTAGAATAATCTCTTTGGGTGGATTTCCAAGTTCTATTTTTCGGTTGAAGTGTGGTGGCAATTTTTTGTATAAGATTTGGATGTGGTTTCTCATGTGACATTACACTCTTTGAAATACATGTTTACACAGTTACAACTTGCTTTTTATTGACAAGCACACCCAATCATTCCTTCTATTCTTGTATTTATTTCGTAATTCTCATATTTGTATTGCAGGTTGATCATTTCTTTATGCACTGGATCAATAGCGCCATCATACATGCTCTTGATTATTTGAAGATCGATTCATGTCAAGAGAAAGATCTTTGCATCCGCTGTGAGAGTTGAAAGTCAGGTCGAAGAGCACCAAGAGAAAATGAAACAACTGTAGTAATAGTAGTGGGATTCAGGGCTGCAGGGGCTTTTACTCTGGTAGTGCTTGGTTTGCATAGAGTGGTGGTTTTTCCTGGCTTAAGGGTAGGGATTTGTGCTTGCAGGTAATGTTCACGTTTCGTTATGTCTTGATGCTGTCAATGCGTTAAATTGATTGTCATCACAAACACTTAATTTATGTTGTATTTTGCAAAGTCATGTTTACATTCCTGACCTAAAGATTTCATTATGCCTGCATTTGACCAACATTTCTAGATTATTGTTGTTAGATCCTAGATTGTGAGATGTGGATTGCAGCATTAGAAACAGAGGATTGGTGTTTAAGCATGCCAGCCTATGGACTTGTAGAAATAAACAATGCTGGTATTCTCTTCTATAGATTTTATTCATTCCGATTGTAGTTCAATTCAAATCATAAATGGTTTCATTCAAAAATGATCTGCTATGAACTAATAATTTTGTATTTGTTACAAAAAGGAAAGACAAAATATGTACTAGTGGAACGAACATATAAATGAAAACAGAAGAAACTTTTGTTTCAAAATTAATGGATCCATTAAAATACAGTATATGTAATAGAAATCCGGAATTTGAGCCTCCAAAACAGCTTTGAAAAATGTGCACATAGGTTGCATCCACTGCAAAATGACAAAGCAAGCTTCTATCTTGCTCATTTAAGCACATATTTGCTACTTGTTGATTTAAGGTTTAGACAGGCTAATGCGAGAGATTAATTCAGGTTCCTAGAACAGATGACATGTTTTGAAATTCAATGAAAAGATTTCAAGCAATTTCATCCGTGATGGCGCTGCTTTTTGTTCATCAAATAGCTGAATGGAGGATGACTAAATCTTCCTCTTAAAAACATGTTTGAGACCACCTTGTACATTGCTTCTGTCAAATGAACTCCATCCCAATTTATGTACTCCGAAGGCTTTGAACATAATGTCGCAGAAGGTGTCCCACAGGTGGCCAATGGATTGAAGTTATAAGGTTCTCCTGATCCACAGCAAACATCATATTTGTTCTTGAAACCATACCTGGCTGCATTTTTCATGATCGTGTGATAGGCGCTCCGATAGTCTGCATAAACAATGACTGAATCCGGATATCGTTTTCTAAGGTCGCACAGTTTGTTTTGGAGGATGGCATTGTGGGAATAGGTTTGGTTATTTGCACTCTTCACGCATCCAATGTCATCGCGGTCATTTTCGAGAGAGAGATACATGGCTAGTGGCAAGCATCCTGATGCTGGCAGACCTTGAACCACAATGTATTTTGCACCCCTCTTCAGCAATGACTGTAGACATGCTAGGATTCAGTAAATAGAATGAAATCATAAATCCTAGATAGCCATGCCTTCCTCAAGACTAGCTTCAATCAATTGAAGTTACATGAAAACCAAAGCTATGCCATGCTTTTCCTAGTATCATTTAATTGAGATTTCAACCAATATACTCAAATCAAGTAATTAATATGCATTGTTCCCATTGCTTGTTTAAAAAATCATTAGTACTTGCTTCTACTCATTTGAATATATAACATATTATTTCATTTTTTTTCTAAGATAAACAGAAAAAAAAAATCTATAGGCGATAACATGCCACTTATCTTGATAAGAAACACACCAGTATCAATTCTATTTTGATAAATAGTCACTATGGTGAGTACGAATTTAAAATATTATTCACATATCAAATTTTTACTAATAATTATGCATCATTCATCCGCACACGTGGCGTATTGGTTGTAGGAAAAATTTAGTCAGGAATTGTCATTAGTTATTACCTCTAAGAAAGCAGTTACAGAATTCAGAGCAAGTTTCTGAATAATATCTCCATCAATAGGGGATCCAATTATATAAGCGTAGTCATTAACTCCAATCTCACCATCCAAAACAACGATTCCTCAAACACCTCCTTACACCCATCCTAACACACCCTTCACTCTCCAAGTACTTATTAAACCACCCCAGCTGACTCAGTATCGAGTGCGGTGATATATCCAAACTCAGATTGTTCCTCGCGAAGAACTCGTAATTTATCGCCGTCGATCCGGCAACAGCAAAGTTCACTCCGTTGTTGGCGGCGCTGCTCAGATGGGTATCGTTCTTCCTTTACGATTTATTATGCTAAGGTAAGGTGGTAAAAACAGTAGGGAGATACTCGGTCACGAATCGATGACTAGACGTCCGTCCGAGTAACGGTTTGTGGAGTGGTGGAAGAAGGTCACACCGTAGGAGGATTAGATACGTGGCCGAACCCGCTTGGACCTTATAGATCTTGTGTTGCCGGTGTCGGTGAAGGAGTCTCCGAAGGCAAAGATCTTTTTAAAGGGACGTAGAGGAGGAGGAGCTGCCGTGGTGGTGGAAGGTGGTGGTTTTGTTGCGGAAATGGGAAGTCGGTGGGATGAGATCAAGAGGAGGAGGAGAGAGATGGTGGTGGTGAGAAGAAAAGAAGTGGAAGGAGGTGGTGGATGAAGAAGAAGACATGGTGGATGGTTCTGACAATGATTAGTGGAAAATAATAACACTGCTGCTGCAACTGTGTGTTGTGGTTATCGTTGCTCCTACTGCAAAAGCTTATATGCTTGCCACGAAGTTGTAATTGCATGTTATTAATGCATGGAGTCCTTGTTTACAATTGGGCGGGAAATACGTGGCAAACTTAAAGGAATTACAGGTTTAACCACGTATATGTTCTTGATTAATTTGGTTTAATGCAATGAAAGCTCCAATACTAATATCGCTTTAGGTTGGCTAAAGCCTCTATTATTTGATCAACTTTACTAAATTGAAGTCGAGATTAGATGCAGGTTGTCGAGCCTGGTTTTTTCTTTTTTCGATTTCCTTTAATCCGATTCGTACTAAACCCTAACCCATTCAATACGAATCCTCGACTAAGAATTAAAGGAAATTTTGAATTTTTAAAACATTTTGGAGTCGCTACTTGACTAAAGTCAAGAAAAAAATAAACCAAAACCAATGGGTAGGTTGATTTTGGTTTTTCTACTAATCTGCGAAAAAAATCGTTTTTTGAAAACAAGAACCAGAAATTAACTTGAGTTCGGGGCTAACCTATTAAAACCTAAACGGTTACCACTTCAACTTTCCAAATTTAAATTGCTTTCTTTTAAAACCTAATTTCAAAATCTAAACTATTTATCAAGATCTAATTAACTAAACATATGTCTAATATGCATAAAAAATACTAATCTAATTCCATCAATGATCATATATAATCTAAAAACTCGAAATATTCAAATTAATCAAACATTATCAAATTCTATCAATATTCATATATTCTAAACTAAACAAATCAAATAAATTTGCAAAAATAATTTTTTACATATTTTAAGTCGCCCATTTAGATGCCTACGTACCCCTAATCGGGATCAGACCACACGTAGTTCTTTTAGAAAAATTTAGTTTGTTGGTTGATTTTAAAATTTTTCGAAATCTTTTCGCTTTAAGTTCATTAAGTTTGTTAATTTTATGAAAAATATATACATATCTTTTAACATGAACCCTAAATCTATCAAGTTAGGTTTTAGCAATTTTATGAAAAATCAGATTTTTCTAGGTGACAAGAAATCATAACCACATATCATGCATATCAATTGATCATATATATCATCAAGAATAAAAATATTATAGAGAATATCAATATTTAACAAACTAATTTCAACAAAGCAATATCATGGCATAATCAAGATTTATATGTCATTGAAATTACATTATGAAGGGTAAGATTTCAATGTGGTTTTATATATGGTGAAATCATAAAATTCAATATTACTACAATGAAGGTCATCATTACATCATGGCATAAAAGGAATATTAATGACTAATCATCATACATGATTATACAATTTCAAATGTTGTAAACCTAAAACTAAAAAATTTCATATATTCCTTATGATTATGGCACGATTATAGATATATTATCAATAACAAGATCTTAAGGTATTTCTATGAACACATGCTTAACACGTTATATATAAAAAAAATTCAATTTTATCACAAGAAAGCAAAATCATTACTATATTAATGCAAAAAGATAAAACAATCAAAAACTATATCATGACAATTTAAACCCTAAATTTCAAATTAATATTTTTAGAACAAACATTCATTGACATTGTCAAATTTCATATATCCTCTTAATCATAAAAATATCTCAACTTGTAATATCATGAATAACTATTCACAAGATTCAACACAATACGATGCACCATTACAATTCCTAAAACTTTAATTGAATAAAGAATAACATATATCCAAGATCATGCTTTGTTCAAAATGGTTATATCAATACCAAGATCACAGGTAATATTTAGATAATATTATAAAACAATTTCATGAACATTGAAATACCATCTCGTACTATTGGATAATTCATTATAAGCCTAAAACTTTAGTCTAATCAAAATTTTCATGTTAATAACAAAACTTTTCCTTAAAAACGTATTCATCATGGCCAAAAGCAAATATTCATTGACAATATATATATATATATATATATATTATAATGACTATACTATCATGATTCAAACTAAATACTAATTTCACATATTATATTTTATTATTTTTTTTTTAAAAAAACACAATATATTCATAATAGATTTTGAATATTATAATTATATACTATTTTTTTATTTTTTCTATTTCTGTCTTCCTATTATTATTATTATTATTATTATTATTATTATTATATTATTATAATTATTATTATTATTATATATTATTATAGGAATACGAATTGAGAATTAGAAGATACCTGCAGTGGATGCGCGCTGGAGAAAGTGAATGGTCACGCGCTGGGGAAATTGGCCAACGATGATCGCGCTGAGGAAATCGAATGGACGATCAGCCGCAACGAAACGGAAACGATCGACAACGGATTCAACGTGATGGAAGTTCTCGAATTCTTGGCCTATCAAATGCTTTTTTTTATTTTTTTTCCTTTGTCTTCTCTCCCTTTCTGGTTTTTCTTCTTCTCCTTTTATAGATCTAAATTTGGGGCTTTTTATTTTAATCGAAAAAAGAATTACAACTATTAATTAGTTGTCATTAACATAAAAATAGCTGTCATTACCGTTGAATTTTGAACGTTAAACAACAAAATCTCGGATTTTCCATTTTTTTTCGGAAGCTAAAAACGAATTTTTTTTTTAATTTTCGAATTCAAATTTGAAACCCTTTCTCTTGATGAAAACAACTAAATTTTATACCAATATAAACTACTCCGCGCCTATTTTCAAAATATGTATTTATTTTGTAAAAAACGGGTTTGAAAACGGGTCAAAAATAGACTTGAAAATGCCCCATCGGGCGGCCGGAGGTAGGAGACGATGAACATTGTGTTTTTTTTTTTTTTTTACGAATTTTCAAAATTACATTATACTATATTAATTATCCATATTACATCTATTGTATTTATTTCTATTAAATTGATTCATTATTATTATTATTTTTTATTTTTTTATTCCTAGCTTTAACATTTATAATTTGCAAAATTCAATTATTTTAATTATATATATACTAAACTAAGTATTTATTTTGACAAAAAATGTCAAAATGAGATGTCTACAGCTGCCCCTCTTTGTGATGAGGTTTGTCAAAACCTTATCACAAAGATAAAGTAGACCTCATTTTGACTTTACCTCATTTGGAATTCCCACTTCTTGAGCGGGATGAGAGTTTTCATGTTCTGATATGCTTATTGAATCACTTCTTGGGCAAGGATGCTTCATGTACTGAACCATCCTTTGATTCAGGTCTCATGTACTGAGTCCTTACTTGAAAAGAGGTCGTTTTCTGAGCAGAGATAGAACTGTTTCTTGAGCAGAGATGAAGTTGTTTCTCAAATAGAAATGATTCGTGTTCTTGAAGAGAATGATGGCGCTCCTCTGAGCTAGCGATCCTTAAGCTTGGAAGCAAAGAAGGAAGGCGCTCCACCGAGCTTGCGATCCTTAAGCTTGAAAAGACTCTTGAAACGTTTCACATGTTCTGCGGATAGCTTCATGTTCTGAACTACCTTTTGAATTGGATTGCTTCTTGTGCTAACATTTGTCTCATGTTTGATACAAGCGCGCTCTTTGAGCTGGCACCTAATTTAGATAAGCGCTCCTTGAGCTAGCATCTGATTTGGTTCAAGCGCGCTCCTTGAGCTGGCATTTGATTTGGATAGACGCTCTTGAGCTAGCCTATGATTTAGATTTGATACAAGCGCGCTTCTTGAGCTGACACTTGATTTGGATAAGCGCTCCTTGAGCTAGCATTTGTCTTATATTTGATTCAAGCACGCTCCTAGAGCTGGCACTTGATGTGGATAGGCGCTCCTTGAGCTAGCATTTGATTTGGTTTAGGCACGCTCCTTGAGCTGGCACCTGATTTGGATAAGCGCTCCTTGAGCTAGCATTTGTCTTAGATTTGATTCAAGCACGCTCCTTGAGCTGGCACTTGATGTGGATAGGCCCCTTGAGCTGGCCTCTGATTTGGTTCAAACGCGCTCCTTGAGCTGGCATTTGATTTGGTTATGCATTCTTTGAACTGGGTCTCATGTTCTGATCCCCAAATCTCATGTCCTGAGATCTTGATTTCCTCATGCTTCGCATGGCTTCTAGAGCTAATTTCCTGAAAAACTTAATTCTAGCAATATATATTCATTTTCATTTTTCATTCATTTTTTTTTTTCAAAACTTACCAGATTCTTATAGAAGCTTCTAAACTTGTCAGACCACTTGGTGAAGTCCGCTCATCACTAGGTTTATTCCGTCAGGCTAGAGCTCTTCACAGTGGCTATCCTTTGAATTGAGTATCTCTGTTTATCTTTTGATAGTAATTGGATTCTTTTGATGGTCTTGATGTCGGAATGATACAGGAGATGGTTCTTTGTGTCTCCCTTACTTTGCAGCTTGAACTTATCGACTTCTTATGTTATTGGTCTGAAATAGGTATTTCTTTAAGAAAAGATCAAATCTCAAAGTATTAGAATGTTTTTATAACTTTATCAATTGCTCAAATCTCTCTCACTCATGTTTGAGAGATATAAGGATGAAAGAAAGCTTATCAATTGAAGTGAATGGTCAATGACTGATCTGATGATTGGGGACCGCTAGAGATATCTTTTTGTCGATAGATAACAAAAATTAGATCACATAGACAAAGTAGTCAACACATTTCTGAACTTGATAGAATTTTCATTAATTTCTCAAGAGTAGTACAACTTGACCGCATCAGAATTTACAGGGTCTTTCAAATCTGGACCATCCACTCTAGTCAAAATTAGTGCACCACCAGGCAACACCCTCTTTACTACATATGGTCCTTCGTAATTAGGAGTAAACTTTCCTCTAGGATCTTGAACATTCGGAGTACTTTTCTCAAGACTAAGTCTCCTTCTTGAAATTTCTCGGGCGAACTTTCTTATTGAATGCTCGAGCGATTCTTTGCTGGTAAAGCTGACCATGATATAAGGCGGTCATCCTCCTTTCATCAATGAGATTTAACTGATCAATCCTATTTCTACCCATTCAGCTTCATTCAATTCGGTTTCTGCAATATTCTGAGTGATGGAATTTCAACTTCAACTGGCAAAACTGCTTCCACACCATATACTAATGAATAGGGGTTGCCCCTGTTGATACCTAATGGATGTTCGATAGGCCATGAGTGCAAAGGGTAGCATCTCGTGCCAATCTTTGTAAGTGATAGCCATTTTCTCTATTATTTTCCTGATGTTCTTGTTGGCTGCTTCAACTGCCCCATTCATCTGAGGTCGATATGGGGTAGAGTTCCGATGTTTGATCCAAATTTTGGCACAATTCAGACATTAATTTGTTGTTCAAATTGGTACCATTGTCTGTAATGATTGTATCAGGGACTCCATATCTGGCTATGATATCTCTCTTGATGAACTTGACAACTACTCCTTTGGTAACATTAGCGTATGAGAATGCTTCAACCCATTTAGTAAAATAGTCGATCGCCACTAATATAAATCGGTGACCATTTGAGGCTTTTGGCGAAATTGGTCCTATCATGTCCATACCCCACATTGAGAAGGGCCAAGGTGAAGATAATGACTGCAATTCTTTAGGAGGAGCATTCATCTTGTTGGAGTATATTGGCACAAGTGGCAATGTCTCACGTGTTTAATACAATCTGATTCCATAGTTATCCAAATAACCCATCCTCATAATCTTTTTAGCTAGCATATATCCATTCATGTGAGGTCCACATATCCCTTCATGGACTTCCTCATCAACATATCTGCTTCCGCCTCATCTACGCATCTCAAAGAGTAGTATCAAATGATTTTTTGTATAATGTATTACCACTGAGCATGAAATGAACTGCTAAGCGTCTTAGTGTTCTTCGCTCCTTAGTTGAAGCATTTTCAGGGTATTTGCCATCTTGGAGGAATTCTTTGATATTAGCATACCAGGGATCTTTCCTTGGGACTTCCTCGGTATTCAAGCAAAATGCCGGTTCTTCCTCAATGCGAACCTTTAAGGGCTGGATCTCAACTCCATCAGTGATTTGAATCATAGATGCTAATGTGGCTAATGCATCCGCGAACTGGTTCTGGTTTCTTGGCATATAAGTGAATGATATTTCTTTGAATTTCGTGCCAATTCTAGTAATATTGATGATAAGGCACCAATTTTGCATCCTTCGTCTTGTATTCTCCTCGTGTTTGAAAATGATGAGAGAGGAGTCTCCATATACTTCAAGATCATCTATTTCCATGTCAAGTGCCATCTTGAGGCCCATGATGCAAGCCTCGTATTCTGCCACATTATTAGTATAAGGGAAAGTCAATCTTGCTGAAGCGGGGTATTGTTTACCATCTGGTGATATTAAGACTGCCCCAATTCCACATCCGCATACATTAGCTGCTCCATCAAAGTACAACTTCCATTTAGGAGTAGACTGTTCTGATTCTTTATCTGCCAGCAATATGCCTTCATCCGGGAATTGAGCTTCTCCATCATCACACTATCTTTCAACCGGGTTTTCGGCTAGTTGATCTACAAGTGCTTGACCTTTAACTGAGTTTTGATTCACATAAGTGATATCAAATTCTGATAACAACATCTGCCATTTGGAAATTCTCCCAATCAACCCTGGTTTCTGAGCCAAATACTTCAACGGATCATGTTTCGTATAAAGCTCGATAGAATAATACAATGTATATTGTCTCAGTCTGTGCATGATCCACACCACGGCACAACAGGTTCTTTCCACTTCAGTATACTTCTGTTCTCCTTCAGTGAATTTCTTACTCAAATAGTAAATAGCCCGTTCTTTCCCATCTTCATCTTTCTGTCCAAGCATACCTCCCATTGATTCAGGAAGTACCGTCAAATATAGGAAAAGAGGGCGACCAGGTGTTGGTGCTACTAACACTGGTGGATTCATCAGATATTGCTTGATTTCATCAAATGCTTCTTGACAATCTTTATCCCAATCAATAGCTGCATTTTTCCTCAACAATTGAATAGAGGGCGACATTTGTCGGTTAATTGAGATATAAACCGAGCAATATAATTCAAGCGTCCCAATATGCCCCTGACCTCTTTGATCGTCTTCGGGGGAGGTAATTCAAGTATGGCTTTAACTTTATCGGGTCAACTTCTATTCCTTGTTGACTGACTACGAATCCCAACAACTTCCCTGAGGTCACCCCAAATGTACACTTTTCGGGATTCAACTTAAGATGGAATTTCCGTAATCTATCAAATAATTTCCTCAATATTTCCACATGATCCTCATCTTCCTTAGACTTAGCAATCATATCATCTACATATACTTCGACTTCTTGATGCATCATGTCATGAAACAAGGTGACCATCGCCCTTTGATATGTTGCCCCGGCGTTTTTAAGGCCGAAAGGCATGACTTTGTAGCAGAATGTTCCCCAAGTAGTAATGAAGGTTGTCTTAGTTTTATCCTCTTCTGCCATTTTAATCTGATTATATCCCGAAAAGCCATCCATGAATGAAAATAGATGGTTTCTAGCCGTATTATCCACCAAGACATCTATGTGAGGTAAGGGGAAATTATCTTTGGGGTGGCTTGGTTTAAATCGCGAAAGTCTACACAAACTCTAACCTTTCCATTCTTTTTAAGTACCGGACCACATTAGCCACCCATTCAGGATAATCGGATACCTCTATAAAACCGACTTCCAACAATTTCTTTACTTCTTCTTTAATCTTGAGCAAGATATCTGGTCTAAATCGTCTTAATTTTTGCTTCTTTGGTTTGATATCTGCTTTAGTTGGTAATTTATGAACCACTATAGAGGTATCCAAACCAGGCATATCTTCGTAGGACCATGCAAACACGTCTAAGTAATCAGTCAATAATCTTATCAATCTTTCTCGTTGCTCAGCGGATAAGGTGGTGCCTATTTTCAAATTTTAGGCTCATCTTCAGTTCCAACATTCACTACTTCTGTAGGTTCACTGATCTCAATTCTGCCTTGTTCATATTTTTGCCAACTTTTCTCTATCCCAGTGTGATCACTAATGTCATGTTCAACGACTAACTCATTAGTAGAAATGATATCAGTATTTTCGTTATCTATCGGCAAGATATCTCTTACTTTCACCATTATCATCAGATCTGAAAAAAACAAGGTAAAGAAAGAGAAAAACGAAGAAATGTGAGAGAAAAGAGAAAGAGATGAAAGAAACAAAGAATCTTTATTAATGACTATGATTCATGGAGTACATTTGAGCAATTGATAAAAGAAACAAAACATAAAACCCTTCATGAATTCAACCCTTACTCAAAGGTAACCCTAGAGTTATTAAGGGGATAGTGAACCAATTATTCAACTCCCGAACTGGACGGGAGCTGCAAGAAGGCTCCAGAACCGATGCAGTATCTGGTTTCTGGACATGAGCCGGTTGTGGGAATGTGACTTTGATATCTGGAGACTCGATAGGGGTATTATACCATTCTTCTCCTTTCTTCTTTCGGGCTTTCTTTTTCATCTCTTCTATCTCAACCGGAGTAGGACATATCCCAGTCCAAATGTCCCTAAATGTCCCTTTTTGAATCATATTGGCTTCTTCAAAGATTTGTAAACCAAAGTCTTCGGATCCTTCTTCGCCAATATAGGGTATAGCAGTGTCTTTGAAGATAGCATGGTCTTGTTCTCCTAATACCGTAACGATTTGTCCATTTGTTATAAACTTGACCATCTGATGCAGACTAGACGGTATTGCCCCAGCTGAGTGAATCCAAGGCCTTCCAAGTAACAAATTGAATGATCTTGGTATGTCTAGAACTTGGAACGGAATAGTAAAGTCTTGTGGGCCAATAGTAACTTCCAAGTCTATTTCTCCTGATATGCCTCTCTTGGATCCATCAAAAGCTCTAACAATAGTAGAACTGGACCGGAGGTTAGATGCATCGATACCAAGTAAGTTCAAAGTAGCCAATGGACAAACATTCAAAGACGACCCATTATCGATGAGGACTCGGGCTACAATCATTCCATTACATTTGGCCATTATGAATAGGGGCTTCGTGTGTTGAGTGCCTTCTGCTCCCAACTCATCAGGTGAGAAAGAGATTTGATCCAAAGCAAATACCGAATTTACTACATGTTCCATTGTTTCAGTAGCAACACCTTCGGGAACCTTGATTTGTTGGAGTATCTTAAAGAGAGCCTCCCGGTGTTTTTCAGAAGTCATTAACAAACCCATTAAGGATATTTGAGCCGGGACTTTAGCGAGTTGATCAGCAATCTTATAGTCACTTATCTTCATAATCTTGGTCAATGCTGTTTTCTCATCAGATTCCTCCTCCTTTTTCTTATCTTTTCTTAGTGGGAAGAATTCCTCTGCAATGTTTTCTCTCTTTCGGGCTCTGAAGCTTTCCCAAGTTTTCCGACCATGGGCCTAGGAACTTGATTAACAGCTTGATAGTTGAACGGGGCGGCTTTATAGTCTTTCGGTGCAATGGGCACATGGAATTGATACCTCATCGATTTCACCTCATATGGGGCTTCTTTCTGCTCTCCTTGACATTGGATAACTATCTTCTTTGGATTGGACTGGATCATTCCGATAAAAGGCTCGGGTTCTTCAATCGTGATCATGTTGATCGTGGGCCCATGGTTTGGGAGAGGATTGGTGTTGACATTAGGGGTCGGGGTTTCAACGAAATCTAGTTGGACCAATTTAGCATCAATGAGGTCTTGAATCTTGTTCCGAAGCCTCCAACAATAGTCAGTAGAATGACCTATTTGCCCCAAATGATAATCGCATTTTTGCTCGGGGTTATAATATCTGGGTTTGTAGTCTTCTCTAGGTGTTTCAAAGGTGATCAGATTGTCAGCTCTAAGCCGGGCTAGAACTTGGCTAAGGGGTACGGGAATTTTGGTGAACTGTCTTCTGGGTCTATTGAATGGTTGGTTTTGGGATTGTGGTTGTTGTGACGGGTGAAGGGTTGATTAGTGTTTGGGGTTTGTTGGTAGGTGTAGGATTGAGTAGGTTTAGTGTATGGGGTTGAGCTGACTACACTAACAGTGGTATCCTTCCCTTTGTTATTGTTGGAGTACTTGAAATTTGTAGCCTTTTTCTTACGTGGATCCTCCCGGTAATAATGGCACTTTCAATTCTACACCCGGCCAATACTATCTCAGAGAAATTAGCAGTAGTGTGTCCAATGAGATGAGTAAAGAAGGTTCTTCTAAAGTATTGATGAAAGTGAATGTCAAATCTTTCTCCGGGATAGGGGTAGATACCATAGATGCCATTGATCTCCATCTTTGAGCATATTCCTTAAAGGACTCATCTTTCTTCTTCCTCATATTACTTAAATCCCACATAGAAGGGGCCACTTCAATATTGAACTTATATTGATTGTAGAAAGCCCTAGCCAATTTGTCCCAAGTATTAATCTCATCAAGATCCAAATGAGCATACCATGCTAAAGCTGGACCGGTAAGGCTATCCTGAAAAGTTTGGATCATGAATTGCTCATATTGAGTGTACCGGCTCATCTTCCTCACATAGAGCCTAGTATGCAACTTTGGACAACCAGTACCATCATACTTTTCAAAGTCGGGAATCTTGAACTTCTCGGAAAGCTCCCTTCGATTGTAGGAAAGCTTGTGATTCCGTTTGATCAAATCCTTCCATTTTCTCAAAAACTTTGAGTTTCTCGTTGAATTGAGAAAGAAGCCTTTTCTCCATTTCTTTGTTTTGAGCCTCAATTTCCTTCTTAAACTCAGAAGAATCGGTTTCGACAATGGCTAGTGGTTCATGATTAATTACTTGTTCCTCAATAGTTTGACTATCGGTTCCTTTCTTTACCCCAGAATGTCCTGCGGTAGTATCTTGAGGGGCCTTAAGGTTTTGCGTGAGAAGATTCATTTGCTCGGCCATTCGGAATACCATTTGTTCCAAAGTAGTAAGCCTTTGCTCGGACATCGCATTGGAATTACCAGAATTATTGTCGTTGTTGCTAGCCATTCTGGATTTAGACCTAGTGATGATTGGACTTCGAACCGGGTCTAACCGTTTAGGAGCTATCTTTTAGAAACTGTATGTTCAAAAACAAAATTTCCATAGTTTAGTGAAGAAAATGTATATATTATTATATATTTATTATATGATTCTCAACAAAATGAGCAAACGGTTAGCGGTTAATATACACAAAAACAAATAAACGGGTAGCAAAGAATATACAAGAACATGTAGAGACAAGAATATATATAGAAAAGAAAAACGCATGCGCATGTAAATTGAGATGATGATGAAACTTTGTAGCAAAAAACCATTTTATTTCATTAAAGCTGAATTTACTCAAGGAGTCAAATACATGACCTAAACAAAGAAAATTTTACATTAAACCAAACGCCATTTCTTTATTCTACTTATTACAAAGAGATGTGTTACAACACGGTATATACATTTACATAATACACTAAACTGAATACAAAGACAAAAACGGGGTTATAAGGATTTTACAAGATACATTTACATAACGGATTACAAGGGAAAGTTAACTCCTATAAATTCAGCTTTTGTTTTGTAAAGCAATTTTGAAAAACATTTTGATTAGCCACAAAGCTTGATCATCATCTCCTTCATGTAGTGGATGCAAGAAGGGTGGGTTCTAAAGGTCCCCCAATTAATGGGCCATGGGCCACATTAACCGGAGTGGGAGGCTAATTCGTGTCTCGAATGGTGGGTAACCACAACACCCGAGACCTACTGGTGCCTCCCGTCCTAAGTTTACCTAAGGTGGCCCGGGTTTGACCACATCTAGCACACATTTTTTTTCAAAAGTAAATATCCCCTCTAATCTATATAGATAATATCTGCACATAAGCACACGGTTAGCACAAATATCTACAAATATACAAGATATTAAAAAAAAGAAAGCAATTTATATATGAAAAGCATAAAGTGGCTAGCCCTCTAAAAATGTCCCCAGTGGAGTCGCCAAGCTGTCGAGCCTGGTTTTTTTCTTTCGATTTCCTTTAATCCGATTCGTACTAAACCCTAACCCATTCAATACGAATCCTCGACTAAGAATTAAAGGAAATTTTGAATTTTTAAAACATTTTGGAGTCGCCACTCGACTAAAGTCGAGAAAAAAATAAACCAAAACCAATGGGTAGGTTGATTTTGGTTTTGCTACTGATCTGCGAAAAAATCGTTTTTTGAAAACGAGAACCAGAAATTAACTTGAGTTCGGGGGCTAACCTATTAAAACCTAAACGGTTACCACTTTAACTTTCCATATTTAAATTGCTTTCTTTTAAACCCTAATTTCAAAATCTAAACTATTTATCAAATCTAATTAACTAAACATATGTCTAATATGCACAAAAATACTAATCTAATTCCATCATATCATATATAATCTAAAAACTCGAAATATTCAAATTAATCAAACATTATCAAATTCTATCAATATTCATATATTCTAAACTAAACAAATCAAATAAATTCACAAAAATAATTTTTTACATATTTTAAGTCGCCCATTTAGGTGCCTACGTACCCGCTAATCGGGATCAGACCACGTAGTTCTTTTAGAAAAATTTAGTTTGTTGGTTAATTTTAAAATTTTTCGAAATCTTTTCGCTTTAAGTTCATTAAGTTTGTTAATTTTATGAAAATATATACATATCTTTTAACATGAACCCTAAATCTATCAAGTTAGGTTTTAGCAATTTTATGGAAAATCGAATTTTTCTAGGTGACAAAAATTTTGAAAGAAATCATAACCACATATCATGCATATCAATTGATCATATATATCATCAAGAATAAAAATATTATAAGAATATCAATATTTAACAAACTAATTTCAACAAAGCAATATCATGGCATAATCAAGATTTATATGTCATTGAAATTACATTATGAAGGGTAAGATTTCAATGTGGTTTTATATATGGTGAAATCATAAAATTCAATATTACTACAATCAAGGTCATCATTACATCATGGCATAAAAGGAATATTAATGACTAATCATCATACATGATTATACAATTTCAAATGTTGTAAACCTAAAACTAAAAAATTTCATATATTCCTTATGATTATGGCACGATTATAGATATATTATCAATAACAAGATCTTAAGGTATTTCTATGAACACATGCTTAACACGATATATATAAAAAAATTCAATTTTATCACAAGAAAGCAAAATCATTACTATATTAATGCAAAAAGATAAAACAATCAAAAACTATATCATGACAATTTAAACCCTAAATTTCAAATTAATATTTTTAGAACAAACATTCATTGACATTGTCAAATTTCATATATCCTCTTAATCATAAAAATATCTCAACTTGTAATATCATGAATAACTATTCACAAGATTCAACACAATACGATGCACCATTACAATTCCTAAAAACTTTAATTGAATAAAGAATAACATATATCCAAGATCATGCTTTGTTCAAAATGGTTATATCAATACCAAGATCACAGGTAATATTTAGACAATATTATAAAACAATTTCATGAACATTGAAATACCATCTCGTACACTATTGGATAATTCATTATAAGCCTAAAACTTTAGTCTAATCAAAATTTTCATGTTAATAACAAAACTTTTCCTTAAAAACTATTCATCATGGCAAAAGCAAATATTCATTGACAATATATATATATATATATATATATTATAATGACTATACTATCGATTCAAACTAATACTAATTTCACATATTATTATTATTATTTTTTTTAAAAAACACAATATATTCATAATAGATTTTGAATATTATAATTATATACTATTTTTTATTTTTTCTATTTCTGTCTTCCTATTTATTATTATTATTATTATTATTATTATTATTATTATTATTATTATTATTATTATTATTATTATTATAGGAATACGAATTGAGAATAGAAGATACCTGCAGTGGATGCGCGCTGGAGAAAGTGAATGGTCACGCGCCTGGGGAAATTGGCCAACGATGATCGCGCTGAGGAAATCGAATTGGACGATCAGCCGCAACGAAAACGGAAACGATCGACAACGGATTCAACTTGATGGAAGTTCTCGAATTCTTGGCCTATCAAATGCTTTTTTTATTTTTTTTCTTTGTCTTCTCTCCTTTCTGGTTTTTCTTCTTCTCCTTTTATAGATCTAAATTTGGGGCTTTTTATTTTAATCCGAAAAAACGAATTACAACTATTAATTAGTTGTCATTAACATAAAAATAGCTGTCATTACCGTTGAATTTTGAACGTTAAATAACAAAATCTCGGATTTTCCATTTTTTTCGAAGCTAAAAACGAATTTTTTTTTTTAATTTTCGAATTCAAATTTGAAACCCTTTCTCTTGATGAAAACAACTAAATTTTATACCAATATAAACTACTCCACGCCTATTTTCAAAATATGTATTTATTTTGTAAAAAACGGGTTTGAAAACGGGTCAAAAATAGACTTGAAAATACCCCATCGGGCGGCCGGAGGTAGGAGACGATGAACAGTGTTTTTTTTTTTTTTTTTTACAATTTTCAAAATTACATTATACTATATTAATTATCCATATTACATCTATTGTATTTATTTCTATTAAATTGATTCATTATTATTATTATTTTTTATTTTTTTTATTCCTAGCTTTAACATTTATAATTTGCAAAATTCAATTATTTTAATTATATATATATACTAAACTAAGTATTTATTTTGACAAAAAATGTCAAAATGAGATGTCTACACAGGTCATCTCATATAAATTTATTGGATCCAGAAAATG
The DNA here is from genome assembly GCA_024138025.1 of Combretum micranthum. Taxonomy (NCBI): domain Eukaryota; kingdom Viridiplantae; phylum Streptophyta; class Magnoliopsida; order Myrtales; family Combretaceae; genus Combretum; species Combretum micranthum. The sequence goes on along the minus strand of JAMXBD010000630.1, from coordinate 371,810 downwards.
ATTGGGTTTACAAATAAAATTCATTTATATTTTCTTTTAATAGTAAAAACATCATAAGATAGGGTTCATTAAAACATATGTGTGTCATCAAAGATAAGATCTGATAGAATAATTAATAAAATAGGATCGAAAGCTAATTCTATAGCAAGAATATCAAATAGTGTTCACTTTAATGACATTGTGGTTATATATATTATTTTACGAAAATGTGTTTATTGTTCAACATGTTATCTCTTTTGTGTCATTATTAATAAATATCTTATATGTGTCTAATAAATTAAAAACATATAAAAAATCTTAAAATAAAATAAACACTTCTTAATACATATCAAATATTTATTTGTAAACACATAATAAAGATAGCAATCTCAGAACTGTAGATTTTTTATCTTATTTTACTATATATTCAATCGGTGCCTAATTTATCATCTATCATAAGAGTTACCGTTATATTAATTTTTTGTTTTTAATGATTTGGAAATCATGGGGTTCTCCAATGAATTTAAGGCAGGTGTTAGGTGTGGACATATGGGCGATACAGAAGTGAGGACAGCCATAAATATTTATTGCAAGGACAAGGTGGCTGTCAATGGGCATGAACTTTATGGTTAAGAACGCTTCCAACTCACACTAGGTAGTTGATGGAAATTGGTTGGGAACCTTAAATGAATGCGGCGTGCCTTAGTCCTCATTTTTTGCTGTAAGTGAAAGATGAATTAGGATGGAAGACTTATCTGGTTCTTTCTTCTTTTATAGTAAATCAAGTCAAATTGAAATGGTATGATATTATGTTTTTGCTAGGAGAAGAAGAAGAAGACCATTTTTTACTTTTAAAAAACCAAACCAATGCCTTCTCTTGTATTATTTTTTAAAACCAATTAGAAACCTCAATAAGATTTTTTATCTTATTTCCAAAATCTAACCCTATAGGGTTATGAATTGGTGATTAACCTATCAACAGCCCATCCTCTATTATCATTTACTACTTTTTTTTTTTTCTATGCCACCAATATCCATTACCACTTGAAATATTATGTATAATTCAATACATTTCAATTTAAATAAAAAATTGAAATGACACTTCCAATCTCTAAGCTTTTCCTATTAGGTTTTAAGTTGAAATTTAAAATGCAATTTTGATTAAAAAAAAAAAGAGAGAAGATAAAAGAAATATAGCTACGTTTAATGGGTTGGATCTTTATCAAGTTTTTTTTTTTTCCTAAAACTTGATTTATTAATCCTATGAGGTTTTCTATCATTTCTTAAACCCCATTACTTTATAAGGTTTTTATCAAATTAGACAAGTTGGTCCTATAAACACATGTCCATTTGTATCCTAATGTTGTGTTCAATCTAGGGGTAGGCATTAAGAAGGAAAGAGAGTGAAAAAAAAAATGGAGTGATATAAAAGTATTTAATTCTTTCCTTATATTTTGAATAATGAAGGGAAGGAAAATAGAAGAGTTAAATATTGTCATGTAATAACATTAAACTACTAATATACCTCTAATAATATTTACATAAGAAATAAAAAAAATTATTTGTAGAAAATTAGTAAATATATAGATTTGAGTATAAAATATCGTTATTTTAGATAAACAAATGATTATACATTGTATCATTTCATTGCCTTGAGTTTTTTTTTTTAAAGGAAAAAAAAATCAAATTGGCAAATATATATATATATATATATATATATTTCTAACACTCTTTCCCCACTATTTCTCTCAGATTTTGAGGGTATAGATTTTCAATAGGCCATACGTATAAAAATTTTATTAAACTTATATATCATTTTGATGAGTTACTCAACAACAACTGGGACAACATAATACAATTAAGAATGGAATAAATATAATAGAACTATACTATACCCTCTTAAAGGTACTTAGAAAGTGTAAATCGTAGAAAAATTACAAAAAAAACCCTACGGAATACAGCAGCCTTGTCGACAATGGAGACAATGCAACGAGGAAGGTTAAATTTAGGGACAGAGAAGATTTATCTTATATGATGGCGAAGATGAGGACATAGTTTTCAAACACCTCTTCAGATCACTCAAAAGGAGATTGTGCAAATATTTCAGAGGAGGAAGAAGAGAGGGTGGATAAAGGTTTAAATAATAAAAACGAATCATATCCATCTTATAAGGATTGACTGATAAGAAAAAATTTGGAAGATCCATTGCTGGAATCCGTTAATGAAAATGATTTCCATGTTATGGTGGATGATCAAAGGCCACATGTTGAACTTTCTCCTAAATTGCATCAACTTTTGGAGAAAGCCATGGAGACAGTATGTGATTGTTCAATTGTTAGAGCGTTCTATTGGTTACCGTACCCTTTGCAATAGAATCAAGAGGCTCAGGAAACTAACGGGAGATTTTAAGGTTATTGATATGAAGAACCAATTATTTCTAATACGGTTGTCTAATGATGATGATGTTTTGAGAGCTCTACTTGATGGTCCATGGGTAATTATGGGTCATTCATTATCGGTGCAATGATGGAATTCAATGTTTAGGGCATTGGTAGCATCAATCTCATAAGCTGCAGTTCGGATTCGATACCCAGACATGCCATTGCGGTATTATCATGAAGTTATTCTTACTAGAATTGGGAATATAATTGGAAAGACTTTAAAGGTTGATTTTAAAACAACTTCGGCACAAAAGAGGAAGGTTTGCCCGTATTGTTGTTCAACTTGACTTATCCAGCCCTTGATTCCAAAATTCCAATTGGATGGATGCTGGCAGAGGGTTGAATATGACGGAATTCAACATATGTGTTTCTCTTGTGGATGTGCAGGACATAACTCTGATTTGTACCCTGTTAAGATATAGAAGAAGACCTCGCAAATGCCTATAAGACTAAGACTATAGGAAACCCTAGTCAGAATAATGCTAGTCTATTGAAGTCCGAAAATGGTGAGTCTCTGTTTGGCCCATGGATGATGGCTCCGCAACGGAATGGAGCGAGATCGAGGAAGGAAAGTAGCAATGCAGTGAAAATATCAAAATAAAAAAATATTTAACATATGTGGATCGCAATTCGACATTTTAATGATAATCCCGAAGAAGATATTGTTATGGAAATGGCCACAAATCTTGCTTTGAATGAACCAGATATGGTCTTCACAAGCATTAATTTAGGTAATGATATGGAAAATTCAAGGGGTAAAATAAGTAAGAGTAATTCTAAAGGGAAAGGAAAAGGTGCCCAAGATAATTTGTCGAACCCAAATTAGTATGAAGCCCAAAACAAAACGAGATTGGTGTATAATAAGCCAAATAGTTTTGATTCTTCTAGGACCTAGAGGAAGTTGAAAGTTGGCCTAACTATGCCAAGAAGACCCATAAAGGATGTTTCTAATAGTCCAATGAGAGTGACTAAGAACCCTTTTTTCTTGTTGAATAATTTTGAATCTAATTTCCCTATACTGTCTAAATGTACAAATACTTTTACTAGAAAGAAGCCTCCTGATATGGGCAAGAAACGTTGTGGGGTGTTGGAACCAAAAAAGGATGAGTGTATGCAACATTCCTAAAATGATGCGAAAATGAAAAATGCGATTAAGGATGCGAATTGCTAGGAAGGAGTGGTCTTTACTCCTGATGAAATGGGTGCACTTGTACTTAAGAGCTCCCATGTGTGAGTTTATCTTGTGTTTTTAAAATTTTCTCTTAATTATTGATATGTTAGTGGTTGCTCGGAATTGTTAGCTCTTTAAAAGATACTTTAAGGATTTGAAAAATAGAGTGAAGCCCGATATTTATATTATCTCTAAGCCTCATACTAGTGGTGTTAAAGCAGAGAAGATTATCAGGAAACTAGGTTATGATAAATGGTTTACTATCCAAGCTTAAGGGTTCTCTGAAGGCATATAGGTGTTGTAGAACCAATTAGACATCACAATTTCTGTAATTAGCTATGGGGATCATTGGATTCATATGAAGTGGAATCAAAACCAATCCAAAGGGTTTCTTACTGCTATATGTGTTAATCCAAGGACTACAGTCCAAAAAAACCTTTGGGAATTTCTTATTGATACTAGCAAATGTTTATCTTCCCTAGGGGTCTTTAACGTGTATCGATCTATAGAAAAGAAAGTTGATGGGTCTTTAAATAATTCAAAAAGTAGGGTATTTCAAGAAGTTTTGGAGACCAGAGGCTTTATCGACATAGGTTGTGTGGGCCTAAGATTTACCTGTAGAATAAGTAATTTGCAAGAAAGATTAGATAGAGTCATTTGTAATTGTGCTTAGAGAGAGCGCTTTAGGGACTCTGTGGTCCTCCATTTACCAATGATTAAGTCAGATCATAGACCAATTTTACTCAAGCTAAAAGGAATTGATCCTCCAAGGAGAGAAAAAAGGCCTTTAGATTTAATACCTGTTGGTTGACTCATGCTTTGTTTGATAAATTTGCTCAAGAAGATTATGTTGTTAATTCTCATGTTGTCAGAATCGGATCGAGGTTTAACTCAGACATGTCGAGGAGTCGGGGATCAAGAGGTCAAACCATATTCAATCGGAGATTGAACTAGGGTCGGTGAAAATATTAAAAATAATCTAAATTTTAATTATAAGAAACTTCAAATACAGTAACTTGTAAGTTCAAATAATTACCATGACTAAGTAGTAAAAATATTATATATTTAATCAATGCCACTTTATTTATAAGTTTATTGTTTATATTTGTAATGTAAATGATAAAAACTAATGTGATCATCATCATCATCATTATTATTTTAAGAATTACAATCTCAATGGAGGCTTTCTGCATTGTGCGGTTAAATCCCTAGGAGCTACCCATTCATCTTTCTGCATTCAAGCGTTAGTACTAAAAAAAAAATCTTACAAATTTAAAAGTTTTTAGAAGAGGAAAAATATATTATATTACTCACTCAACCTTAAAACGGATGGCCAGGATGTAATCACTGAACAAGAATAGCTTTATAGAAATAAAGCATATTGGGTTTTCCTTTCCCATTTCCAAACCCAAGCTCACTTCCACAACTTCAAAGACTCTAGCTACCTTAACAATAGGCACTCCTCTCCTCTCTCTATATATTTTTAATTATATATAGCTCATTATTACACCATCCTTGTTTTCATACAGTGTTGAGAATTCTTTAAAAGCCACTGTACAATACTTAATTGAGGAAGTTGGCATCAAGGAAAAAGACCTAAAGCCCTCAAATCCTCGTGTAGTGAATCAACATATCATGGAATACTCATTATTTATTTTTCTCAGAGAAGTTAGGGGCATCTAGAGACAATGTGATATCATGGAATGCTCATTCTTTATTTCTTTCTCTCTTTTTTTTAATCAAGTGCATTTCGACCTCGATGACCGACTTGGGTCAATTGGCTCCTGGTTGAACCAGCTAGGTCATTCGTGTTTGGATGGTATAACAAAAAACAGTTCCATAGCAGGAATCAGCCCGCTTTTAAGGCTGATTACAGTCAAACCGACCATTCCGGTTCGATTTTAACAACATTGGTTAATTCTGAGTTGTTAAGGGAGAAATTGGGGGTGGAATAAGATGGTTTTAGAAACATATATTCCAAAAAAAAAAAAAGCTATACTAAGTCATTTGCATGCATTAGAGCATAAGATAGATCGCAATCCTAGTCAAAATCTATTGGATGAATGGAAAAATTTCAAATGCCAATACGAGGAAGTACTTCATCAAGAGGAGATTTCATGGTTCTAGAAATCTAGATCAAAGTGGTTAAGTATGGGGGATCGAAATACTCGCTATTTTCATCTCTCTACTATTGCTAAAAGAAGAAGGAATAGAATTGAGAGGTTGCAAGACGATAATAAAACATGGATTGAGGATCAAAATGAGTTAAAGAATATGGCAATAAAGTTCTTCTCAACTCTTTACTCTGAGGGAATAGTATTACCTCCTTTCTTTCTTGAAACATAAATTTCCAAGGCTTGAGCAGGTAGAGTTAATATACTTGTTTGAAGTTGAAGGGAAAGAGGTCAAAAAAGCTATCTTTGGTATGAGAGCTTTAAAGGCCCCATGACTGGACAGGTGCAATCCAATTTTCTTTCAGACCCAGTGGCGTATTGTTGGAGATTTTTTTATTAAAGTAGTTAAAAACTTTTTTCAAACGGGTATGCTTCCTCCTTATTTGAATGATACTCTAATTGTGTTGATCTCGCAAGTTGATAATCCTACGAACTTGTCAAATTTCAGACCAATTAGTTTGTGTAATGTCATTTATAAGGCTATCACGAAGATTATTACTAATAGACTTAAGGAGCTAATGGAGAATCTAGTTAATGAGACCCAGAGAAGCTTTGTTCTTGGTAGGAGAATTACGGACAATACCATTATGGCCTAGGAAGTTTTTCATTCTATAAAGAAAAAGCAAGGACACAAGGGGTAGATGGCGATTAAGGTGGATCTTGAAAAAGCATATGATTAATTAAATTGGCCCTTCATTCGAGAAACTCTTGAACTTGCTAGTATTCCTAGCCTATTGGTTGATTTTGTTAGGTTCTCTCAATATTAGTTTTGATGATAACAAAAAGATAAATGTTTACTAATAAATTTATTAAGTGTACAGTTGTCAAGTCATAAAAATTTTAATCAAGTATGATTAGAAGTTTTATGGAAATGTTTTTCAAAAGGAGATCCAATCAGAGAGTAATTCAGACTATCTGGAAAGTTTTTTCAAGAAGATCATAACACTTAGAGAGTAGACCTGCTACAAGGACAAAATCTATAAGACTACAAACAATAAGTTGCAAATCAAGTTTTCTTCAATTTTTTCATCAATTTGAAAACCTAACTCCAAAGTTGACTTTATTTGGATGATACATTCAAATATGTTCCATAAAGTTGGTTAAATATCTAGGGGATTCAAGTTTTCATCTCATTAAAGCCTTATTCTTAAAGATTAATTCTTGAAGAATTATTTTTGAACAAGCTCAAGTTATTCAAAGCCTAAACTCTGTTTTCAAGACATGTCCAAATCAGAATTTGAATTGATTATTAACAGCAAGATATAGTCCTATTTTTAAGAGATATAAACTAATTTATTTTGAAGTGTATCAGAGGTTGCTTTTCGTCAAGATATGGTCAACAACATTCAAATATTAGCTCAGGAATCATCTACAACAAGATAAGGATCAGCATTCAATTTTATCTCCAGTAGGCAGATAAATATCAGGAACAAATATCTCTTGAACGGTTAGCTTATTTATATTTTTTTTCAATTGGAAGAACTACTAATAAAATATACTAGCAAATTACATCAACAACAAGGAGCAAAAAATCAGGAACAAAACTTGTCTTAAACATTCAAATTTTGCCCTTATCTAGCCGTTGAAGACATGAAGATAAATATATCAGTAGGAGTTCAAAAGCAATAAAATGAACTAAAAAAAAACCTCTCTCTACTTATTGTGAATTCTTCAGCTCACAATTGTGCTAAATTCTATTACTTTAAAAATTTCCTTTCTTGAACCGAAAATTGAGAAGATACTTAAGCCTTTATTCCTTATTTACTTTTAAATAGTTTATGATAGTTAGATTACAAGTATACTCTAAGTTCAGAGATAGCTACGTGTTAACGTGAAGTTTGATAGAGTAAATTGAGGATACTATTTGTAATTGTATTTTACTTGGATAGAGCGGAACATATCAGTGTGGAATACCAGGTCGCCGTCTTGGAGCCGGAAGAGAAGACTGACACTCAAGGCAGAACCTCTATAAATCATTGTGCAAACTTCTGTTACCCTACTCTTTATTTTTGTGCATTTAATTACTTGTTGTGATTGTAAAGCAAACTCAAAGCCATATTTTATTATAACTAACTAGGGTAGTGTTTAAAATTTAGAAAAATCAAAGTCAAATTTTTTATTTTATGAGAGACCAATTCGCACCCCCCCTCCCCTCTCGATTACTATTTGGGATCAATAATTGGTATCAGAGTGGGTCTCTTTTTCTTAATTGAGTGATCCATTTCATAATGAATGAAAACAACATTGTTTTGAATCGCACTCTATATTTTGATTTCATGAATTATTTGTACTAGAAAATGTGTATGTCCACTTATATTAAAGCTAATGACTATGCTTCATGGCAAGTGATCGCTGTTGGAAATAATCAAGTGACAAGAACAAATGGTGTTGAGTTTACTAAGGATGAACTGAAGCTTGTCAAGAAAAATAACAAGATTACCCACTACTATAGCACCATCAGAAATTTTCCTTGATTTCTTCTTGTGATACAGCTAAAGAAATTTAGGATACTTTGTCTAAAACATATGAAGGAACCGAAACTATTAAGGAAACAAAAATCAATGCTTTGCTACAACGATATGAATTATTTAAAATTAAACCAAATTATAAAATGAAGGATGTATTTAATTTTTATGCTATAACTAATGAACTAACATCTCTTGGAAAGAAAATGGATGATCTCGATCTTGTTAGAAAAATATTGAGGATCTTACCTAAGTCATGGGACACCAAGAAGATAGCAATAAATAAGCACAAGACCTAAACAAGCTTACGCTTAGCCAATTGAGAGAGAAGCTATTGGCATATGAGTCACATCTCAACACAACTGAAGAACCTGAAAAAACTCAAAGGTGATAGCATTTGAGGTAAAAAGAATAACTGAATCGGACACTAATGAGGATAGTAATTGTGATGAAGATATCAACATCCTTGCAAGGAGATTCAATAAGCTAATGAAGGAAGGTAAGAAATTCAAAAATTTTAGCAAATATAACAATTATGATGCATGAAAAAGCTTTAAGAAAAAGGAGGAAAATAAATAAAGGAAAAAGATCATATGCTATGAATGTGAGAAACCAGAACATACTAAGTATTAATGTCCAGTTTTGAATAAAAAGATAAAGAAATTCAAGAAGAAAAGTCGAGCAAAGATGGCAACTTAGAGCAACTTGGACAAGTCAGAAGTTAACTCAAAAGCTACAAGTGAAGATGAACAAGAAACTATTTTGTGTTTGATGGATATATTCGAGGTAAATTCTGAATCCGAGGTTAATATGTCTAACAATGAGATGTATATAGAAATGAAGAAGCTTTTAAAGGCTCTCAAAAATGCTGATTTAAAGATATTTGAATTAGATGTTGAAAACAAAGCTTTAAAATGAAAAAGATGTCTTGAGTCAAACTAACAAATTGCTTGTTGATGAGAATGGCATCCTAAAGAATGATAATGAAAAATTGTATGTTAATTATGATGTTTAAGAAAAGAAAATGGTGTTTTAAAAGATGAAATTAAAGATCTAAAAGTAAGAGTAGAAGATTTGTCACAATCAATGAAAAACACCTTACATAAGTTTAATAAAAGTGACGAAAAGTTGAATATGCTCATATCTAGTCAAAGACCTGCAAGTGTTAAACATGGGTTTGGATATGAACATAGCAATTCATCTAATAATGTGAAAAAGATTGTATTTGTAAGAGAAAGTAAACCTTTAAATACTGAGTTAGTTAAAAACAAGGAACCTGTTGAAAAGAGCATAAATAGTAAAATAGACGATACTTCGGAGGTACCCTCAACAGTGTAAATATCCATTCAAAAGGTATGGTAGAGACTACAAGTATGGATATGATAAGTGGTATCCAAGAAGAAATCATCATCAATAGGTAAATCAAATGTATAATACACCTTCTTATGCATGTTTCTTTTGCAATAAAGATGGCCACATAGAAAAATATTACTTTTACAAAAGAAATAAGCTTAGTACACATCAAGTTAAGAAACAAAAAAGACGAGCTTGACTTATCAATGACCCAAACTTGTGTTCCTAAAAAGGTTTGATCACCTTTTTGTGCATAATTGCAAGAACAAGGAGTAAAAATACAAGGAACTTGGTATTTAGACAGTGGGTGTTTAAGCCATATGATAGGAGATGCGTCCTTGTTCATAGCATAATTTGGAAAGAAAAAGGATATGTAAGATTTAGGGATCATAGCAAAGGTAAAATTGTAGGAATAGGTAAGATTGATTAGCCTCCATATTCGATTGAAAATGTTTCTTTGGTAAACGGAATAAAACATAATATATTAAGTAAAAGTCAATTATGTGATAGAGTTTAAAATGATCTTTTAGAAAAAGTAAATGTTATGCTTATAATTCTAAAGGAATAAAATTATTCGAAGGATTTAGGAAGAGAAACATATATCTAATTACACCTTCTAATATGAATGTTGAGTGCTGCTCTTTGACCATGAATGACAATATATATGTATGGCATAAAAGGCTTGGTTGCGTAAACTTTATCAACTAGGGTCTGTTTGTTTGGCTTTCTCTGACAGATGTAGACACTTTTTTCAGACAAATTATTTATCAAGAAATAGATATAAATAAAAAATAGTTGGCAGTTCTCATCAAAAAATCAAATAGATCAAATGTAGATAAAATATATATATATATATATATGCAAATCGGACATATTTACACATATCATTTTGAAAAAGATATAGATATAGATGAAAAACATACCATCCAAACAGACCCTAGAATAGCTTTCTAAAAAGAATCTTATTGTTGGTTTGCCTAGAATTAGCATAAAGCATGATATTAATGTGCATCTTGTTTAAAGAACAAAATGGTTTTAATTTCTAATAAAAGCAAAATATGATGTCAACAAAAAGACCGCTTGAACTTTTACATCTTGATGTGTTTGGACCTTGAAGAACTTTGAGTCTAGGAGGAAATAAATATGGACTTGTGATTGTTGATAATTTTTCAAGATTCACGTGTGTGCTTTTTCTAAAACATAAATCTAATACTTTTGACATGTTTCAAAAATTTGCTAAACAAATTCAAAATTAGAAAGGATATTCTATTGTTGCTTTAAGAACCAACCATGGTAAAGAATCTAAATACTCTTTTTATAACTTTCTGTGAAGAACATGGAATAAATCATAATTTTCGGCACCATATACACTGCAACAAAATGGTGTAGTTGAAAGAAAAAATAGGACTATACAGGAAATGACACGTTCTATGTTAAATGAAAGTGGAATAGCTGAATATTTTTAGGATGAGGCTATTGTAACTACTTTCTATGTAATGAATATAGTATATATTCGACCTCATGTCACAAAAACATCATATGAGTTGTTTCATGGTAGAAAACCATCTGTTTCATATTTTCATGTATTTGGATGTGTATGTTTTTTGAAAAAGAATGCAAATAATCTTGGTAAATTTGATGAACAAACAGATGAACAGTCTTTTTAGGATATTCACAAAATAGTAAAGTGTATTGTGTTTTTAATAAAACAACAAAAGTAGTTGAAGAATCTATTAATTTGCATTTTCTTAATGAAGAGAAAAATGATTTTGATGATGATGATGTGTTTATACTTGTGAAGGAAAAAGAAAAGGAACCTAAATCTGATAACTTAGAGACTAAAGCAAAAAGTAAATATGATGAAATCCTAAAACTTGATGACTAAGAAACTAAAGCATAAGGTAATATGGAAATAAGATTTGATAAACTCGAAAGATAAAAAACTTGGAAGTTTAAATCATCACAGCCGCCTAGTTTAATTATTGGTGATATAGAATCAAGAACAAAAACCAAATTTAAGTTACAAGAGCTTAAAAATCATTTTTGCTTTGTTGTCTAAAATTGAACCAAGTAATATTAATGAAGCTCTAAATGATAATAACTTGATCAATGCAATGCAAAAGTAATTAAGTCAATTTCAAAGGAATAATGTTTGGAATGTAGTACCTAAACCAAAAAATAAATCAGTTATAAGCACTAAATAGGTTTTTAAAAATAAGCTAGATGAAAATGGAAAGATTGTTAGAAATAAAACTAGGCTTGTAGCTAAAGGATATTCACAAGAAAAAGGTATAGATTATGATAAAACATATGCCCCTGATACTAAACTTGAGGCTATATGTCTTTTGCTTGCCTATGCTTATTTTAAAGATTTTAAGTTGTCCCAAATGGATGTGAAAAGTGCATCTTTGAATGTTTATATTAAAAAAGAAGTATATGTTGAACAACCTTCTAGATTTGAGAATCCTTTAAAGCCTGAATATGTGTTTAAGTTTAGAAAAGCTTTGTATGGACTTAAACAAGCACCAAGAGCTTCCTATGAGAGACTTAGTGAGTATCTCATTTCAAGTGGATATCAAAGAGATAAAATTGATACAAACTTATTTATAAAGCAAACTTATTTATAAAGCATTGTAATGATGATATATTAGTTGTACAAATATATGCTGATGACATAATATTTGGATCAACTAATGAACAATATTTTCAAGAATTTGCCAAGCTTATGTTGGGAGAATTTGAAATGTCCATGATGGGTGAACTGAACTTCTTTGGATTACAAATCAAACAAACAAAAGAAGTAATTTTTATTCACCAAGAGAAGTACACTAAACAAATATTGAAAAAGTTTGGATATGAAAATACAAAGGAAGATGCTACTCTAATGAGTTCTTATGTCAGGTTAGATCTTGATTCTCAAGATAAGAAAGTGAATGAAAAATTGTATGGAAGTTTAATTGGTTCTCTTTTATACTTGAATGTATCAAGACTAGATATTTTGTTTTCTATTTGTATTTGTGCAGGATTCAAAGTTGTCCAACTAAAACCCATTTAAAAATCGTTACAAGAATTTTCAAGTATATTGTATGGATTGCAAAATTAGTAATTTGGCATCCTAAAATCAAAGTTTTGAATTAATTGGACACTCAGATTGCTGATTATGCAGGATGCAAAGTGGATAGAAAAAGTACTTCCGGTGCTTGTCAATTTTTTTGTGACAAACTGATTTCTTGGTCTTCAAAGAAACATAATTTAGTTGCTCTATCAAATGTAGCAGTTGAATATGTTTTTAATTGAAAATTATTGTGCACAGATTCTTTAAATAAAACAACAATTACAAGATTATGGATTAAATTATAAAAATATTCTATTCCTATAAAATGTGATAATACGGGTGAAATAAATTTAACAAAAAATCCTGTGCATCATTTAAGATCTAGACATATAGAAATTTGATATTATTTTATTAGGGATCATGTATCAAATGGAAATATTAATATTGAATTTGTTTCTACCAAAGATCAATGTGCTCATATTTTACAAAACCTTTAGATAAAAATATATTTGAATTTTTGAGAAATGAAATTGGAATGTGTAATCCTTTTTAATGGAATTTTATATTCTGCACATAATATTTTAATGAATTTAATAATAAATAAATAAAAATTGCACCTTTTTCTTGAAAATTTGCTTTTGGAATTAAAATTTTTGGATTTTTAAAGATTTCACCTTTCTCTTTCATCTAAAATATATTTACTATCCTAACCATATTCAAATACATCTCTCTTACTTTAAAAAAGAAACGAACCTTCCATCTTCTCTTTGATCAAAATCCTAAAATGGCTCCTGAAAATCTTTTCGTTTAGCTTCCAAAGGATTCAAATCTAAGAAAATAAAAGAAAGAATAATCAGAAGAGATGAAACTTCCAGCTTTGAGAAAGTTCTTCCCCCTATTACACAAGAAGGAAAGTCATGGGAAATTAGGTCAAAAAGGGTGCATGATGATATTGTGGATAAAGAGAATGTCGAACAATGAATAGATAAGGAAGAAAGTGAAAAGAAGAAAGAAAGTAACAAGAAAAAGGATTATGAAAGAAGGGAATCAGAACCTAACCTTTTAGAGGATGACTCAAGGATTCAATTGTAAAAACTTCAGAACAAAAGAAGAAAAATATGAAAAAAGAGAAAACTTTCTCCAAATTTAGCTAAGGAGACATCGATAGTAAAGAAAAGGAAAAGTCTCTCCAACAAGGAATTAGAATGTGCCTTTGTTGATTTTAAATTTTTTAAGGCAAATAGTTTTTATTAGGATCACTGCTAAATTCATAGGTTTTAAAAGTCTATGTAATATAATCGATCATAGATGGAGAATTGATTAAGGAATTTTATGATCATATCAGCTGTTGGAAGGATTTATTTATAAGGATTAGCAGAAAGGATCTAATAGACTGCTTTGAGATGAGGATGAAAAAGACAACGAAAAGTTGATTAACGTTCAAAGAAGCACCTTTTTAAGGAAATAAATGATGGAGTAGGAGTTTTTGATGAGAAAGATATATTTTACACAGAATTTGAATTTTGGTTAGGTTATGGTACAAAGTTGTCATGGACTATCTTTTACCTAAAAATGGTTGTTCTACAACCATTTCGAAAGAGGAAACTCTTGTGATTTACCAATAAAAAAGAAGCTAAAAGTAGACATGCCTAGCATGATTCTAAAACACATACGAGGACTCAAGCAAATCGACCTTATGGTAATTTGCTCATGAGGCTTTTAGATTCAAGAAAGTCATATACCAAAGAATATTAAAATACCCATTGCTTAAAAAAGATTGGGAAACAAATTTAAAATGAATGAACATTCTTGTATCTGATAAGTTGTGGTTCTCTAAGGATAGAGCTTGGTATGACATCTAAGGTTCAGCAAAATCAAGTTTGATTGGAAGAAGGTTAAGGCATTAGCTGAAGGGGAGGTCTTCTTTCAATTAGAAAGTGAATCAGATGATGAGGAATAATCTCATGTGACTAAGGGAAAGTCTTGTAGGGGACCTAGAAAGGAAGAAGTGAAAAGAAAAGAGAAGAAAAAGTTCCATATTAGAGTAGGAAAAGTTTGAGATAAATGAAGGCAAAGAGGTTCATGAAGATACTAAGTCAAAGAGTGAATCATCTAAAACAGGTTTTGAATATGATAGAGTAGACACAATAGAGAAGAAATTCCAGCAAATGAAGAAGGATTTAATAGACTCCATGCTCAATGCATTTAAGACCTTCAAAGGAGTTAAACAAGGGAATTCATCTTCTCCAAGTGAACCCGCTTTCTAATCCTGTATTTGTCTAAACCCCTCATCCTGAACTTGTTTAACCATCGAAGCTCCTGATGAATCTACCCAATCTAAGGAGATCATTCCATTTGTTCCACCTATTGTTTCCCAGCCTCCACCAAGTCAGAATCTATCATCGCTTTTGTGCTTTCTGACCTCCAACAAAAAATATTGTTTTCCTCTCCTCTCTAACAAAGTTTTCAGCACGAAAGAAGAAGTGTGCATGGAAATTTGTCTAGAAAATTGAAAACAAGAAAAATTAAGAATTTTTGTTTCAGTTTCTATTTTATGCTTTAGTTTTATGTTTTGATAGTTTTCATGTGTTTTAGTATCTCTGATGTACTCTTTCAACTGGATGAATGAATGTCTTATTATCATATATTTTTTTATTTCTTTCATGATGATAACAAAAGGGGGGAGAAAATAAATAAAAATCAAAAGAGAATGTTTAACAACACAAATAAATCTCCAATGCATGTTGGAATTTCAAATTAGAATATTTGATTAACATGATATATAAATTTATTTTGTTTATGAAGGGTTTTGCTATCATAAAAAAGAGGTAGAATGTTAGGTTCTTTTAATATTAGTTTTGATGATAACAAAAAGATAAATATTTACTAACAAATTTATTAAGTGTGCAATCGTTTGTTATAAAAAATTATAATCAAGTATGATTAAAAGTTCTATGGAAATGTTTTTCAGAAGGAGATCCAACTCAAGAGTAATTTGGAGACCACCTGGAAAGTTTTTTCAAGAAGATCATAACACTCAGAGAGTAAACTGCTACAAGGACAAAATCTACAAGATTACAAACAACAAGTTGCAGATTGAGTTTTCATCAATTCTTTCATCAATTTAAAGTCCCAACTCCGAAGTTGAATGTATTTGAGTAATACATTCAAATATGCTCTACAAAGTTGGTTATAATCCAAGGGATTCAAGTTTTCATCTCATTAAAGCCTTATTCTAGAAGATTAATTCTCAAGAATTATTTTTGACAACAAGCTCAGTTATTCAAAGTCCAAACTCTGTTTTCAAGACATGTCCAAATTCGGTTTTCAAGTCTAAATTTAGTTCAGACATGTCATGAGAGGTTCATTATTTGTGAGATCAAGGTCATCTTTTAAAAGAAGGAATTCAAATTTGAAGTTGATTATTAACAACAATATATGATCCTATTTTTTAATAGATATAAAACTGATTTATTTTGAAGTGTATCAGAGGTTATTTTTGTTAAGATATGGTCAACAACATTCGAATATTTCCCTTAAGAATCGTCTATAGCAAGATAAGGATCAACATTCAATATTATCTCTAGCAGGCGATAAATATCAAGAACAAATATCTCTTGAACATCGGCTTTGTTTATATTTTTCCCGATTGGAAGAACTTGATAAAGTATACCAACAGATTATGTCAACAACAAGGAGCACAAAATCAGGAACAAAACTTATCTTAAACATTCAATTTCATCTTATCGACCCGTTGAAGACGTGAGGATAAATATATCAGCAGAAGTTCTAGAGTAATACAACAAATAAAAAAAACTCTCTTTACTTACTGCTAATTCTTTAGCTCACAATTGTGCAAATTTGTTACTTTAAAAATTTCCTTTCCTACACCGATATTTGAGAGGATACTTAAGCCTTTATTCATTCCTCGTTTGCTTTTGAATAGTTTGTGAGAGTTATATTACAAATAGACTATGAATTCAGAGATAGCTAAGTCTTAGCATGAAGTCTGATAGAGTGAATTAAGGACACTATTTGTAATCATATTTTGATTGGATATAGTGGAATATACCGGTATGGAATACCGATCTCTAGTTTGGAGCTATAAGATAGGACTGACACTTAAAGCGTAACCTCTATAAATCATTGCGCAAACTTCCCTTACCCTACTCTTTATTTTTGTGCATTTAATTACTTGTTATGATTGCGAAGCAAATTCAAATTCATACTTTATTATAACTAATTAGGGTAGTGTTTAAAATTTAGAAAAATCAAAGTCAAAGTTTTTGTTTTAAGAAACTAATTCATTCCCCTCTTGGTTACTATTTGGAACCAACAGATTTTATTATGATATGTGTTTCTACTTTATCCATGCGATTACTTTGGAATGATGGTATTGTAGATCTCTTTACTCCTATGAGAGGTATTTGACAAGGGGACTTTATCTCCCTATACTTATTTGTCTTGTGTATGGAATAGTTGGCTCATGGGATCTAAGAATCTATTTTGAGGGCTAAGTGGAAAGGAATTCGTTTGAGAAAAGATGGACCTCTCTTATCTCATTTATTTTTTGCAAACCATTTCTTGCTATTTGTTGAAGCCTCCAAGGATCAAGTAAATGTTATTCAGTTAGTGCTTAGTGATTTCTATTTGTGCCCGGGTCAAAAGGTGAATAAACATAAGACTAGGATTTTCTTTTCCAAAAATGTGAACTCGGGTCTTCGAGATTCTATTAGCAAATCTTTTGGCTTTACAATTATAGAGAATTTAGGAAAGTATTTAGGCTCTCCTATGGTTCATGGTAGGTTGATGAAGGATACTTACAAACATATCATTAAGAAGGTAAAGAGTAAGCTTTCAGGTTGGAAAGTCAATAATCTCTCCATGGCAGGTTGTATTACTCCAGCATAATTAGTCTTGCAATCTATTCTAACTTTCTAGATGCAAAAAATGAAGCTACCAGTTCATGTTTATGATGACATTGATAGGACAGTTAGATCCTTTATGTAGGGTTCAACTAGAGATAGGAAGAAAGCTCATTTAGTTAATTGGGAGGTTTTTTGTAAGAAGAAATCAGATGGGGGGCTAGGGACTTAGACAAATTGCTATAGTAAATGAAGCTATGGTTATGAAGCTGGGTTAGCAGAATATTAGCTGTCCTGATAAGCTTTCGGTTTGAATGATTACAAATAAGTATGGTTGGCATGGTTTGCTTTTGCAACTGGTATTGCAAATCAAAGTTCAACTTCCTTTACTTGGAGATCGATTTGTTTGGCTTGAAATCATGTGGAGCAAGGTATCTCATGGTTAGTGGGGGATGGTAGGAAAATTAGATTCTAGCATGACCCCTGGGTGGAAGGTGTAGGCACTCTTATGAATCATGCCGCGGTAACTTTATCTAGTAATGCTTTAGGGTCTGTTTGGATTGTCTGTTTTTCATTTATCTGTATCTTTTTTAAAATGATATGTGTAAATATATCCAATTTGTATCTAAATTTATCTATATTTATTATATTTGATCTTTTGATGAAACTGTCAACGTTTTTTTATCTATATCTATTTCTTGATAAATAATTTGTCAGAAAAAAGTTTGAAAAAGTGTCTGTATCTGCCGGAAAAAGCCAAAACAACATAAGATGAGAAAGTTTGCAAATTTGTAGATGACATGGGTAATTAGGATTGGCCGAAGTTGTCTCGAGTTCTCCTTATTGAAGTATGCAATTTAATTTGTCCAATTCCTCCCCTAACTCTTCTAATGGTCGAGATACTCTAACCTGGATGTTCAATAAAAGTGGCACTTTTTCCACCAGTTTGGCATATGACTTATTAACTCATTGTAGTGGTAATTCTCCTCATTTTGATTGGAAACGCATCTGGTAGTTAAGGGTTCCTCAACTAATCAAGAGTTTTGCTTAGTTGCTTGCTAGAAATCAATTGTGTACAACGCAATTCTGTAGCTGCTAGTTTAATAGTGGATCTGATATTTGCATTCGCTACAATGGGGATACTGAGTCAGTCTTTGCATGCTATTTGTGAATGCAATATGGCAAAAAATATTTGGATGAGAATTGTAGATAGGAGTCACTGGCAAAAATTCCTCTCTTTAGATGAAAGAAACTAGGTATTTGATATTTGAGAATGCATGTCAGAAGCAATTTTGAGAGTGTAAATTGACCTGTGCTTTTTGTTACCGCTGCTTGGTTTATATGGCAATGGAGGAATAACCTTATTTTTTAGAATGGTCATATTATTCCTTATGATCTATAGCGAGTAAAGTGAATCAAGTTGGAGAATTTATCCAAGCTTTTGATCGTGCTAAATTAGTTAGTAATATGAGAAATTATGATCTTTAATGGGCTGGAGGAGACTGAAATGAGCTAGATTAAGATTAATGTCAATGGTTCTGTAACTTGTGAATAGGTGGAGCTGCAATTGGGGGAATGATCCGGATGAGGTTGCGGAATAGCAAGCCGGTTTTGCACAAAAAATGGATGTTGCTCGCCTTAGCAGTTGCATTTAAAGAAAGTTATCTTGGAAATGATTCATAGAAGGTTGAAGATATGATCTCTGCTTCAATCCCATCATAAGTTATTGTCTCAAATCATAAATGGATTAATTTGGATTGGAATATCCGCGTCAAATGGTCTAGAGATGCAAATAGTAGTGCTAATTAACAGCTCACTTCGCCCATTCCCTCCCTAACGAGAGATTTGTTTATTTTAATCCTCTCATTGCTTGTGGTTATTGTTAGATCAAGATAGAATAGCTTCTGTTGTTATTGGTTTGTTTTCTCAGGCTTTAGGCGTGTTATTACCAAGGGAAAAAAAAGAGGCACCTAAGAAAAGTTCAAAAATGGCTTTGAGGATAAGTAGATTACGTTGGAGTGATAGATCATGGATGAAAATACACGTGAACCGAACTTTCTCGGAAGCGTCGACGAATTGCTGCCTTTGTGCATTGAATAGGCAGCTTGAAGCTCATATGTAAGGCTGACATTGGCTGATGTGCCCCTCATAATCTCTCATTACTAATTATATATAACACCTAAATAAACTAGATAGCCTCACACAAATAGTATATAATAAATATATAATTTACAATTACAATTATTAAAACAGTATTGAGATAACAAATATTAATTTATTAAAATCAATCACAATATTGAACACATCATATATAATTGATTAATAAAATTTTAATACATAAATAACTATTTGGATTATCATTTTACCATTATTTTGGTGTTGTTTTTAAACCAAATCGGTACTAAACCGATATAGGTATGATACTGATAAAAAAACCGACAGTTTTACTCATAAACTAACTAAACCGTACCGATACTGAATTGATACCGAACCAATGCTGATTCGATACAAATTATTTTGGTGTCGTTTTTAAACCGAATCGGTACTAAACCGATATAGGTATGATACTGATAAAAAAACCGACAGTTTTACTCATAAACTAACTAAACCGTACCGATACTGAATTGATACCGAACCAATACTGATTCGATACAAATCTGATACAGATAAAAATCTAACAATCCAAACAGACATATAATTTATCAAAATAACCTTAATATTTTATTACTATCAATAATCCGAGACGTTCAAGCATTAGTAAATGATTCTTTCAATCAAATGGCCCATCCTATTTGTCTCAACCGTCCACTCACACACCACCAAACATAACGGCTATTATTAACTGCGGGTATCTTAAAATAAGATGTTATTAAAATAAGAATCATGGGGTATTCCAAATGTTAGATGGTAGCTTAAAATAAACTTCTGTAAATATCAAAATAAAAGACAAGCCACTAATCATATAATTGATTTTCTATTTGCAAAAAAAAATAAAATAAAATAAACATGATTTATAGGAATAAATTATTTCTTAAACTAACAAGACCTTTAGAACAAGAAATGTACATATATTTTAAAGAAAAGATAGAATCAAACCTTATAGAATAGATGAATAATTTATATATGAGAATATAATTTGTATTAGAACTTTGGTTGAAAAATGTGCAATTATAGAGATGAATATAGGTATTGTCAACATGTATATATACCTCAAGTATACATAAAAAGGAGAGAAAGACCAAAAAGAACAAATTACAAAAAAAAATCCAAAAAGAATAAAATCTTACAGGCCTAAAGCTCAAAATATAAAAAACCAAACAAAAATTATATAAAAAGAAGTAATGCCAGGATAGCTCGACCATGCAATCATCGATTTGGTTTTTGAGAATGCCAAGTTTTAAGAATCTGTATTGCATCGTCTCCGGTAGAAGTAGAACAGCCTTATGTCTGCGAATGCTCCTGCTACTGCAATTTCTATTTGATTTGTCCATATTTAGTCTCATTTGGATATTATTTAATTTATATCTCATCTATATAATTCATTATTAATAATTGAATTTTTATTTTTTTATTTATTTTATAAGAAACATCCGAATTTAAATAGACATCAAATGGATGCTGAATTAAAAAAAAAAAAAAAAGAAAAAATCAAATACAATCTAAATTATATATAAAAATAAAAAATCAAAGGTTTACAAACATTGCTCATTATAAGGCTCATATTTATCTTCTTCTTTTTTTTTTTTCTTTTTCTTCCATTATAAGACTCATATTTTCGGAACGTTGACAAGGGCGTGTTTTTTTGAAAAACGCAAACAACTTGGGATTATTTATATCTATATTATTTAAGTAAGAAGAGAAATGTTGTTGTCTTTTTTCTATCATCCTAATTGTCCTTAAAATAAAATTATACTTTTTATTTCATTAAGATTTAAAAGTTTAAAAAAACGACTTTAGGGCAATTTTGATAATTTTAACTTCCACCCAACACTTTCTCTTTTTCTCTCTCTGTCTGTTTTTTTTTTTTTTTTTCCTCTCTCTCCTCATGAGGTTCACTTTTGCTTTTCTACTGCACACACTATCATAATTGTTAGTCTAAAATAATAATCGCTCCCTTATTTTCTAATTTTAATTTCTAACAAAAAATTGCTGATTACATTATCTTTTCCCCCTAAAGCTCGCATTAAAATTTTGATTAGGAAAAATAACACATGAAACCCTTTCTATTTAAATCAAAACTATATAGAGCTTTTTTCTTTTTAAATAATTAATAAAACATTATGAATTTTTTAATTAATAATTTTGTAATTTAATAGTATCAAATTTGCACGCACAATACAAATGTAGCATCCGCTTATAATTATAGATAAGGTTTAGAATGCAGGTTTTCTTTTTCCCTTTATCTTTAGAATAGGCTAGAATGCATTGTTTTTCAGTGATAAATAGAAACATGCCATTAGTCTAATATGGAAAATTTTATTCTTAAATAGGCTTTGATGGTGAAATAATTTTCATAAACTTCATATTTCCAAACCTTCGAATTATCTTTTAAATATTAACCTTCAATTTAGCTATCGCTAATTTTCATAATAAATTATAGAGATTGAGTTACATATACGTTAACATATCACGACTCTTATGATCTCAAAGTGCATTGATATGAAGGATGATTTATGGAAAAAGCTTCTTGAAAAAGAACAGACTTCCAAATAAATTGAGCCACAAGCATTGGTCTATTTCTCATTATCATCTCTCGATTAAGCAATCTAGTGCATTTATGTTCCGCAAAACCAATGCATTTTATAGCATATTCGTGATAGTGGATAATTTCTAGATAATTCAAATCAAGAATCAGGATTTCTAAAACGAAGGTTATTATTTTCAAAAGCATTTGTATAAAGTTTGAATATGCTATCGTATTGTAAGTATAAAACTGTTTAGAAATAAAGCTTAAATTTCATTACACTCGGTCGAGCATTGTTCATTTTTCCTTTTTATTTTAAGCCTCCTAAAGGATAAAGGATCATTCATCGCAAATGGACTCATAAGAAAAGGGAAGGATTAAACAGTGTTGAAGCGACTCATTGTAAGGCTCGCTTAGTTGCAAAAGTTTTAATTAAAGGGAAGCAATAGACTTCAATGAAGTATTTTCTCCTGTGGAGAAACATAGTTCCATTCGGATATTGCTCGCTGTGGTTACTTTATTTGACTTAGAGCTTGAACTTATCAATGTCAAGACAACTTTTCTTCATGGAGAGCTTGAAGAACAAATATATATATGCATCAACCAGAAGATTTTGTTGTTCAAAGCAAGGAAGATCATGTTTTTTTATTGAAGAAATCATTACATTGGCTTGAAATAGTCCCCTCATCAATGGTATAAACAATTTGATACTTTAATCTTGAGTCATGGTTATTTGAGAAATAATTATGATAGTTGTGTGTAAATCACAAGAAGATTAATGGATCTTTTATCTATTTATTGCTCTATGTTGATAATATGTTCATTGCTACCAAGAGCGTATTTGATATCAATAAGTTAAAAGTGTTGCTTAATGGTGAATTTGTGATGATGGATTTAGGCACAGTCAAGAAAATTTTGCGAGTGGAAATCCACAGAGATTGGTAAGTAGGTAAATTATATTTATTGCAAAAGAAATATATTAATAAAGTTTTGGAGCACTCTAGCATAAAGAATGCAAAACTTGTGATTACTTCATAGTCCATTGATGGCACATTTTAGACTATCAAACGTAATGTCTCCACAATTTGATGAAGAGAGGGAAAGTATGTCATGTGTTCCTTATGCTAATGTAGTTGGAAGCATTATGTATGCTGTGGTTTGCATGCATCAAAATATTTCACATGCAATTATTATTGTTAGCAAATGTATGGGGTATCTTGGCAAGATTCATTAGCAAGCTACGAAATGGATACTTCGAAGTACTATGAATATTGGCTTGGTTTATTATAAAAGTCATAATACTAGCAGTAGTATTGTTAGTTATGTTAACTCTTGAGTAAGTTGGAGATGTTGATAAGAGAAGATCTTTGACAGGCTATGCTTTTGGGTAGTGCAATTAGTTGGAAAGCAACTTTAAAGTCTATTATTGCATTATCAAATGCGAAAGCTGAATATATGGCAATAGCATAAGCGACAAAGGAGGCAGTTAGGCTTAGTAATTTGTAAGTAATTTGGCTTTGAAACAAGATATTATGATTGTATACCATGATAGCCACCATGCTACACATTTGACCAAAAAAATCATATGTGTAATGAAAGAACCAAACACTTTGACATTATTTATCATCTATATGGGAAATTGTTTCAGAAGGTACCATTGCAATGAAAAAGGTTGGTGCATTAGATAATCTAGTAGATGTGAACAAAGCCAATTTCAATATGCAACTCCAAGCATCACATGGACATAATGTTCATATATATTATGAATTAGTCTAATTGATACTTTCGGAAGAGACAAGATAGGAGATTTATAGCTAGAAGAATATCCAAGCCAAGGTGAAGACTTGTTAAATGTGGCTTGAAATGAAAGCCATTTTAAGTCTTATGTTGACTTTCAATTGCATGATTATTACCTCTTGTTATTGGAGGAGCATAGAGAAGTAATTTTTTTTACCTTTAATGAATGTTAACACTTGTCTCCAAAGGCTATATATATGTAACTTTTCATTAAGTAAGGGAAAAAAACCCAACAACAACAACAAAAACCATTTTATTGCTTCTCTTAAATTTGAGTCTTTCATAGAGAATATTAGATAATATTATTTTCTCTTAGATTATTTATGAGAGAACTATACATGTAATAATATATTTGTATATTAGTGAGTATTATTTGAGTGAAATATGTATTTTGTATAGCCCATCATATATCAAGTTTTTTAAATCGCCATGTTCGCTAAACTCCATTTTCTCTTATCTTTCTGCTACATTTCCAATTTATTTATAACAGTCTGGATGGAGCACTAAGGCGTATAAGGGGTGTTCGATAGTAAAACAAATGCTCTTTGTGTATCATTAGAAGATATAACTGGGTTTTTGGCTCATAAATGTTATATACCTGTTGACCATCCTTGGTATTGTAGTAGAAAATTTAATGTGTAACATGAAAAATCAATCCCTCCGAAGAAGTTTTCAGGTAAGGAAATCTTAGCACAATTAGAGCTGTTATAGAGCACTAAGTTTAGAAAACTTCAAGGTAAAAAAAAAAAAAAAAAAGGTCTACCACTTCATTATGTAATTGGACTAAAAGAAGTATCCATTTTGAACTTCCTTATTGACATAAGTTAAAACCATGGCACAATCTTGATGTTATGCACTTTGGGAAAAATGTATGTGAAAATATCATGGGAACATTGCTTAGTATTGAAGGAAAAGGCAAAGATGCAATGAAGGCATGCTTGTGTCTAGAGAAATTAGATACAAGAAAAGAGTTACACTTAAAACATAGGTAACCAAATAATAATAATAATAATAATAACAACTAGCATGTTACTCATCATCAAAGGAGGAAAATAAAATATTCTATGAGTTTCTTAGCTCTATTAAGTTTCCAAATGGATATGTTGGAAATATCTCTAAATGTATTAAAGTTGAAGAGGGTAAGATAGTTGGCTTAAAGATCCATGACTATCATGTTCTTATACAATGGATACTCTATATTAGAATGTGTGGTATTTTAACAAAAATGTTTTAGGAGCAATTATTGACTAAGCAAAGTTCTTTTGTGAGCTATGCTCAAGGACTCTTAAAGTAGAAGTTTTACAAAATCTTCAAAAAAAAGTTGTTTTAATATTATGTAAGTTTGAAATGATATTTTCATCAACATTTTTCAATGCAATGGTCCATTTAGTGGTTCACTTACTACAAGAAGCTATTTTAGGAGGTCTAGTATGGTATCGATCAATGTATCTAATAGAAAGGTAAAATGGTCATTCTTAAGACTATTAGATTGTCTAATTTTCATATATATCCTATCTATATTTGATCTTATATGTAACTTATCTATTTGATTTGTTTATTAGTAAAAATATCTATTTTTAATAAAATATTTGTTTGAAAACGATAAAATAAGATATCAAAATGACCAGAAATAGATGAAACACACATACCCTTAATTTACATGGCTATCAAGTACAAATCTTAAGATGCTTTACTTGAATGTTTTAGGTTTCTAAGAAAGCTGAAAAAGAATATATGTAATAAAGCTCATTCAAAAGGTTCAATTGTAGAAGTATACATTGTTAATGAATGTATAACATTTTGTTTGATGTATCTACATGGAGTTGAAACTTGATTTAATCGACAAGACAAGCATGATGATAGAGATCATATCAACTTAAGAAGCTTATCATGTGACGACCCAACAACCCATAGCCCCCTAGGCATACCTCAAGCAGCACTTCCTCGCCATCTATACTACTCAGGTATTATTCTCCGACCAGACGACTTTAAGTCTCTCTGTAGTGTAAGCGACTCGAAGCCCTAACCTAGACCTTTTGTTTACCTCGCAAGTAATACCTTTCACCAGTTGAGCTGTAGTGAGACTCGAAGTTGCCTGGTGGTAGAACAATACCTAAGTAGTGTGGGTGGCCGACAAGCGCTACCTGAGGTATGCCCAAGGGCCTATGGGTTATCGAGTTGCCACATATTAGTCTTATCACCAAACGTTCGACTATTTTAGGCCTGTTTGGATAGTCATTTTAGTGTCATTGTGGTATCATTTTGGTACCAAATAGATACTAAACCGATACAGATATGATACCAATGAAAAACCAATAGTTTTACTCATAAATTAACCAAACTGAACAGATACTAAACCGATATAGATCCAATACCTAACTATCTAAACAAGCCATTTGTTATAAGACATTTAGGGATGCTATTGGGATGAGCATCAACTACTTCATTGGTATGTGCTTCGCAATTGCAAAAAGATTTACTCTTATTGAAAGCGCATGCGCTCGCACACATATAAGCTACATAAAAATTTTATTAAACTATGTGGAGGCTACATTATTGTTTTGATGAGAAAATATATTACATAAATACTCCATGACTTAGTTAAGTTATATTTAATAAGCAAAACTTGTTTTTAATATGTTTAAGCTTTACTATGCATATATGTGTTTGTGTTTGTATTTGTTTTATGTTTTTGCAAAGTGTGCAAAAGTAAGGCACACCAGTGAGCTAGTGGCTTTTGGACTGGCGAGCTGGTACAATAAAAGTCTGCAAAAGCAAATGATTAGTGGAGATCGAAAAAAAAATCGAGGGTGCAATTCATGGATTAGCGAGCCAATGAACCATGGATCAGCGAGCCAATTCGGCTAAAACTAGCCATCGGACTTTTTCTAATTCGACCATTAGAGATATTGTTAAGGGGCAATGGTTATGTTTTTAAAGACTTTATAAATAGAGTGTTTAGGGTGTTTTTATATATGAGAGTAGAGCTCAACGAGATGAGATTATGCGATAATACTCTCTTGGTTAATATTTATATGTGTTGAGTGAATAGTGCCTAGTGAGATTAGTGAGCCAATGTTATAAAGCGTTATTCACATGTTTTGTTTTAGTGTTAATAGGTGAAGTCCTCTCTTATTTGAGGCAATAGGTGAAGTCCTCATGTGTTTAGGCATTAAGTGGAGTCCTCTTTGTGAGGCAATTTATTTGAATTGAATAAATGTGTGAAATCCTCATTGAGTAAGGCAATTTGTAGACCGTAAAGACTAGGGGCCTAGCCAAACTCTACGTCAAATATCTGTGTGATCTTCTCCTTCCCTTATCTTTTTATTATTATCGTTAAAATCGCATGAATTGAGCATAAATTGGCAAAAGAGATAATGATTAGTTAAGTAAAATTTAAAATCAGTTTAAAAAACTGCCTTATAGCTTCTGCATGCGTGTAGCAAGCTTAGTCGCCACTTATTTTTAACAAATTTATCTTATATATTTTGGCCATTATTATTTATATATATATATATATATATATAATTTTTCTCATGAGCATAAGAGCTTACTCTTAAAGGAGGTATGACCAATGTGTTGAAAAGACGGAAGGAATCTTTTGTGATTTCAACAAAACATATAATCAATTCTCTACCTAAAATTATTTATATGTATTATTATTATAAACTAAACTAATTTATTTTACTTGTATAGATAAGGCAGCTACACAATGAGGGCACTAAAGGCCACAAAAGACTTATGCTCTTTAGCAGAAGAGCTTGATATCCAAGGCAATCATTATTATGAATGTTTAATCAATGGTGTAAAGTTTCTCATAGAACATTTTGATAGCACATTGTCACTCAAAATAGTGATGTTGTTGTGAAGAAGAGCATAAGGGGAACTTAATAAACTTTTATGTTATTTTGACTAACATTCCTTAGTTACAATACTGTAATAATTTTCAACAAGTGCTATTTAAGTGTAAATTGTACAAACTTGGGAAAAAGGCTGTCTACATTGATGAGGATTGTACTATTTTCAAAATAACTAATGACATGGTATAAAGATGATTAATACCTACTCGCAAATCAAGCAATTCAAGTTTTTTGCATTGCTGACAAGAAACCAAGTGACGATTGGAAAATTGCACAAAGAGCACATCATCGTCACTTATATGATTTGATCCTTCTTGATTCTAAATGTTAATAATGTTGAAACTGATGCATTTCAACAAGAATCATGCAATTAAATAATTAATGTTGATGATAGTTATGAGATTAGTTCTTTAGATAGTACTTATATTGAAGCTAATGTTGTCAATGTTGAGCCACAAGGAATCACTGTATCCAAATTGCTATAATTGATGATGATGAAGATGTAGATTTTAGGGATGAGGAGTTGTCGTACAATGCGAACAAAGAAGATGGCTATGAAGAAGGAATTAATATAGATAGTGATTTTGAATAGTATGGTTAATATGTTGAACACATATTTTAAAATTGTAGACAACAAAATTCGTATATCATATTTATGTTATGTTTTATTTGTTAGCAGGCATGGTATCCATACTTAATTCTTGTTCACAACCATTAGTTGAAGGAGGAAATGGTCAAAGCGGTTAAAAAGTGGCTGAGGTTGTTTCACCAATTAAACATGGTATGATCACCTTTTTATTTAAAATGTATTATATTACGATTGTAAGATTTCGGTGGGATAAGTCCCACAAATGTTTTCTTTTTATTTTTTATTATTAACTTTTCTTAGTAAAGGAGAATTATTTAAATTTAAACAGACATACCTCTAATATCATTGTCAATATACTGGACTAGTAGTCTTTGCTATCTTATGCAAAAACCAAATGATGGTATGGAAAGCAAATGATGCGAGGAAAAATAATACCTCTTAAATGTAGCTTCAAGAAGTTCTACAAAAATTAATAAGTGAAACATGTAATGGTTACTTGTCTCAAAATACAAAAATTGAATATTCAAAAACTTCTACAGGGACAATCTGTTAGGCTATATTGGAGTGAGCCTTGTTATGGATCATACCCTCTTGTTTGACTTAGAATAGATTGTTCTATATCTAATAAGTCATTAGAGCAGGATTGACAATGTAAATGTAATCATTCCTTACAATAATATGTTTGTACTTTCACAAAAAATTCTTATTTTCTAAATACATCTCTTCTTGTGGAGGAAATTAAAGGATCTTCTTCCAGCACTAATGTAAGAAGGGAAAGAACATATCCAAGTAACAATGATCTTTTAAGAATTATTTAATTATTATTGTAATGATGCACTCTCTTGCAAGCTAGCTTCTAATCTTTCGATCTTTAGACAATAATAAAAATAATTGATAACCTATGGGTTGTTGATCTTACTAGTTCAGTGTAAAAGCGAAGTATGTTCTTTGATAACGTAAGAATTATATGTGGATAAAGGAATTGTGGGAGGTCTTTTTCCTTCTTGTTTTCACGAAGTTATTACTTTTCCCCTTGAAATTTCTATTGCATATTAGTTTTTATGCTTGAAGTGTTCTTATAAGATTACTATCAAATGAAATATTATTCTTATGGGATAGGAGTGCTTATGTCAATTTTTTAGCTCTCCCCATGATGCCAAAAAAAAAAAAAAAGAAAAAAACAAGCTATGATGATATTATTTAAAATATATCTACTCAAGTGTCCATTATATACAAAAATATACAAGCAAATGGCACACCCGTGATGCGTATGCCAAAATAAATAAAAATTACTCAAAATATAAAATGAAAATTCATTTAATTATAATTTATAATAAACCAATTATTAAAATTTATTTATTAACAAAATTATCTATCAACCTAATTTAATTTCATACCCATCACATCCTATGTGCAAGTAAGTTTCAATTTCGTAATATAAATATAAATATAAAATATTGTATAGATACAAAAGTTTAAAACAAGCAGTAAGAATTTTTTATATTGAACACACATTAATTCTTTTAAAACAAACATTAGTAATTAACATTGCATAAATTAGCCAAATCATATAAATCAATAAAATTGCAAACCAATTAACTAATAAAATATAATAAGTACCTTGATGACAAAGTAATTTCAAAAGAATGCCTTTAAACATAAAAGGAAATCATGTTGTAGAAAGTGCTATCCACACAAACACCTAATTCGGAATAATAGTAAGCAATTAAAGTTAGAATGAAAAATCACAAAGAACCATCACTTAAATAATCCACAATAAATTGTGTTTATTGATCAAGACAACCAATAATCTATAATTCTTGGAAATGGCTGAAAATAGATTAAAAAAAAAAAAGGAATGTGAGCATTAGAGGGAGGGAGATACAAAAATTTAAACTAAGCAAGTAAAAGTTATAAAAACTTCTGTTTAAAACACACATTAACATCATATAAATTATACCACATCATATAAATCAATAAAAATTGCAAATTGAAATTGATAATAAAAATGCTGATGAGATACATTTGGTACCTTGATGACAAAATAATTTCAAATCAATGCTGCTAAACATAAAATTAAAACATGTTGTAACGTGCTTCTACCGAAGCCCATACAGACAACTAGATATCTTTGTTTATCAGGTTGATACTAAACAATTAAAGTTAGAATGAAAAGCTACAAAGAGACATCACTTCAGTAATCTACAATAGATTGTGTTTATTATAATCCAGACAACCAATAATCTATAATTAAAAAAAGGATGGAAAACTGATAAGCGAAAGAAAAAATTAATGACCATAAGCATATGAGTGAGAGATAGAGGAAAGAAAAAAAAATGAAAAGAAATTTAAGGTGAAAGGATGTCAACAATTACATGGAAATATGGAAGATTAGGTAGAAATATTAGGAGAAATTAGGATATGAAAAACTATCATATTTTGAAATTTTGAATAAAAACTAATCCCACCAATCAAGCAAAGACATATAAGGATGGTTTTAGAAATTCATAATAAGATAATAAAAA
Source organism: Combretum micranthum (assembly GCA_024138025.1). Classification (NCBI taxonomy): domain Eukaryota; kingdom Viridiplantae; phylum Streptophyta; class Magnoliopsida; order Myrtales; family Combretaceae; genus Combretum; species Combretum micranthum. Next base: position 340,852 of record JAMXBD010000630.1, on the reverse strand, counting down.
TGTTATAAATCCTAAAGACATCAAACATGCTTTTGGCTTTAATAATATAGATTTTTTGAAATTATGAATAAAAACTAATCCCGCCAATCAAGCAAAGACATGGAAGGGTAGCTTTAGAAATTCATAATAAGATGAATAAAAATGTTATAAATCTTAGAGACACCAAACATGCTACTCTGGCTTTAATAATATAGAAGATATAGATAAATAGATTTCTCTCTTCTTCTTCTTTTTGGTTTCATTTTCATTTCCTTTCTCTTGACTTCATTCCTTCAAATGTCGACAATTTTTTACTTTTCTAAAATTTGCAAAACATAATGAAACCCCTTACTCCCCTTCTTAGCAAGAGTGAAAGAAGAAAACCGATATAGGAAAGCAAGCGAGCAGGTCATTATGGGATACCCAATCAATCCAACCCACTAAAAATCCTATAAGATTTAGGGTTAGGTTTTTTGTATTATTTTATTGGATTTTCTTTTCATTTTGATGAGAGATCTCACTCCCAAAAATTGTGAGTGGTGATTTGAAGAGTATTTATATTAGTGGAGAATGAGATTTATGCCAAAATAATTATGATTATAAGGGTCATTTTAACCATAATAATGAGAATTGGTGGCCTTTATTGCGTAGTGAGTCTTTTGACTTTAACAAAACAGATAAGCATGTGACATCTAACAATGATCTAATTTCTAAGCAAATATACATGTGTTGTCAATCCATGAGTCTTCAATTTTAATTTAAAACTAAGATTCTATATTTTCTATATTGCATAAAATAATTTGACTACCACTTTTTACCTTTTAGCTACTAATTGTATTAGTAGATAAATGTAAAATTTATTGTCATGGATATCAGTACATGATTATAGCTTTACGATGGTAAAATGTCTCCTTCATGAGTTTTAAATATTCATTAGGTGAATAATTTATTTCAAATATTATTGTTTGTATTTGCATTTAGTGACAAGAAATGTGTAATTAAAACTCTCGAAAGATATTACTTTTATTTAAGGCTAAAAAAAAGTTTAAATCACAAACCAAACCATAGCAGACCATTTTCTTTTTTCAATTCAAAAAACTTATGAACTATATGTTCAAATTTAAATGAAGAACTAAACTACACTATGACCACCCCCTAATATTGATAGGGCTGGTTCTAAGAAACCACCAGTTTAAGACTCATGGACCATCATTTTTTTTCAACGATATAAATAAAAATATAAATTTCCTTTTTGAATAATAAATATTTTTAAAATAACAAATGAGCCCAAGAGCATTATAATCTTTAATGCATTTTATAAAAAAATTGTTTAGAATGTGCATTTGTTCATACACAAACACATCCACATCTAGTTGTGATGTTAACAATGTAAGACTACAAAAATTCTTAAGACACATCATTAAGAAAAGAGATTTTACTTTTGATAGAAGTATAAAATCCAACAAGACATATTTTTAATTATATTTATTGACAGCACATTAACTATTGTGAATATTTAATAAATTTTTGCTATTCACATAATAGTATAAACACCTGTTTATTTATGATTATTTTTTCATTTTTTTTCATGTTTTTATTTTTATTTTTTTTGGACTTGAGTCAACCTGTGGGTCATACAGGTTAGGACTTTAGACTTAGCCTAGACTCAAGGTTCTAACCTAGACTTAAGGACCCTCCAATGCAAGGTGGATCAAAACTTGCCTTCATAAGCCCAGTTACAACTAGTCCAAATTGGTTTTTGGATCTAATCCAACTTGTGTGCATGTGTAGGTAAGAGTATAACTCAATGGATGAAATAAGCATCATAAAAATGGCATAATACATGAAACAATCTCTATGGCACATATTCTATTAACAATAATCTAATCACATGCTTGTAAAATATAAAAGGGATAATGTCATCAATGGTACCTGAACTTTGGAAAAATATGCAACTAGGTACTTAAACTTTGAAATTTATCAATTTAATACCTAAACTTTGAAATTGATCAATTTAGTACCTAAAAGAATTTAACAGAGTACTATTGGCGTGCACGGAAAGTTCTTTTAGGTATCAAATTAATTAACTTCAAAGTTCATGTACTAAATTGATCAATTTCAAAGTCTAGATATCTAATTGCATAGTTTGTTAAAATTCGGGTATCATTCGCGACATTGAGCCAATATAGAATGCACACAATTTACTTATTTATGAGGTTAAGTCCATTATGTTGGTCTTACATAGGCATTATATAGAGTGTTAATGGCTATTGCATCTAGTACTTCAAATGAGTAAAGTTACTCATAAGTTATTCGAGTTAGGCTAGATTCGAAGTCTATTTATAATTATGTCTAAGGGGACACTTGTAAAAGTTGATTCTCTAATTCAATTTAGCAAAATTCCATTTCTAATTTCTTTTATCATTTTTTTTTAATTCCTCAAGCCCATAATCAAGAAACTAAGCCCAATTACCCAAAACCCAAACCCAGAGCCCATATTCCATCATATTATTATGCACTTACACACATCTAATAACTCAAGATCTAGAGAATTCTATTAGTGTGAAATAACCAAATTGCCCCTAAACCCTATAAATATTTACAAGACTCTACACTATAAATACCTTTTTAGAAAGCCCTAGCTCCTCATGTCATTTTTAGCAGCTTACAACTCTCTAAAATCCTCTAAAAAACATCTATCAAAACTGTAAAGACCCGACCTGCTAATCCTTAAGACTTAGCAAGTTAAGTCCCCAACCACATATAATACTTTCGTATTATATGGAAGGTTGTCCTAATCTACAGTTATGTGAATTGTTTGTTTAAAACTACTAAAACTTGTTATAAAAGCTTTTACAAAAGGATTACTCACTTGAGTAATCTATTTACATAAAATAGTTTAAGGAAATATTTACATCCTTGTGTCCAGCATAGGACACAACAAAATATACATAAGTCTTACAAATGAAGAAAATAGACTTTAAGTCTTTTAATACAACCCAGGCTTAACTAACAAGCCTCTATTCCAAAATACAAAATACATTTGTTAAACGAACACATGAAATAAAACTTTCTTCAAAAACTTCTCGCCACAGGGTCCTACTCATCCCACTCGTCCATAAACTTCTCCCAATCTGACCCGAATCCCATATCATCATAACAATCATCATCAACACCTGAAAATAGCAAAAGTGAGCCAGAGGCCCAGTACACAGCAACACAAACAAAAGCGAAGCCATACACACCTATACTAATGCAATGCAAAAACAATTGCTTCATTTATCTTTCTTTAATATTTCTTAAACAAATCAACACTGGAGTATTCAAACTCCGGGACAAGCTGAGGATATCTGGGGGTCCTGAGTAATGCTCACAACGCTCAGGGGGTTGATATAGGTAGCCCGAATACCTATATCTCCTAGATAACGTTACATTGCAAATAATAATCTCATCCAGGTTATATAGCCGTTACTCAGCTTCACTTAACTCAATCCATAATATAAAGCAATTCACATGCTCCCATAAACATTGAATTAGATTATATTATTTCCTCTCAAGAGTAAGTAAATGTTGCTCAGTTATACATTCCTATCGATTATCCGCCGAGCCTAGTCATTGCATCATGACTATTGGCCTAAGCGTCTACACTAACCTATCATTGCATCATGATAAGTTACCGCTCCTCGAACCGGATTTAACGGTGAAAACACAAGCAATTCAAGCAATACTTAAGTCATTTAGAACTTATATCAAATTTAAGTATGCCTATCCTAACAAGCATACAAGCAAGTTACTGCGTACCTGTATTAGCTTGGGAATTAATGGGGGTGGCCAAGCGAGGATCAATAACTGTTCAACAAGAATTATCACAATTCACACTTAGTTTAAACTCATTTCAACTAATCTCATACATAACCATACAAATACATTCAAATAAGTTATCACAAGATCCTAAAACAAGTAAAGATAATCAATAATTTATTAAATCATACAAATATCCTTAAATCATGCTTAATTATATTACTCGATCATCATAACACATCAATTATCATATATCTATCTCATTTTAGTCTAAAAGATCCATTTGTTAAAGCAAATACACATAAAACAAACAAAAACAAGTTTTTAACTTTGTTTGGAAAATGTATCAGCTGGAAAGAAACGAAAATTCGGCCTTGATAAGTTTTTATTTTGTAAAAACTCAAAACACAAAGTTGTAGATCTCTTTTTAAGCTTTCTAACGCAATTTGAATCACTCAAATCGGAGTTCGTATGAAAAAGTTATGATCAATTTACAAAACAGTGTCGCGTCAGGGAAGAAATCCGCGAGCGCTACACCCTTGGCAACGGGGTGTTTTGAAGGCCGTTTTGACTCAGGGGAAGTGAAATTTTTGATCCGAGAGCACTACACCCTTGGCAACAGGGGTGTTTTGGACACTACACCCTTGGCAACGGGGTGTTTTGGAGGCCGTTTCAACTCAGGGGAAATGAATTTTTGATCCGAGAGCACTACACCCTTGGCAACAGGGGTGTTTTGACAGGTGTAGTGATAGTTATACGAAATTTTTCAAACTTTAACACTTTAACTTGAAAAAAAACAACTTTTCTCAACTCCTAACATGTCCTAAACCTTATGCAAACTTCATACAACACTTCAAACACTTCTAATACTTATCATACTTCAAACTCCAAATCCACACTTCAACTACCCAAATTATCTTCTTCCCAAATTCAACAACACCCATACTTCTTGCTACACATAAAACATATACTATAAGTTCTTGTAGCCTTAATATACTACTTAAACTACCATTAACATATAGAACACATCATTTCTCATATTTAGCATAAGCACCCTATTATCAAGAAATCACATATATGCATAAGATTAAGACATGAAAGACAAACTCACCAATAGAACTTTAGGCTTTAGTTTAATGGTCCTCTAGCAATCTTTTGGTGGTAAAAGTGATGGAAAATGAAGGGCTTAATCTTATGCCACCTTGGAGGAGCTTTTGAGAGGGTTAAGAGGTGTTTTGAAGCTTAGAGAAAGGGTTTGGCTAAGGTCTGAAATTTTGCCCGAAAATTTAAGTTTGAAGAGTAGATATTATCTACTTGTTTGACTTTTGAGGCATTTGTAATTAAGGCAATTAATGACTTAACCTTTTGTTACTTAATGACATTGTCTTAAGGCCTTAATGAGTGTTTAATAGCTTTATTTTTTGCCTAAAAAATTCTGCTACATAAGGACTTAGTTACATGCATTCCTCCACTTAATTCAACACATTCAAATCATAAATTACACATATGAATACAATTAAAATTTTATGAACTAAATATTTAATAAATTCTAGAATATTTCAATATTTTAACATAATAATAAAACATAATTCATCATGAAAAAAAATCATTTCAATACATATCAAAAGTATGTATAAATTTATTAACACACATATAGAATATAAATTGGGAATTTCATGGTTATTTCAAAAACACACCAAAAATCCTCCAACAATTCTCTAACAATCCATCTTCAAATCAAGGATCTCATGGGTGATATTTGAGACAAAATCAATGTTAAGTTGGGAATCTAGCGTTTGAAGCATCATCAAATTCTTAGGGTTGTAGTAGAGAAGATTATTAGTTTAGGATTTGCCCACCCAAGTGAGTTAATTTATTAATTTGTATTGATGGTATTATTAATCTCGAAAATCATGTAGTATACCTAAAACAAACTTAGAACTATGGTTTGATTAAATACGTGTATGTACTTGTTAGAAATTATAATATGTTGAAATTATTGTATATTATACAAATTGTGCATGTCAAAATCTATGAAGTATATGTTCAGGTTTGATTAATTATATTTTGTTGAAATTAATACATACACACGCTACTACATAAGTTGAATATGATATTTTATTATTGTATGTGTTATGAATTGATTTATGATGATGGTTTAAATGTACTAGAGAATCACAATGTATAGTAAACTAAATTTTCACTAGTTACATCGAACTATTTGGCTTTGATTTGGCTTAAACCGATTTTCAAAATTTCAAAACTTTTTGGTTAAATAAAATAACATGTTTAAGTTTTGGAACCAGTTTAATGACTTCCTAAACTGATCATAATGCATTTGAACTAATAGGAGAAAAAATAATGTTAAAATGTGAAAAATGGCATGTCATAGACACAATCACGACCGTGATGGCCATGGCATGGTTGTGCCTTAGGGCGTGATCTACTCAAAGATCCATTTTCCTCGACTCAAACATGGTCCTGGTTACGGGCATGATGTTACACGTAGGTATAGTCACAAGCATGATCTAAGCTATGAATGGTGTGGAAAACTTAAAATATATATTAATAATAAATAAAATAATATATATTAAATAGTAAAATTATAAGTAATATGTCTTCTTTGCAAGCTTCTTTGTTTATTTTAGTGAAATATAATTTAATTAATTAATTTAAATAAGTAATATGTTACAGTGGAGTAAACATAAGTTATTAGACTAAATTATAATATTTGAGCTTATAAATTAGTAAAAGGAACTTTGATTAGAGTTTGATAAGTATATATAGATGTATGCATAGGAACCAAAAATATAAAAGTATATATATGTGTGTCAGAAATTGTTGTTTTATCGAAACTGTTAGATATATATACACACACACATTTGAGCATACCAAATTTTACATATGAGTACAAAAATTATTTTAATGTGCTTATTTAGAACAAAATCATGAAATAAATATAATATATACTAAGATAAAATTCCAACTGAATATATGTATATGTATACGTTGTGTTTGATGAAATGCAATTGATAAATATTAATGTGTAAGATGCATATGAGCATGTGAATATGATATATTATGTTATTGAATATGTTTTGATAAATTATACATGTTATCGAGTTAATTTATAATGATATATGCTACTAGGAAATGGATAAATATGTGTATATCGAATTAATCATATGTGTTCATATATGTTTGATGTGAATTTAAATCGATAATTAGTAAATAAGATTAAATTCTGGAAATATTAACTATAATATCGAATCTGGAAATATGTGATTTGTGTTGAATTTGTATTAATTAAACCAAGTAAGTGTATATTAAATTCTAGAAATTTTTCAGAACCAACTTTAAATTGCTAAATTTGAAGCAATATTAACCTTATCTTCGATGAATGAATGAATAAGGTTAAAAATTGAGTTATATACTTAGTTCTTATATGAATAAATTTTATTGAATAGATACATGTTCATATATTAAGCTTATCATTTGATCTTATTTAGAGTATAGACATCATATCAAGTGCGTAGTGACTTGTGTATTGCATGCTAAGATGACCTTGATAATTGACTATTGCTTGTGCATGGTTACTTGTGTGTGGTTGTTTTGAGACTCAATTTGAAGGGTGACAACCTTGCTAGCCAGTATCAATATGGTATTTGGGCGCTTAGGCAGCATGAGTAGCTCGATGGGTAGCTGATAGGGAAAACGGTAGTAGGATAACATGTACCTAAATCGGAGAGAAATAATATAGTATGGCTCACGTTTATGGGATCGATTGAGCTACATTATATTTTAGGCTAAGATAAGTATAGATGCATAACAGTTGTGACCCTTAGACGAGGCTATTATTATAGAGGTAGGAGATATAGGTATTTAGGCTGTCTATATCAACCTTCTAAGCAGTTGCTACTACTCAAGACCCCTAGGTTCCCAGCATCTTGCCAAAGTGTGGATGCTCCACTACTGGTGTGCTACGCTTTAATTTAAAGATATAAACTGTTGGTTGTTTCATTGCATTTTAAATAAGTGTGTGTATCCATCGATTTCTCTTATGTTTGTGTTGCTATTGTACTGGGTTTTGACTCATCTCTTCTTTTTTTGGTGATGATCTAGATGCTAATGATTATCTTGAGTATGGGACACATCTTAAGGAACTTATTAATGAATGGAGTGGCTAGGAATATTAAATTGTTTATGTTATTAATGAAAGTTATTGATCATCTTTTTAAACTTGTATTTCTTTCGAGGGCCTAATTATGGAGCCCATGGTTTGTACAAATCTTTTATCAAATGCTTACATTGTTAATCAAGTTTTATAGTATATTTGGTATTTGTTTCGCTGCAATATGAATTTTTTTTAAAATCTAAGTTAACGATTTCATAATCTAAAAATGTTTAGCAACGATCACGATAAATTGTAGCTTAGATTAGTCTTAGTATATAACACTTAAACGTTAAGCATAGCAAATTGGATGTGCCTTGAGCTAATTCGGGGCATGATATCAGACATCAAATTGCAAAAATTAAAAGCATAGGCACTTGGTCTACCATTATCCCCTACATTATAGCTATTTAAAAGTTAAGGGTAAATGAAAAAACATAGGTAAGTTCATCAATAGTACTTAAACATTTTGGTTTGTAATAATCTGGTACCTAAAAAAAATTTGTACCAAAACGATACCTAAACTTTTTAAAGGTTTCATCAAATGTACCTCTTGATGGAATCAATCCATTTTTCCATTAAAATGCTGATATGGCAAGCGGCCTCAAATAAAAAATTAATTTCTCTATCCTAGTTGGTAGAGTAACCTTCATTCATGGTGCCTAAAATTCCTGATTTGTAACAATTTAGTACCTAAAAAAAATACCTTTGGTCGGAATCTGGCCATTTGCCAAGCGATTCGCTGACGTAGGACACAAACTTAATTAAAAAAAAAAAAGATATCTCTCTATCCTAGTTAGCATTTTTTTATTTTTTATTTTTATTTTTCTACTTTCTATAACGTGGAATCAAAACATTATTTTTTTAAATTATAAAATCCATTCGATTTAGATGAGTTTAGTTATTATGGTTAATTTCTTCTTTTATTTTCTTTAGACATTGTAATGCTATCTCATAATCACAATCTAAAACTAAAAGGAGAAGAACGAAAAGGAGGATGGCAATGGGGAGAGAGAAAGGAGACTGAGTAAAAAAATTAAGGAAAAAAAAACATGCCACCTAGAATAAAGAGATATCTTTTTTTTTTTTTTCTTCAAATCAAGTTTGGGTTCCACGTTAGTGAATCACCTGAGAAATGGCTAGATTCGGGTTAAAGATACCGTGCGTGAAACTTTTAAAAAGTTCGGATACCGTTATGATATAATTTTTTTTAGGTACTAAAACTATTACAAATCAGAAAATTTAGATACCGTAAACGAAACTTACTATGCCAATTAGGATAGAGAAAATAAATTTTTTATTCTGGTCTACTTGCCATGTTAGCATTTTAACAAAAAAATGGATGGGTTCCATCCAAAGGTACCTTCAATGAAACTTTTAAAAAGTTCACGTACAGTCTTAGTGCAAAATTATTTTTAGGTACTAAATTGTTATAAACCAAAAAATACAGGTACCGTTAATGAAACTTACTTGAAAAAACACTCCTTAAACTTTAGGAATGACGTGGATTAACCCATTAAACTTTAAATATGTGGTTTTTGACTCACTAAACTATAACTAATTTGCAATTAAAGACATTTTGTACTTTTCTATAAAAAAAAAGTACAATAATTATACTGTCTCGGGTATACTTTTTGTATGAAGATTGTACGAAATTGTATGAGGAAAGGATAAAAAAAAGGATGGGATGTCCTTAATTGCAAATTGTTTGTAGCTTAAGGAGTCAAAAACCCCACTTTTAAAGTTTAAAGAGGTCAATCCACAACATTCATCAAGTTTAGGGGGTATTTTTGCATTTTCCCCTAAAAGTTAATTAAGTAGTAAAGTGCATTCAACCAATTTCACAAAACTTTCTATGAACTTAGAAGAATAAATAGTTAGATTTTACACACTATGATGAGTGGATCCCATCATCTCACATTTTTCCAAAATTGCACATTTAAATCCTAAATGGGCATTAATTAAACATATTTTAATTTATATGAAAAATATCAATAAACTATTTCTTTCATTATTATATAACTCTAATAGTCATGAAATGTTATATTTATCAATTAGTTTCTTTAAATCACATCTCATTTATATATAAAATTGTCAATTTTATGAAAATAAATTTAATAATTATCTAACCTATAGTTTTTTGAAATCTGACTTTATAGCAATTGACTACATCTATGTAGGATTACAAAAATTAAATTAGATATTATATCATTCACATTTTTTTAAAATGTATTTTTTTCCCTACAAGATAGTAACTTTAATTAAAGACCCTATATAACAATTAACGATTCATCAAATTACATTCTAAAACCGCCACTTGAAAATAAATGCAAAATATTGTCATGATATAAAAATCTTAAATTTTCTAAATTGGTTCGATAATTTTAGAAAATGGGATGTTTGCGAACATAAATTTGATGGAGTCAACCATGGATCTCTAGTCACCATTAGATATTAAGAATGTGGTGAGATCTCTCTCTTTAATTTTCTAATTGTTTTATTATTTTTTGTGGAGGTTCCCTTTCAAAATATCAACTTCATAATACTAGCTACATATGATGCCCTCTATCTCTAAAGGGCAATGGATTAACCTAATTCTTGAATTTTTTTAAAATTAATTTTTTATATTTTATTGGATATTTTGTGTTATGTGCCACACTTATAGAAGTCCTCTTCCTTTGTTTGTTACCAAGTCTCAAGCACTTTAATTGCTTGTGATTATTTTTCATGCATGCATGAACTTAGTAAAACCATCAAGTTTAAAACATTCTCTAAAACCATGCAGCATTAATTATGGTTCAGTTCTTATGCTTTTTTAGTTTTATGAAGCATAGGTTTGATGTTAATCCATTGGTTTTGTTAAATTATTTAAATGGTTTGTTTTGAGCCTATGCACTTCATATAGGTCTATTTGTTTCATTATATTTTGGTCATACATCACATTTTTGTTATTTTTAAATAGATGTTTGTCAAAAAGTAAATACAAATAAAAAACTAACAGTTTTACTCGTAAACAAACTAAACAGATATGATACTGATAAGTTTTAGATATAAATCAAATATAGATATAATGCAGATAAAAATATGATAATCTAAACAGACCCTAACTATGATGTTACACTTGCATATCAAAACTTAATGTATGGGCTTGGACTAATTTAAACTCGTTCAACTTATTTCAACTCTAATTTATGGGTTGCACAATTCTTTTAGCCCATATCTATCATTTTGAAAACTTTAGAGCTCAAATTTTGAATTTGAAACTATAGCAATCCACTAAACCTCATAACTATGTTTCTTTTACAATTTTTTTCTCTTGAAAAATGTCATGCCTATGAATTTTTTATAAATAAATGCCATGTGTCACTTCGTCTAATAATTCTAACCTTGTCAAAAAGTAAAGAAGATCATTCCCAACCATCATAACTATTATTTTCAGGAACACTAAGGTATCACAACTAAGCTTATATGCTAGGTACGATAACCATCACTGACAAAACTTTGGTTTTGAATGTTTTCTTATGGAGTTTTGCTAGATTTGAATAGTGATTGAAATTCATTATACTCATGGTTATTTGCATTTTATACACAAATATATCAAGTGTTTGTTCTTGTTTGAGTTTTTGTACTAGATGATATTACAAAAGTGAAGTGTCATGACTTATCATCTAATTTTTTTGTGGAAGTTCATGAATAGGTTGTAATTGTGTTTCAAATCCCTAAAGTTGAGTGATTGAATTTCTTCTCATGCTTTGTCAATAAGGGGATGTGGTGTTTATGAATATACTCTTATTGTCTTATGTGAGTTGTGACAAATGAGTTATAATGCATAGAAAATTGATAAATTGTGGTTTTAAGTGATTCTGATGATAATTGATTTGCATTAGTGCTTATATGATGTAAGCATGTGAACTTGACAACCTTGCCAATGTTGTTTAATTATTGTTGAAATTAAGTTTGAATTTGAAGTTTGTATGCTTATGGAATGTGCTGATGTCTTGTGAAGGTTTATGGTGTGATTTGTGATATGGATAGTACTTGAGGGTGCCTAGGGCTTAGGCAATGAGTGTTTAAGTGGTGCTTGTGATTGTGAAAGCACTTTAAAAGGTGCACGTGAAAGTGTTTGCGTAGTATGTATGGGAAAAATACTTGTTTCTTTCATAGGTGAAATACTTTCACATTTGTATGTATGTTTTGAAGCATTTATACCACCTCAGCATGTACTTTTTAAAGGTACACATACACATCTAATAAATCTTTCCACATTTCATTTTTTATCTCTTTCTTCCGTTTCTCCTCAACTAACCAATTGGTATTGTTTAGTGATATTATTAATTTATGAGTTTCAATAATTGTTAGTTGAAGCAATCTTGAGTTAATCATATCGAATGGTACCAAATACAATATGGGCTAGATTGACCAAAATATATCTTACAATCATTACAATAGAATGATCCACACATTTATGATTTAATTTGGAATCTTTTAATAATTAATCTAAAATAATGAAAAAGAAGATAGCACGGCCTTTAAGTTTAACAAAAGGGTATTTTTAATCCAACTCAATTTATAATCAAGTTATACATGTCAATTAAGCAGGTATATGAGATGCTTACATATATTAAGCATATGTTAATTTAAACATGCCGTGTGAGATGGCACCAGCGAAGCAAATAGATACCCGGTATCTAAGGCATCATATTGGATGGAACTGTTGGGAATGGTGAAGATAAGGGAATATAAAATTCATAATTCTCATATAGACAAAAGTGATGTCGTTCCATACTCAAATTTGTCATAACATGATTAATTCATATGTTAGAACATTTTCCATATCCACTCAAAGTTTTGGAACATGATTAAGGAAGCTAATTATAACTCTTATTGTATACAATAGCTTATGAAATCATTTCCAAACAGTGATCTTAATCCAAAATACTCATTTCTTAAGAGAAGGGGACTCCTTGAAATTAGTAACTTATGGTACCCTTTAAATACCGTCATTTATTAACATATATATTAACACTTGCTATCACTGATAATCATGTTTATTTTATTTTTTATTTTTTTTGCAAAATACAACAGGAAAAGGGAATTCAAACTTGAGACCTGTTACATGAGAGTCTATCGGGAGATGCCACTATACCATAAGGCCAATGATGGTAATCATGTTAAGATATAATAAAATTCTATGATCTCATCCATTCTCTTATATATTGGCCCGCTAAGTAGATTTATATGTAACAAATTCAATACTTAATATATTAATTATTATATTTATTTTAATAATCATATAATTAATTAAAGGATCCATTGGCAAGACCTTAAATGACAACTGTAATGTCTTTTTTTAGTTTTGCATAGGTTTGTGATCAAAACATGAGCGGACCATCATCTTAATAATCATGTTAATCATTCCGTCTAACAATAAGTTGGAATGAAGCTTTCAAGAGATGGTTTGAAAATTCAAGAGTTGCTAAAAATGAAACCAATAAGGGGGAAAAAAAACTCGGAAAGAGGAATAGATATTCTAGATTTTGGTAGAATTTTGCAAGAGTAAAAATTAAGGGTTTCCATCATAAAAAGGTATCCTGTTTCTGAAAGCACAAAAAGTCTTAAGACTCTTTCTTTTGAGAAGTTTTAGAGTATGTACATAAGATGACACAAGGGTCGAATATCCTAAGCCAAAAGTTTTCAGACTCTTCATCAAAGTTTTGGGCTCTTTTATGAGTTACAAGTTTTTCTTCTAATTTGGGCATTTTTTAATCTCTTATTCTTTTATATGAGGGTTTCATCCTTAATAACTTATACATATATTAAGAAGGGATTTCATATACTAGACGATTAAATTGAGCTTTTCGGTGTTGAACACATTGTTCTTGTAAGCTTTCTTGTTGAAACCTTAATCTCATCAAATCTTTTGATTTCTGTAATTGCCCTTTCTTGATAATTGTAACATCGTAATCAAATTTCAATCATATTGGTAATATTAGTCTTATAATAAATTAATTTAGTTTGTCCATTAAATAGTGGATAATATCCAAATCTATTCATTCTTTTGCATTTACCCTAAAAAAAGTAAAAATAAAAAACACCATAAAATATCATTCTTTTATAATTTAATACGTGACGCTAAAGGGAGCTTATTCGCATCATGGAAACGACTACTCGACAGTAGATACAATCCATTTGGTGACCTATTCATTAGTCACAAAGCATCTTCACAGAATCGATCGGACCTGAGAGTCAGTCATGCTTTTAAAGGTAAGCCCATATTTAGATACTTCAGAGTGTGGGCGTCTCCCTCCATCTTTACCCTCGGTGGGGATCTTGCCTATGGGCTTGTTCTCTCTCTCTCTCTCTCTTGTCCTTGTGCCGTGCTGTTAATTATACGATTTTACAAGTTTGCAATTTTATGGTAACATTTGATTATAAGAATTGGACGGAATAATAAGGATTTGACAGCATAGACTAGAAATATTAAACAGTATAATTATCCTATATCATGTTTAGTATGTACAGCATTGGACAAAATTATTATTAAGAGATTTATTTTTATCTAATTCAAATATTTTAGTACCAGAAAATATAAGAAACAAAAATTTTAAGTTTTGTTTAGTCCTGTTGAAAGATTTTTGTCATATCTCAAATATATTTTATAAACCAAGTATGGTATAATGACAGTTGTCTAATCCATAATCATGAAAAATTATGCAATCAAACTCTACTATAAGTTTTTTCTTACTAAAAGCATATACAAATTCATAATACGATAGAATTATGAATTTAGATGTACAATTTTACAAAGTTATAATTTTATCAATTTTATAAAATTCTTTATCATTCTACTGGTTTTATACATTTTAGTGATTAAATTGCGAATTTCACAGTCACCTCTCGTTCTTGTTCCTTTTTTTGTTTTGGCCGGTATCTCTCGTTCTTGTTTGATCCAAAATTTTCTCACCCAATAAAATAAATAAGTAAATGAAGAAATTATAAAGTACGCTAAAGCACGGCTGCCAAATAGAAAAGGCAATAGATATTTTGAAAAAGAAGCAGAGCCAAAATTGATGAAACCGGGAGTACCTTAGTACTTCCTTCACTTTCACACACTCCTTCGTTATTAAGCAATACCAAATAAGGTTAAAAATATGTGATTTATGTTAAATTTGTATTAATTAAACCAAGTAAGTATATATTAAATTCTAGAAATTTTTTACAACCAACTTGAACTTGCTAACCAACCCAATATCTCATCTTCGATGGATGGATGAATAAGGTTAAAAATTGAGTTATATACTTAGTTCTTACATGAATAGATTTTATTGAATAGATACATATTCGCATTATAAGCCTACCGTTTGATCTTATTCAAAGTACAAACATTATATTAGGTGCATAATGACTTGTGTGTTGTGTGTAGGATAGGCATCCTGAATGAATTAGTAAATAAAAATGGTCATAATAATTAATTATTGCTTGTGCGTAGTTATTTTGAGACTCAGTTCGAAGGGTGAAAACCTTACTAGGCAGTGCTAGAATGGTAGTTAGGCGCTTAGGCTATCATGGATAGCCCAGTGGATAGCTGATAGAGGAAATAGTATCACAATAACATCTACATAAATCAACAAGAAATAATATAGTATGACTCATGTTTATAGGATCAATTAAGCTGCATTATACTATGGACTGAAATAAGTAGAGATATGTAATAGTTGTAACTCCTAGATGAGGCTATTATTGTAGAGGTATGAGATATATGATTTGGACTACATATATCAATCCCTTAAGCAATTACTGCTACTCAAGACTTCCAAGTTCTCAGCGTATTGCTGGAGTGTGGGTGCTCCATTATTGTTGTGCTATACTTTAATTTAAAGATATAAACTGTTGATCGTTTCCTTGCATTTAAAACTTGCGTGTGTGCCCATCAATTTCTTCTATGCTTGTGTTGCTATCATACTAGGTTTTGGCTTATTTATTTCTTTTTTTGTTGATGATTTGGATGCTTGTGATTATCTCGAGGATTGGACAACTCTAAAGGAACTTATTAACAAGTGGAGTGACTAAGAATGTTGAACTGTTTGTGTTGTTAATGAAAGCTATTGATCATCTTTTCAAAGTTGTATTTCTTTTAAGAGCCTAATTGTGAAGCCTATGGTTTGTACAAATCTTTTGTCAAACACTTACATTGTTAATCAGTGTTTATAGTATTTTTGGTATTTATTCCACTGCAATATGAATTGTTTTCAGAATCTAATTTAACGATTTCATAATCTAAAAATGGTTAGCATTGATCACCATAAACCGTAGTTTATATTAGTCTTAGCGTATAACGCTTAAATGTTATGTGTGGCAAATTAAATGTGCCTTGACCCAATTCAAGGCATGACATGAGACATCAAATTTGCAAAAATTAAAAGTATGGATACTTGGTCCATCATTATCCCTTACATTATAGCTATTTAAAAGTTAAGGTTAAATGCAAAAAACATGGATAAGTTTCATCGATGGTAAATGAACTTTTTAGTTCGTAACAATTTGGTATCTAAAAAAAATTTTGTATCAAGACAATACCTAAATTATTTAAAGGTTCCACCAAAGGTGCCTCTCGACAGAATATGTCTATTTTTCCATTAAAACGTTGCATAGCAATAGGACTCAAATAAAAAATTATTTTCTCTATCTTAGTTGGCAAAATAAGTTTTATTCACAATACCTGAACTTTCTAGTTTTTAACAGTTTGGTACCTAAAAAATAAATTGTACCATGATAGTACCTAAACTTTTAAAAAGTTTCACACACGATACCTTTGGCAGGAATTCAACCATTTCTCATGCAATTCGTGGACGTGGAACCCAAACTTGATTATATATATATATATATATATATATTGTAGTTAGCATTTTTTAACTATATTTTTTACTCTCTCTGACGCGAAATCGAAACTTCATTTTTTCAATTATTGAATATGTCCAATTTGGATGAGTTTGGTTATTAGGGTTAATTTCTTCTTTTATATTCTTTAAACGTTGTAATGTTATCTAATAATTGCAATCTAAAAACTAAAAGAAAAAATAATAGAAGAAGAAGAAGAAGAAAAAGGAGGATGGCAGGGTGAGACAGAAAGGACAGTGAGCAAAAAAATTAGGAAAAAAAAAAAAGCATGCTATATAGAATAAAGAGATATCTTTTTTTTTTTAATCAAGTTCAGGTTCCATGTCAATGAATCACTTGAGAAATAGCCAGATTCTGGCTAAAGACACCGTGCATGAAACTTTTTAAAAAAGTTCAGGTATCATGTATGTACAAAATTTTTTTTTAAGATACTAAACAATTACAAACTAGAAAATTTAGGTACCGTGAATAAAACTTACTTTGCCAACTAGGATAGATAAAATTATTTTTTACTCAAGTCAGCTTGACACGTCAGTGTTTTAATGGAAAAATGGATGGATTCCATCTAGTGATATCTTTGGTGAAATTTTTAGAAAGTTCAGTTATCGTCTTAGTATAATTTTTTTTTAAATACCAAACTGTTACAAACCAAAAAATTCAAATACTGTTGATGAAACTCACCAACAAAAACACACTCTAAACTTTAAGGGTGGCATAAATTGACCCCATGAACTTTGAATGTGTGGCTTTTGACCTCCTGAGCTATAAACAAGTTGTAATTAAGGACATTTTGTACTTTTTTATAAAAAAAAGTACAAAAATTATGTTGTTTTAGGTGTACTTTTTGTACGGGGATTTGTATGGAATTGTACAAAAAAAAGACCAAAAAAATGATGGGATGTCCTTAATTGTAAATTGTTTGTAGTTGAGGAAGTCAAAAACCACACTTTCAAAGTTTAAAGAGGTCAATCTATATCACTCCTAAAGTTTATGGGGTGTTTTTGCATTTTCCCCTAAGAGTTAATTAAGTAATAAATTATAAAAATATTAAACCAATTTCAAAAAACTTTCTATGAATTTAGAAGAATAAATATTTCAATTTTACAAGCTATGATGAGTGGATCCCATCATCATACATTTTTTTAAAAGTGCACATTTAAATCCTAAATGAGCATTAGTTACACATATTTTACTTTATATGAAAAATATCAATCAATTATTTCTTTCAACATTTTCTAGCTCTAATAATCATGAAATGCTGTATTCATCGATTATTTCTTTAAAAATTATGTATCTCATTCAAATATAAAAAAATTTTCGATTTTATGAAAATAAATTTGATAACTATCTAACTTATAGTTTTTTGAAATCTGACTTTTTAGCAATTGACTACATCTATGTAGGATTGCAAAAATTAAATTAGAAATTATGTTATGCGCATTTTTTTTAAAATGTGTTTCTTCTTTTTTTTCCCCACAAGATAGTAACTTTAATTAAAGACCTTATATAAAAATTAACAATCATCAAATTAAATAATAAGACTACCACTTGAAAATAGATGCAAAATATTGTCATAATATAAAAATCTAGAATTTTCTAAATTGGTTCAATAATTTTAGAAATTGGGATATTTACGAACATAAATTTGATGGAGTCAACCATGAATCTTTAGTCACCATTAGATATTAAGAATATGATGAGATCACTGTCTTTAATTTTTCAAAATTTTTAAATTTTTTTGGTGGAGGTTCCCTTTTAAAATTTCAACTTCATAATACTAGCTACATATGAGGCCTTCTACCTCCAAAGGGCAATGGGTTGACCTAATACTTGAATATTTTTAAAATTCTAATTTTTTAAATTAGTTTTTGATATTTTACTGGATATTTTGTGTTATGTGCGACACTTATAGAAGTTCTCTTCCTCTATTTGTTACCAAGTCTCTCAAGCTCTTTAAGTGCTTGTGATTCTTTTTCATGCATGCATGAACTCAGTAAAACCATCAAGTTCAAAACATGCTCTAAAACCATGCATCGTTAATTATGGTCCGTTTTTTGTGTGCCCATACAATAATCGATTGGTTTTGTTAAATTATCAAAATGGTTGAGTTTTGAGCCTATGCACTTCATTTAGGCTAAGGTCCGTTTGTTTAATTATATTTTGGTCATTCTGACATTGTATTTTTGTTTTTTACAAATTGATATTTGTCAAAAAGTAGATACATATGAAATACTAATAGTTTTACTCATAAATAGATATAGATAAAAATCTAACAATCTAAACAGCTTTTAACTATGATAATACATTTGTATATCATGACTTAATGTATGGGCTTAGACTTTAAACTCATTCAACTTATTTCAACTCTAATTTGTGGGTCGCACAATTCTTTTAGCCCACATCTATCATTTTGAAAAATTTAGAGCTCAAATTTTGAATTTCCAACTATAACAATCCACTAAACCTCATAATTATGTTTCTCTTTTTTTTTTCTTGGAAAATGTCATGCCTATGAATTTTTCATAAATAAATGTAATGTACCACTTCAACTAATAATTCTAATATTGTCAAAAAGTTTGAGCAAAAACAAAATCATTCCCAATCATCATAACTATTATTTTCAAGAAAACTAAACCATCACAACTAAGCTCATATACTATCTACAGTAACTAGAGCAAGGAATATGGGTCATGGCCCATAGGCTTGTTTTAAAAAATAAGCTACGATCAAATTTTTTTGGCTTGTTTAAAAGCGGGCTAAATTAGCCCTGCTAATTTAATTCGTAGGCCAAAGTGGGCTAACCCATGATGGGTCGGGTCAGCCCACGAGCTGAACCATTAGAAAAAAACACACAATTTTTAAGCACTTGCAGACACTACACGACCATTATTAAATAATAATATTATTAATAGAAAAACTCAGAAGGCATAATAGGAGACAAACAAATACACCACGACGCAATTCAACTCAACCCAATTCAAGAGATAGACAAACCCTCATCACAGAAGCCCATGCCCCCATCAGCAAACTTATTAAACCAGCTCGCATGGGCCTATTTAGTATTTTACAATCAATTCACCAACTACTACGACTTTTTAGTCTTTACGTGCACTAAACTCAATTGCTTTTGCTCACCACTTGGCTAAAAACAAAACCTCAGCGAATCGACTGCCAATAAAAAGAAATCACAAATGAAGTATCTCGTCCATGATTACGGAACACTCAAAAAAAAAAAAACTCTAATATATAAAATGACAAAATAAGTCTATGTTACAATTATAGAAATGATAGAATATAAAGCTTCTCCCCGATGCTGCTTGAATTGAGGGTATTCTTTATGGCCTATGGGCAAGCTCGTGAGCCAAAGTAAGCTAGGCTCAAGCCTCGAAATTATGGTCCAATCCATTTAACCCGCGGGTCGAGGCAGCTCGACCCAGTCCGCTAGGCCTGTTTGCCCACTTCTTACAATAACATCACTGACAAAATTTTGGTTTGAATGTTTTGTTATGGAGTTTTGCTAGAGTTGAATGATAAACGTCATTCATTATACCCATAATGGTTATTTGCATTTTATACACAAATATATCAAGTGTTTTTTGTGGAAGTTCATCAATAAGTTGTAATTGTGTTTTGGATCCCAAAGTTGAGTTATTGAATTTCTTCTCATGCTTTGTCAATAAAGGGATGCGGTGTTTATGAATATACTCTTATTGTCTTATGTGAGTCGTGACAAATGAGTTATGATGCATAGAAAATTGATAAATTGTGGTTTAAGTGATTTTGATGATGATTGATTTGTCTTAGTGCTTATATGATGTAAGCATGTGGACTCGACATTCTTGCAAGTGCTATTTGATTGTCGTTGAAATTGAGTTTGAATTTGAAGTTTGTATGCTTATGGAATGTATTGATTCTTGTGAATGCTTATGGTGTGATTGTGATATGGATAGTACTTGAGGATGCCAAGGACTTGGGCAATGAGTGCTTAAGTGATGCTTTTGATTGTGAAAGCAATTTAAAAAGTGCACATGAAAGTGTTTGCATAGTATGTATGGGAAAAATACTTGATTCTTTCATAGGTGAAATACTTACACATTTGTATGTATGTTTTGAAGCATTTATACCACTCAGTATGTACTTTTTAAAGGTACACATACACATCTGATAAATCTTTCCACATTTCATTCTTTATCTCTTTCTTCCGTTTCTTCTCAGCTAACCAATTGGTATTGTTAGTGATACTGATATTATTAATTTATGAGTTTCAATAATTGTTAGTTGAAATAATCTTGAGTTGATCATATTATCGTATGGTATCAAATGCAATATTGGCAATATTGACCAAAATACCTTACAATCATTACAATATAATGATCCAGAACTTCATGATTTAATTTGGATTAATATAATTTTTAATTAATTAATCTAAATAATGAAAAAGAAGCTAGCATAGCCTTTGAGATTAATAAAAAGGTATTTTAGTCCACTCAATTTATAATCAAGTTATACGTGTCAATTAAGCACGTATATGAGATACTTACATATGATAAGCATATGTTAATTTAAACATGGGGTGTAAGAATTGTCCGATCTATTCCTAAATAAAGAAATTGAGTTCCACACAGAGATGGCACCAGCGAAGGAGGTACCCACCCAGTATCTAAGGCATCATATTAGGGGGAACTATTGAAATTGGTGAAGACAGAGGAATATAAAATTCATAATTGATATACCCCATGTCTAAGGCATCATATTAGATGGAACTATTGAAGTCGATGAAGATAAAGGAATATAAAATTCATAATTCTCATATAAACAAAAGTGATGTACTTCCATACTCAAATTTCTCATAATATGATTAATTCATATGTTAGAACATTTTCCATATCCACTCAAAGCAATGGAACATGATTAAGGGAAAGCCAATTATAACTCCTATTGTATACAATAGCTTATGTAATCAGTTCTAAATGGTGATGTTAATGAACAATCCAGAATACTCATTCCTTAAGTGAAGGGATTCCTTGAAATTAGTAACTTATGGTACCCTTTAATTACTGTCATTGATTAACATATATATTAACACTTGATATCAATGATAATAATGTTTATTTTATTTTATTTTTTTTTTCAAATATAACAAGAGATGGGGATTTAAATCGGAGATCTCAAATAAGAGTCCAAAGAAGATGTTACTACACCACAAGGCCATTGGCGATAATCATGTTAAGATATAGCAAAATTCTATGATCTTATCCATTTTCTTGTACATTGGCCTACTAAGTAGATTTATACCTAACCAATTCGATACTTAATATATTAATTATATATTTATTTTAATAATCATGTAATTAATTGAAGGGTCATTGACAGGACCAGAAAGCCTAAAATATATTACAGGTTATATGACTTCTGTTATGTTATCTTGTTTTAGTTTGGCATAGGTTTGTGATCAAAACATGAGCTCACCATTGTCTTAATAATCATGGTTGACCATTTAGCCTAACAATATGAATGGAAATTTGGAATGAAGCTTTCGAGAGATGGTTTCAAAACTTAAGAGTTGCTGCAAATGAAATTAAAAATTGGAAAAAAAAATACTCGGAAAGAGAAATAGATATTCTAGATTTTGGTAGAATTTTGCAAGAGTAAAAATTCAGGAGTTTCCATGAAAATTTTTAAAGTTTCCATCGTAAAAGCAGGAAAAAGTCTAGATTCTTTCTCTGGAAAATTTTTGGAGAATTACAAGGGTCGAATATTCTGAGCCCAAAGTTTCAAACACGTCACCAAAGTTTTGGCTCTTTCCTGAGTCACTAGTTTTTCTTCTAATTTGGGAATTTTTTTCACCTTTTTTGGTACGTTTAATTCACTCTAATAGAATAACACTGGAAAAGAGTAGCAATTCTTTATTTTATTGTTAGAGAAATTTTTAAAACAAAATATATTTTTTTTGTCGAGAATAACCATCCTTCCAATAAATAAAAAGAATGAGGATTGACCGATTGAGGAATAACTATTTTTTATCTATTTCGCATCACATAAAATAAACATTCTTTTAATAGAATTTTTTGCACAAAACAAAGAAATAGATATTTTGTAAGAATAAAGCTAGAATATTAATTCCATCCAATTCAACCAACCATAGTGTTATTCTTTTATACGAGAGTTTCATCCTCACTTATACATATATTAAGAAGGGATTTCATGTAGTAGGCGATTAAATTGAGTTTTTCGGTATTGAGCATGTTGTTCTTGAAAGTTTTCTTGTTGAAACCTTAATCTCATCAAATCTTTTGATTTCTGGTGATTTCCCTTTCTTGGTTATTATATCATCGTAATCAAATTTCAATCATATTTGTAATATCAGTCTTATAATTAATTAATTCAATTTGTTCATTAAATTGGTTGATAATATCCAAATCTATTAATTCTTTTGCATATACTCTCAAATAGGTCAAAACTAGAAAAACACCATAAAATATCTTTCTTTTATGATTCAGTACGTACGTCAAAGGGAGCTTATTCATATTATGGAAACGACTGCTCCACAATAGATACGATCCATTTGGTAACCTAGCCATCAATCATAAAGCATCTTCACGGAATTGATCGGACCTAATAATCAATCATGCTTTTAAGGGTAACATCTTGCCCATGGCCATGGGCTTGTTATCTCTCTCTCTCTCTGTTATTGTGGTCTATCATGTGGTTAACTATACGATTCTATAAGTTTGTAATTTTATGGTAACATTTGATTGTAAAAACTGAACAAAATATAAAAAAAAAAATTGATAGCACAATACAAAAAAATCTGATTGTAAAATTCTTTTATATCATGTTTGATATGCACAGTACTGGACAACTTGTCCAATTCAAATATTTTTGTACCATAAAATATAAGGAACAATCTCAGAGATTTAAAATTAAGTATGGTACAATGACGAGTAGGTTCTACCTCGTGGAAACGCTCTTTAATGGAACTTTAGCTTTACCTGGTCGTGACCAAGAAACCACCGGTTTCGCTTGGTGGGCCGAAAATGCACGACTTATCAATTTATTCGATAAACTATTGGGAGCTCATGTAGCCCATGCTATTTGTCTAATTGAGGACTATGAATTCATGATATGGTAAACTAATGAATTCAGATATATAATTCTATAAATTTTATAAAATTTTGTATCATTCTACCGGATTTATACATTTTAGTGATTAAATTGTGAATTTGACAATCTATCTTACGATCTTGTTTGATTAAAAATTTTCATCCATAAATAAAATAAATAAATTGTAAAGTACGTTAGGGCACGGATAGCATTTTATTAACGATTTTGCTGCCAAATGGAAAAGGCAATAGATATTTTTAAAAAGAAGCAGAAGCAAAATTGATGAAACGGAGAACTATGCGTTTGCGCAGGCTTGTCAACGAGCTAAGGAGTACCGTAGTGCTTCCTTACTTTGATACTCTCCTTCGTTATTAAGCAATACTAAATTACGCGCACCAACACGCGTACACGGTACACTTCGAACAGTCCACACGATGGACGTGGGAGCTCCACTCGGCCTCTCCTTGCTTTGAAAAATGGTTCCGGTGTGCCAACTTCAGAAAAGACAAACATCCCCACTAAGCTATAATTTTAGGTTCATTTGTTTTAATGAAAATATTTTTTAAGAAAATATTTTTTATTTTTTTATATTTATTTAAGGAAAAATGATACAATTAATGGAAAATGTCTTTTTCCCTTATTTTGAAAATATAAACTCATTAATAGTTTATTTTTAAGAAAACAATTTATGAGATATAAAAAAGAGTAAGTCGTTTTTCCATCGATTTACATGCTCATCCACCAATTATTTACTATCTAAAGATATTTATTAATAATTTTTTTATATTTTTCCTTTATAAATTTATTTTTTAAGATAATATACAAATTTTGTTATATTTAAAATATATAAGTTACATTGAATTTATACAAATAAAGAAAAAATATTTTCATTATATTAGTCAAATAATTAAAAATATGCTACTTTCAAGAAAAGCTTTCCAAGGAAAAATATCTTCATTAACAGATATTTTTCCTCAAAACAAATGGAGCCTTACTTTTCTTCCATTTATTTGTAACTATTACTCCAATTATAACTTCTACATTGATTTTTATTTTTTCCCACTATCATTCCAACTATAGCTTTTATATGAAGTTTTATTTATTTATTAAAATATTTTAAAGAAAAAAAAGTATATTTCTAATTTTTAATGTTTGACCATATTTCTATTTGAGTCCTAAATATTTTATTAATTATGATGGAATAAGACAAACAATGGAAAAACCAAGAACAAAAAAAATAAAGAACACACAAGATTACGTGGAAAACCCAAATCAGGAAAAACCACGGGCAGAGGAGAAAGAAATTTACTAGTGTTGAAGAATGAATTACAAGAGAATGTATACAAGTGATCCCAAATCTCACAAAACTCATAAACCATAAGGAATAACAAAGTAACACATATTTCGTGTGGAAGCCAACTCAAGAGTCGAAATCTAAAAAGTCATGCGTTTTATCTGTACGCCAGCCAAAGGCCGACAGCTTAAAAGTCCAATGCCAGCAGTGTACCCAATGAACATTGGTGACGTAAATGCGGTATTGACAATTCACAGAATGCAGATCTTTAATGCTATATTCAAAACTGGCGGTGAGCAGGAATTTAGGTTAGCGAAGTTGAGCCAGCTTTAAACGACCACAGAAGTGAAATTCTTAAAGCCAACTTAAAGGCCGACAGTGATGTAATGTAGGCCACCCATAAACCCTTAGATTTTATGTTAAATTTATGCTTAAACCCTAGAATCAAAAGTCAATTAGAAACCCTAAAAGTCAACAAAATCAATAACAAACCTTAGTGTTTAGATCCGGCAATCCCGCGCTGTTAACCCTAAAACAATAAAATTGAGATAATCATAGATTATAGTTCATATCAATATAGTAAAGCCTAAAAAGATCATATTTATCATATTTTAGTTTGTTTTGGTCCTGAACGGGATCGTTTTCAAAACCGAGGTCCGAACACACAAAACGGTGAAATAATTTTGATGACACCATTAGAATCGTAATAATATAATGATTTCAAAATATCGGTTTTATAATTTTTTCGTATTTAAAAATATCAGATGTCGCATTTTTACGTGTATTTTCTTTACTACCGATATTAATTTGTCTTGTCTACTATTCATGTTGCTATTCTATACTATTCATTACTATTCATTTATCTCTACTTTTTCTTACTATATTTTCATACAACCTATACACCTATTTCTTACAATTTCATTTACAATATTGCTTTACATCTTTCATATCGCACATCTTAATTACTTTTCATTACAAAAATACAAAACAAACCTCTCTCTCCCCCCCATATCAAAATCGATGCCACACACACACACATACATCTATTTTTTTCTTTTTCATTTTATTTAATTGCATCTAATTCTCCTGAACAAATCTCTATAAATACCCCATCTCCCTCCATTTCTTTCACACGCTTCACTTTACATGACAAGACTCTTCCAAATTATCTCCACAAAACTCTTTTTACAAAAATTTCACTCCAACAACTTCCTTCCCAACTTCCTCTTCTTCCTATCCCATTACTATCTCCATACAACCACCAATAGATTTCTTCTTCATCCATCACCACCTAAACCCTAGGTAAAAATTCATAATATTTCTTCTTCATGTCATGCAATATTACATGATCATGGTGTGTGTTTCCTAAAACCATAGTGTTGAAGAAGCAATAATATGTTCATGTTTTGTTCTTGTTCATGCTTAAATATTCTCTTTACTATTGCTATATTATCTTGTTATTACATTGTCATATTATTGTTGCTCTAATCTAACTCCATATATATGTATTATGTATATCTACATCTATATTTCCTAGAGTCTAAATGCCAACTAACCTAACATCTTATTATTATTGCTCTTGATGTTATGCTTTTTCTTTTTCTTTCTTTTCTTTTCTTTTCTTTTTGGAATTAGTCTATCCTTAGTTCCGAAAAGCCTTAAGACACTAAGGCTCTTAATACGTGACCTTATTGTTATACTTATTTGCTTCTTATATCTCTTTTGATCTTATTATGTGTTATTCCTATATTTTTCATGTCTACATAATCATATCCACGCATGATTAAAATGTTGTTGTCTTAATAAAAATAAAAAAGGATTCTTTCTTTAATATAAAAAAAAGACTAAACTTTCTTTAAAATGAAGTTTGTCACTTAGCAAATATTTTTCCATCAAGACTTAGAAAATTGTTCTTAACAAGTTTGTTTTTCAAAAAAATTATACAAGCTCATTATGAAATTTCAAAGTATCAATAAGGAGAATTTCTTAAAGGATCTAACTAAGGGGATATACACTTTCTTTTCAAAATGATAACATGAAAATTATGATTTAAAACTTTAATGTTGATAATTCTTTGCTATATAAATTTTTCATAAAAACTTATTTATAAGAATTTTTTCTAACTTCATAATAAACACCAAGAACTAGACAAGTTTTCAAAGTTAAGGTAAAATAAACTCACTAGTTTATAAACCCACTTAGAGAAATAAAATTTGACCAGAGAAAGTATGTTTTAAAAATGATAAACTTTTTGCTAAGAAGTAAAAGAATATAAATATGAAGAGAAAATATACATGTAATACAACTCAAAACATTAGAGACTATCAACAACTTAAAAAAAAAAATTGAAACTTCATTTTACAATCACTAGAAATAAAATTGGTAGATATCCTAAAAAGACTAAGTTTTTGAAAATTAATTTATCTTTGAAAAAGTTATAAAATGAAATTATAATAAGAAAGCACTCACATATAATAGCCCAAGAATTTTTAGTTTTCCTTCCAACAACTTAAAATGAAATTTTCAAAGTCTCAATCTTTCTAACTCTTAAAGATAAATTGTTTTATGAAAAATCAATGTTGAGACGACATTACTAAAATCATGCATACAATATATATATATATATATATATTCAAAATATTTTTCAACTATATAAATATTTATATGTTTGCTTAAGAATTTTTAGATAAAGAAAAGTTTGGAAAATTATATTTTGAGGGCTGAGAATTTCGTAATGAATTTGTACCCTACTGTTTCGGGACGAAAATGACTTTCTATGATAAAAATAACCTTAGAAATAAATAGATTTTTCCGAGTAGATAGAAAAAGACATATAATATGCGAAATTCCCCGTTAAAATGAGCAAGTTATTGCTATTTTAAGTTGAAATTTCCACAAATCCGATTTTACCACAAATAGAAGACATAGTTAGAAAATTTAAGTAGAAATTCTAGGAAATACTCATTTTGGGTATTTCTTTTGTCTAGGAGACAAAGAGAAGGGCACTTCTTATCGCGATGACTACTTTGACTGAGGGAGCTATTATCAAGACATGGCCGAGTGAGTTTACTTCCTCTATTTTTCATACTCATGTTCGTGCTTGTAGTTTAATGGCACTAGAATTAGGAAAAGATAAAAATTTAGAAGTGCATATGGCTTATAATGATTAGTGAATTTATGCTAAGCATGTCGAGTCTTGAATCGCCCATGATAATTTGTATGTTGTATTGCCATGTTGAATTGTTTGAAATTGTATGGTCACCTTTAAGATATTATAATTATATGCTAAACCCTTAATTAAATCGATTCATGTACTTCACGTGGTAAGTCTCATTGCATTCACTATTATATATTTGGTGGGACAAGTGCATAATAGTGGAAGTTGGCATAACGAATAGTATCTGTATTTGGCGAGTAGTAGCTGGTATGATCTACAAAAGTGGCAAGTAGTAGCCAATAAGAACTATAAATTTATTTTGCAAAAAAAATGGCTGGTATACCTAACCCCAAATGAATGACGTAAATTCATTCAACATATAGTTCTCGAAAAGCCATATGTCTTGTATGCTCATATGTTTGTTGCATTTCTCTTGCTTGAATAATTAAACTTGTTTGATATCTTTGTTTCGAGTATGATAAACCAAGAATATTCTCACTGAGTTAGTAAAGCTTACATCCCTATAGATTTTTGTATTCACAGGATCACTTACTTTTGTGCCCATGATCCCTGTTTATCCACGTGAGCTTTTTTTTTTTTTTTTTTGAAGCTTTTGAGGGAAATCTAATCATGGACCTAGATCGACTTCCTTTAAAATCTTTGATGATATTATTTAAGTTTTATTATAAAGACTTAGTTTTATGATTCGATCCTTGGAGACTTTAGCGGGAGAATGCCCTTAAGGCTTATGTAATGGATTTATATTTATATTTTATGGTTAATATTTATCTAGATTCTTGCATGCTTTATATTACTCGCTCAAACTACACTTCCCACTGTGTCTCCTATTACTGTGTTTTACGCTTTATATATGATATTGAGACTTTCACATAACTGAAATAATTATTCTTAAGTCTTAATATTGTATGTGATGGACTGTTACGTTTAGGGTATCATTCGAGACGTGACATCGCCGATGTTAATCCAAAAACTGGCTATATACTTGAATTTAGGTCACAAATATCAACATTATTTTTCTATTCAAGTCCTCAACATTTTTAGAGTTTACAAACGATGATTTCTTTATCACCATTAACTTTTCTATCTACCTTTGACACATGACAGTGCATGATTGGTTCAAATAATTAATTTAAATAAAACAATATAAGTAAATATAGAAAAATAAATTATATTAATTAAAATAACAAAAAAAGGAAAATTTATTGTCCTAAGAAAGTTTCAACCATATCATAAAAAATTGATTCCCACAATAACTTAATTTCAAAGTCTACAAAATAGTTAGAAAAGAAAAAGGTCTTTAAAATATCAATAATATAGATTTTATAAATCATAAAAGATTACATCATGGTCTTCAGAGTTAAAGGAAAAATGAAAATAAAAATAAAACTAAGGAGATAAGAAAGAAGCAAACTCTTTCCATAAGAACTTTAATCACAAAAAAAAAGACAGGAATGTAGAGTGATATGGCACAATAAGAAATGAATATAAAAAACAAAACTTAATCATTCAAAAAAAGAGAAAAAGTTGGAGATGGCAAAAGACCTTCGAATCGAAAGGTTTTAGATATGAGAAAACAAAACCAAGAAGAAAGTTTCAATGAAAGAGAAAAAAATGAATGATTAAAAATAAGTTGTAACGAAAATAAAACATTAAAATTAAATTGGAAAAAGGAGTTAATAATAAGATTTGAAATGGTGTAAAACATGAGAATTTCAAAACAAACAAAATCGGCTCCATTGATGATTTTCTTCATGGATTTTTTCTCTCTGTTTTTTAGA
Organism: Combretum micranthum; assembly: GCA_024138025.1. Classification (NCBI taxonomy): domain Eukaryota; kingdom Viridiplantae; phylum Streptophyta; class Magnoliopsida; order Myrtales; family Combretaceae; genus Combretum; species Combretum micranthum. The sequence goes on along the minus strand of JAMXBD010000630.1, from coordinate 310,649 downwards.
CTTTTTTCCTCTTTTCGAGGACTCTTTTTGTTATTTTTTTTTATTTTTTAATGATTTTCTTTAATCATATATTTAATTAAATTTGTTATTTGGATCAAACAAATATTGTCATATGTTAAAGGTCAAGGGAAAAGTTAATAGTGTTTAAAAAAGTCATCGTTTGTAAACATTTGATAACATTGAGGAGTCAAACAAAAAAAATAAAATAAAACGTTTATGACTCAAATAGAAAAATATTCAAACCTTAAGGACTAAAAATGTACTTTTCCTTTTGACAAAAAAAAATGTACTTTTCCTTTTTTTTAATTATATAAGACCTCAAGACTTCAACATCTACTTTAATGCTATAATATTTATAAATTACGTGATCTTTGTAATATTATTGGATAGAGTTTGATGATAGCAATAGCTATGCGTAAGCATTGATACCGGGATCGGGATGCATTAGTCTAGACCCATGGGGTCATGGATCTTTTTTTATTATTATTCCTTAAATTTAAGAATAACTTAAAAGATAAATGGAAAAACATGAAAAAAATACATATTTAAAAATTAAAATTAAAATTAAATAAAACAACTTTTAAATCAATATACAATTGGGCCTTCAAAATTATTTTTTAGCCATTTGTTGAAAAAATTGTCCATCGTGCACATTTATTCATATATAACTCCATCTACTTATAGTTATGAAATTAATAATGTGGCACTACAAAATACTCAATACACAAACAACACCCACAAAAAAACAATAAGACCACCTCCTAGGCACGTTGTTAAAACATAAGAAATCCATTTAATTAGAATTCTATAAAAGTCAAACCAAACAACTATTTACCTAAGAAAAAAAAAGAACAAACAAACAAACAACTTTTTAATTGTACTTATTACTTTTTTGTTAACACCACCACCATATCGAACGTTGTTAGTAGTAATAATTTTTTGCTATTAATATGAAAAATAGTTTAATCATTCTTTTTTTCTATTTATATTTATTTCTTGCTTCCACTTTTCCTTTTCCTTCTCCATTTTTTGTTTTTTTTTTCTGTTTTTTCTTGTTATAGGATGACCCGGTCAACCTAGCAAGTCGCTCGAGTCAACCCATGGGTCAATTGACAAATCATGACTTGTACGATCGGATCGGACCGACAGGTCATGCCCTCTAGTACCAAGCTAGATCGAGTCATGGGTTAAACCCAACCCATGCCTTTAACCCATGACTAGATGTAGCTGTGGGTTTGTAAAATAATTAGACAAGCATTTATAATATTTTATAAAGACACTTATAAAAAGCAAAAGGATTATAGAAATCTACTTAACAAAATTATAGGCTACCATTTAAAACATTAAATAGACAGTCATTTTATGATGGAAATGAATCTATACAATGTCTCAATCTAATAGAAAGTCATTTTATGATGGAAATGAATTTATATAATGTCTCAATCTAAGACATGAGTTTATGGGAAAAAGAAAAGAAAAAACCTAAGATTTTGGTGAAAAAAAATATTTATCAGTAGAGGTTACCAATAAGGGGCGAGCAGGGTAGCGTATAGGTATAAATTTTCCGAAACATATTCTCACAGGTCATGATAAAGGTGCGAGGTCTTCATATTCTATACCCACCATGGAACATGTACTCTAATACATAAAGGGTGAAGGTTCCAAGGTTTCTTATATTTAACTTATTAAATATTGTAAAATGATCTTAATATATAAGATGAAAATTATAATACTTTATGCTTTTATCTTGCAACCACTCTTGTTTAAGATTATTATTTTTCAACTACTTTATTAAAATTTTCATTATCGAAGAACTTAGACTATTTTATTTTGGAAGAACTTATTATTTTACTTTATAAGAATTACAATTATTCATCTTCCAAGTTTGACTAACATAGAAGTAATTTCAAAGTTTTTTATTTTGGAATTTGCTACATGTTCTACAATTTCTCTTAATAGATCATAGATAGGTTTTTCAGGTATTTGTACAAGTTTCAAATTTTACACATAAACAAATCAATATGTTGAAAAACTTATGATATTAAGAAATTCCTTTCAAAATTTCATTCCACATGTTAGTGCAATGAAATAAGGCTGTTTATATATTACATGATATAATATCAAATACTATGAACTTAAAGTTTAAGAAATAAAGAAAAAATTATAGAGAGATAGTCGAAAAATCTATAGATTCTACAGAGTACCATGTACCCTACAAAAAGTATCAGGTTCTAAAAGGTAGTTTTAAAATATAAGTTAGAATTTTGTCTTCTTTAAACAAACAAGTTGTTTGAATATTATTATAGAAACATGGGAGGAAAGTAAAGTAAATATATAATTATATCATTATTATGGAAAATTCCATTGTTCTATTTTTAAATGAAATCCATTTCATCGGTTATCTAATGACTCAGAATATATCTAGTCGTAATGGCACAACGATTAACTTGACAATCCGATTAACATGACTATAGAAGTTATGTATTCGAATTTTTTTATTGTCCATGCATTTGTAATGTAATGTGCATTTTTTTCTTTGGTGTTTCACTTATAGATAAAATTAACAAGTAAAGAGTATGTAATTACTTTCAAAGTTTTATTACACCTTATCTCTCTACATTATCTACATTATCTCACTTCATTCGTATTTAGTAGAGGAATAAATTTGTTATATTAATATATTAATCCAATTCAACTATATATTTGACTTAACTTTAGAAGTTAGGAGAAAGAGTCTACAAAGCTTAGTCTTTTAATGAAATAATTAAGGGAGATTTGGTTTGATGTGTTTAAAATAGGGATCATGTGATCAATTTCATCCTAGCAAACCAAGGATTCAACTGGGGTAAGTTTAGTACGGGTCGTATAAAACCTAAACACAATCCAATTCTCTATAGGGTTTACTAAAGCCAATCCTAAACCCTAAAGGATTTTTTTCATTATGCCCAAAATACCCTATAATGACTTGCTAACAATATTTACAACATTTATCTTTTCCCTCTTAGGTTAATTATTGGTATTTTTGCAATAACACAACCAAATATATAAATAATATCTACACAAAATCAAATCTCATAAAACTTCATCAGATTCATAATAAATTTCACAAGGGGTAGAGATAACGAGTTGAATTAAATATATATGGAGAGATAATAGGCCAGCCTTATTAAAATTTATGTATTGGGTCAAGTTCCCTATTGAGTTTTATATTAGATTTATTACCCGACTTTAAATCTTATAGGGTCATGAATCCCATAACACGGCATCTGGTTGCAACCCTAAATTAAACCTACTAAGTCCAATGTGTAACTTGAGTAATTGAGTGAAATTTGATTCGATATGCTTAAAATTTGATTATTTCATTGATTTAGCACTCTTTCCCTTCATCAAGAAAACTCACATGCTCAATAAGATAGGCTTTCATAAACTACTCAAATTCTACTTGATTTTTACTTGAGTTCGATTTAAGAATAATCAAGTCAAGTTTAAACTTAAGCTACTTAAATAGTTTATCGAGTCGAACTCGAACTTTGTAATGTCTAGTTTGATTGGTTCACAAACTTAATCTAGCTCGAGACAAGTGTTGACTTTAATCGACTTTAAAATGAGTTTGGATATTAATATTATATTAATTAGAATGAAAATATAGTTTTTAATAAATCAAGTATAAATAAGCTTAATTGAGTCACGCTCGAGTTTGTATAGTGTCACTTGAGTCAATTCACACTTAAAATTTCAAGTTCAACCAAGCTTGAGTTATGTTTGATCTTTGAAATTTCAGGTCCCATTCAAGCTTAAGTTTTGTTTGTCCTAATGTTTTGCCAATAGTAGATTACTATAGAGTTAGGCCAAGACAAACTTAAATCACTAGAGGAAGACTTGCAAACAAAGGGAGACTATAAATGGCTGGGGCTTTACATGGTGTGGCCGTTCAATGCTTAAGTAAGTAAAGGTATTTGAGAAAATAAAGAACTAAGTGGGGAAATAATACTTTAGATGCCTTACCAATACCTCCTTTTAGTATATTACAGTGGAAAGGATGAGAGGTTATCATGGTAATTGTCTTTAACCCTAACAATTGTTAAATGCAACTGTCTTTAATGATACAACCGTCCTTGAGAATATAAGGCGATGTAACTCCCCACTATTGCACATTTTGAGTTCTTTAAGGTTTTCTTATAACTGAAAAGCATATTGGGTGCCATGTAGCTTAAGGTTGATGTGTTAAGTGAGGTTGGAGGTTAGTATGGAGACTACTTTGTCTTCTTAAAGTTTTTAGGTCTTTTAAGAAGTTGGATGTGGACCTGAGGAGGTTGCCTATGGTCCAACAAGGTTTGACTGGACTTACGGGGCTTGTGTTTAAAATTGCTTATCATCATGCTCAATATTATACCATTTTAAACTCTATTTGATTGTGGGCTTAGACTTACTCTCATCTATTGCTTATGAACACAACCCGATGAATAGCATTACGTGCATAATAGTTTATAAATAATACTCAATTGTTCCTCTTCGTTTGACACTTTTAGAATGTTTAAGTTATAAATTTTCTACTCTTAAAAACTAAACAAAGAGTGTGCTCATATATGACTATAAACAATTAGATTGATACGTAATAAGTTTTTTTTATCATTATAGGTAGCAAGTTCCACTAAACTTGTTGAATGTCATTAGCCCATTACTTTTTGTGTTTATGTATAGTATGAAAATCAATTATTTAGTCTTATAATATTACATCCACAAATATTCAGCATTCTCTACTGTGCACTCTCACCATTTTAATTTTGGTTTAATGGAAATAAATATTTTATAAAGGTTTAAAATTATATATATCCTTATTTTATTTTAAAGAGGCTTGCATGTACTTCTTTAACTAATACTTTAATACATCAAACTAAATTAAATAACAAAAAGACCATCAAAATCGCATTTGGATCTAGCGAGTTAAGTCATCAACAAACTCGCATTTACAAAATACAAGTCCTTACCCAATTCATATGTCGAAAGTGCATGTTGCACACATCCAAAATGTGAGTCCCCTTTGTTATATATATAAAAAATGCGTGTCAAGTGTATCTCTAACAATCGCTATCATGCATATAGAAAGTGTGTTACTTTTGTTACGCATTAACTACATGCGTTTTAGACTTGTTACGCATATACTATTGCAAATCAACTCTGTTATGCACATTCTATGTGCAAGTTATTGACCAACATATTCAAAGTGTCTGTCATCATTGTTACTCGCATTTTATATGCATGCCAAACCTGTTATGCATGTACAATATGCGAATTAAATATGTTATGTATGTTCTATATGCGAGTTATTGACGATCATATTTAAAAACCTAACTTGTTTCTCTAGCTTCAAGCTTAAAAAATGCTCTCTCTCTTTAGCACTTTGCGCTCTCTCTCTCTCTCTACTTTACTTCAATGAATAAGTACATTGCACCAGTGGCATCCCTAGTTATAATCTTTACATCTTTGCTCCAGTGACATCTCCAATCAAGTACATTACTTTCTCTCTCACACACACATATTACTCTCATTCTATCTACATTACCAATGGTCCTGTGCTATCGATTGTAGTTTGTGTCATACTCTTGTTATGTCTATGTAGTGTGGGTATAATTTAGGGTTAATTTCGCCAAATACTTGATGTGTCATACTCTTACGTCTCGCACATTCGTGATTGTAGTTTGTTTGTCTGTGATGTTGTAAGATGTTGTTGTGAGGATCAATCGACACTATATGATTGTAGTTGTTGTTGTGAGTTTCAATAGAATACATTACTACTAATTAGTTGATTGTAATTGCTGTTGTAAGGTTCAATAGACTATATTACAAGTGACTAGATGATTGTAATCGTTGTTATGAGGTTCAATAGACTACATTACTATTAAATAGATGATTGTAGTCTTATGGTTCAGTTATTAGATATCATTGAGATGGAGAATCAATGAGTAATGCTTCAATATAATTAATTCAACAAGGGAGAAAACCACTGCTTCTATAGGATTACTTTAACCGTCATAAAACCATGTTCTATTTTAAAATGACTAATGACTAACAACTAACAAAATCAAATATTTTTCAGTAGTGTTATTTAATGGACTCGAATGGTGAAGATGGAGTCTATTATGACAAGAAACCAATATAAAAATTAGAGAAGATTATGGATATAAAGTGTTGTTAAGTAAGATATGTGCAATACCTCGAATTGATTTTAACAAAAGTAAAGTAGAATCATGGGCAGCCAACCATTTATAGCAAAGAATCAAGGCCACAATTTTTGTTACAATCCATCAATGATGATAATGATGTGGAAATACTTTTTGATATTGTAAAAGAATTAAGAATTCTATGTATTCAATAGCTTCCTATTAAGTTAGAAAGCAACATTGGTGAACAAAATCCATTTATTAAGGAAGAAGATGAGAGAGAGATGGAGGGTGCTTTAGATTATACTGTTGGTCCCGAAAAGATAACCAAGAGGGGGGGTGAATTGGTTATAAAATTTACTTTTCAAAATTTTGAATAAATTTCACACCACTTGGTTATTCAACTAAAATGGCTTTAAAACTTTCTTAAGACAATAATCTTAACAAATAAAAGCTTTAAGCAAAAATTCAGATCAAAAGTGATTCAAGACTTTCACACTTAGAAACCTTCTGCTTAACTCTCTGAGTAAGAAAATAAAATGATTTACTCTCTGATTAACCTTCTGAGCATATATCACACATATACAACATCAATAATAAATCACGAAATTAAAGAGAGATAAGGAGTAGAGAGTGCAAAGCGATATATAGAGGTTCCGCCTCGAGCGTCAATCCTCTCTTCCAGCTCCAAGCCGGGGTCCCGGTATTCCTCACCGGTTATGTTCTACTATCCAATCAAATCAATGAAGTTACAAGAAGTATTTGCCAAACTTTTGGCTACAATTCACTTAGCTTGATTCTCACAAACAATCAATCAACTAAGCCTACTTGTAACTCTCAACTCACATTAAATGTGTAACAACAAATCAGAGGAATAAAGAATTATGTTTCCTCAAATGTATTCGCTCAAGGAATAGTAACAATAGAATATGACAGTAAATTTGCTCAAATTCAAAGAAATTCGTGGCTCTTTGTTTTCTCCTCTTTTTCATGTGATTGTGCTTCCTTTTTTCTGTCTTAAGTGAGTATACTTATCATTGTATCTTCCAACGGCTAGGAAATCAATTGATAAACTTTGCTCCTTATTTTGTGCATAATATTAGCTTTTCTCTTTCTTCAAAATCTGCAAATTTTGAATAACTTGAGATCTTGTTGTTGTAATCTCGAAATTGTTGCTCCAATGGATAAGTTTAAATCTCTAACAACTTGTATAATTATCTTGAACTTGAAATTCGAATTTGAAATCACCGTTGTTGACTTGTTCCTTCGTCTGGTACTGTTCATGCAACAAAAATATCGTATTTTGCATAAATTTCGACTTTCTTATATGGATAAATGATCATCAAACAAGTTCCTTGCATATTTGGATCATGTTTTCCATATTTCCAACTAAAACTTGAATAAACTATTGAAAATTGATCCTTATAAGTCACGTTCTTTTTCCTTGATGTTAAAACAGAATTTTCTCAAAAAATGAACTTTAATCCGATGAAATTCGAATCCCCATGGATATTGAACTAACTTTGTAGAACACATTGAGTATATTACCCAAATATACTCAATCTTTGGAGCTGGGTCTTCAACATATTAAATCTAAAAAGAAAATTCGAATCTGGAGCTGAAACTCGTCATTTTTTTTTGTTGCAGTTCACTTTCTGATGTACCTTCTTATGAACCTTCTGACGAACCTTCTGATAGTTTAAAAAGCCAGCGGAGAACCTTCTGATTATCCTTCTGACAGCTCATTTGTTCTTGAAATCTTCTCCAAACACTTTCTAAAGTATTCTTTGCATGGAGTCTCTTTTGAAATCATTCTCTTAAGTCATCGTAAACCACTTTGATTATATTAAATCCTTGCACACTTAATAAATATGTTAGTAATTATTTACTCCTTTTTGTTATCATCAAAATCATCATTTGAGATAAACCAACATATACAAATTCAAATGATGAATTAGTTAATCCAGACACTACAAGTATTATTCGTGGATTTAAGTTTGAAATAACTTCTCTTGATGAGTCTTTACCTCTTCACTTTTTAAAAAATTTTGCAACGAACATTGTTACACAACGAACTCTTGTTTCTCAACCAAGACATAAAGCTTTTGAAGATTATATTCTATTTCTAATCAAGATAGATATTGGTGATGATTTTTTTATTGTTTGAGGAGAATATTTTGACTTCAAATGATGTAAGTTTTAGTGAAGAAGTAAAAAAAGGAATGTGGTTTCAAACAAAGTTAGACTTAATATATGTAGTGAAAACATGCCACATCAACCATTACTATAATTATTTTGTTGAAAAGTCAATTAAAGAGGCACAATGTATTGTTTTTATAGAGAAATACAAAAGGAGATGTAAATGGCAATTATGTGCATGGCAAAAGAGCATTGACATAGTTTTTGTGATTATTATAGTTAAAGTGTGGCACACATGTGTAAATCGAAGTCTTAAGCATAACTGTCTATAGTTAGATTAAAGCTTCTTGGGACAAGGCTTTATAGGTCAAGTAAAGAGTATAATCAATGTCAAGATTTCATTCCTTAAAAGGATTATGTAAGACACACTTGGTATACAATGACAAAGATGAGAGTTTGGGGTAGAAATTAAAAAGTAATTGAATCGATATATGCTGAGTGGATCAAACGATATAATGAAATGCCAAAATTGTTAAATGTCATTCAAACAGGTAACGCTGGTATATTTTGGCAGGATGACCAACTACTACAAATAATAACTCAACTTTTGGTAGATTTTTTAAGCATTGAACAATGTATTGAGGCATTCCGCCATTGCAAACGAGCTATCAAAATAGATGACACTTTTTTATGTGGAAAATATCCTTATTCCTTATGGTCTAGTGATTGCATGTAACATGAATGGTGCTAATCATATATTTCCTGTAGCATTTGCATTAGTGGACCAAGAATTCAACCAATCACTGTCTTGGTTCTTATCACTGTTGAAGCAGTGTCTTATTGATCGTCACGCCCCAAAAAGTACCTTAAACGTGGCAGTCCACAACATAAAATATTAAGACTTATGAATAACTCATTTAGTCACGCAAAAGTCTCGATATTATATGTAAGGCGTACAACACGACAATAGGTGATACCGGTGGGAAGGGTAATTTGAGCAAGTAATATAAAGCATGCAAGAATCTAGATAAATATTAACCCACATAATATAAAAACATGGTTCTTGTACATCATCTTAGGGGCATTCCCCCGCTAAAATTCTCCAATGATCGTAAATTAAACTAAGTCTTACAACAAAAAATAAATACCATCACCAAAGATTTTAAAGGAAGTCCGATCTAAGTTCACGATTGGATTTCCCCCAAAAGCTCCCAAAAAAATCCTTACTTGGATATATGGTGATCATGGATAAAAGAGCAAGCGTCTTGCGCATACAAAAATCTGTAAGGGTGTAAGCTTTACTAGCTTGGTGAGAATATTCCTGAGTCCTTGTACTCGAACAACAATATCAAAACAAGTCATTATTATTAACAAACATATGGTACACAAACAATCACATGAGCAAACAAGACACACGGTTTTCCGAGAACCGTATGTTGAATTCATTTGGGGTTAGGTTTTGTAGTACTCGACAGGTCTTCATGTGAATGATATCGGCTACTACTCGCCAATGTAAATCATACTGGCTACTATTCGCCACGTGCAGATACTACCAGTTATGCCGACCACCACTGTTATGCACTTTTCCCATCAAATGTATAATGGCGAATGTACTAAGACTCATAAATCAATTTAGTTAAATTTTTAGCATGTAATTAACATATCTTAAGGGTGATCATACAAATTCATACATCCTAACATGGTAATGAAACATCCATTCGATTCATAAGCAATTCAAGACTCGATGCTTATAATAAATTCACCAAACATTATAAAGCACATGCACTTCCCTTTTTTATCTTTTCCTATTTCTAGTGCCACTAATCTACAAGCACAAACAAGAGCATGAAAAATAAATGAAGTAAACCCACTCGGCTATATCATGATAAAAGCTCCCCTAATCAAAATAGTCTTCTGGATGGAAGGTGTCATCCTCCTTGTTAGCTTAACAAAGAAAATACCCAAAATGATTATTTCATAGAATTTCTACTTAAATTTGCTAATTCTATCTTCTAGTTGCGGTAAAAATCATATTTGTGGAAATTCCTACTTAAAATGGTCATAACTTGCTCATTTTAACTTAGAATTTTGCATATAAGTAGTCGTTTTTACCTACTTGAAAAGATATATATATTTCTAAGGTCATTTTTTACATTTAAAGTCATTTGGGTATGAAAATGGTTCAATATAGGTTTAGCATGAAAATTCTGGCCTCAAAATGCAATTTTTTTCCGAATTCTATTTCACTCAAAAACTTCATGGAAAACACACAAATATTCGCATAGTTGAAAAATCCTTTGTGTGTGTGTGTGTATACATACTCATATTATATGCATGATCCTAGTGGTATTGTCCCAATAATGAATTTTTATAAAACAATGAATTTTAAGAGTTTGAAAAGTTGAAGTTCACAAACATCTCTTTTAAGTTGTTGGAAAGAAAACTAAAAAATCTTAGGTTGCTACAATTGAGAGTTTCCTAATCATAATTTAAATTTTAAAAATAAATTTAATTTAAAAAATTTTACTCTTTAAGTTATCTATAAATTTCATTTCCTAAATGGATTTTTAATTAGTAAGCTGATTTTAGCTCATTTAGAAAAGTTTGTTTTGTTTTTAATGTTTATCAAAGTGTGGGAAAAATCTTATAAATAAGTTTTTAAGAAAATTTTACATAACAAAGAATTATCAATATTAAGGTTTACTAATAAATTCATTCTAGTGTTTTGAAGGAAAATAATGGAACCACATAATTAATTTTTGAAGGAACTTCGTTAATAATAATATTAAACTTTATGATAAACATAATTAAGCTTTTTGAAAAAGATGTTGTTAAGTCTTGATCCTAAACTTTTTAATGGAAATTTTTCTTAAGTGTCAAGATTTATTAATTTCTTTTATAGAGAGTTTAGTCCTTATTTAATAAAAGAAAAGAACTCCTTTTTTACTTCTTTGAAACGTTTCATCAAGACAACAACATTAGATCATGCATGAATACGACTTATAGTTATTATATATGATAAAAGAAAAAAATTCACATAAAATATAAAAGACCTAGGAAATTAATTAAGCACATATGTAAAGTTGACTATTGGGAAGTCTTAGTTTGCATCAAGGCTTCTGAAACTTAGAATAGACAAGTTCCAAAAAGAAAGGAAAGGAAAAGAAAAAGAAAAAATTTGGAAGTCTTATAATCTTATTCAAGTCTCCTTGAATTTAGACATGGGCAAGTCCCTTAAGAAAAACAAGAAAACTAATAAGAAAAATCATGAGAGTCTTAAATTTACGTCAATACTCCCAGGACTTAGATTATACTCAAGTCCAAAAAGAAAGAAAAAAAAAATTTAACTTGATGAGGGCAAGTCTAAGACTAGAATGACTAAGCAATAATAGTAAGAGCATAATATATATATATATATATACGTACTTATTTTTAATAATGCATAGAAGTTAAATTAAAAGTATAAATAAACAAGAACATAACAATATTGGCAAATAAACTTGGTGCTGAGCAAGGCATGAGCAAGTTGTTATTTTCATGATTTCCTTGTTAGCATAAAGCTCATGGGGCTTTAGAAATCAACATAACAAAATGTTCAGGTGATGTCAACATGAATAAAAGGAAATGTTTATATCTTTACCTAAAGTGTAGAGATGGAAGAACAAGTTGGCAATTCTTTTCCAGATAGAAAGAAGAGAGTTTTAGGAGGAAATTGGGAAGAGGATTGCGGAGAGATTTAGAGAGAGTAATATTGTGTAGATGAGACGTATGAAAGAAATGGAGGGAGAGGTGGTATTTATATAGATTTATGGTGGAAAATTGGATGTAATAAAAAAATTTAAAAAATTAAGAAGAGAGAGGGGGCGATGTGAATTTGAGAGAATATATATATATATTTGATTTGTTTTATATTTTTTGTAATGAAAAGTAATGAAGTATAAGAGAAGTAATGTATAAAGTTTCATTGAAATAGAAAATTATAAAAGATAGGTATACAGGTTATAAGAATATATGACAAGAAAAAGTAGAGATAGGTGAATAGTAGTAGAGATGGTGCAATGAATAGTAGACTAGGCAATTAAAATACCAGTAGTAAAGAAAATACACATAAAAAGACTATATCTGATTTTTTAAAAGTTGAAAAATTACGAAACTAATATTTTACGAATCCTTTTTAAATGATGAGTCTAAATATGTTTTCGGAATATTTTTACTATTCCTAGTACTTATACATGTTTTTTGATAACTAATCTCATTCGACTCCAAAACAATTGATTTTTAGACAAATCTAATCTTTTTAAGCTACCTCATACTATTCTGAACTATAATCTACCATTAGCTCAATTCTATTATTCTCAAGTTTCAAGTATAAGATTGTCTGAGTTAAAACTACTAGTATGCCTATATTATTGTTGACTTTAGAAATTCCGATTTGACTGGGTTTTACTCAAATTCTACCCTCAAATTCGAGGGGTTTACATTAATGCTTGTTAGGATGAAAATATGTTGTGTTTAATATCAAACAAACACTTGTACATATTAATATCAATAAAAAATAAAATGGTTAGATGGCAACCTCCATTTGCAAAGTGGCAATTTTGTGTATGACATGTTGCTAGCAATTTTAAGGTATATTTGTTTCATCAGCGTACAGACGGCACACATACGTTTTCAAATAGACTATTAAGAAACAAAATACACATGAAAAATAGATATTTTACTTATAAACAGATCAAACAGATTATATACAAATAATATACCAATCCATATTAGATACAGATAAATACAGATGAAAATTAAATAATCAGAACAGACCCTTAACAAGAAATATAGAAATGTTGCATTGAAAAAGCTTGTAATTGTCGCTGCCTTTCAGACATAAGACAAAAAATGGAAGTGTTAAATGAATGAGATTCAAAAAAGAAACCAAAATGCACTAAATGTAAGGATTAGCACGGCTGCATATATGAATTCTAACGTGAACAATTCCCTCAGCCACATGTAATCTTACAGTACTACATGTAAGGCTGTCTTTAAATAATTGATTTGTGCATATACTTGTCTAAATATGCCATAATATTCATTTTACAAAAACCACCCATTAGGAGCAGTATAAATCTTACTAAACAAACACTATGTTATTTATTAAATCATAAGAAAAACTTCATACGTAATTATTACATACTAAGGCTTATGATCAAGCCTTTATAAAAATATAAGACTTTGCAAAAAATCTTTGATAAGATATACATATATAGAAAACACATTTCTATATCTATTGCAAGAAGGTCTTCATCATGGTCAAGGTTCTTAATCCTCTAACTCATCTAGAAAATCCTCAAAATCGATCCCATCACCCAACTGAGCATGGAACTCATCATCATCAATACCTGCAAAGCAGAAAAGTGTGCCAAAGGCCTAATACATAAGTAACACAAACAAATATGAAGTGATAAGCATACTTAGACTATATGCAATGCAACTACCATAAATTTATTATCTAATAATTAAGTTTGTCAAGCAACATACGAGTATTTAAACTCGGAACTGGCTACTAGGAAGCTTGGGGTCCTGAGTAACAACACGATGCTCAGGGGGTTGATATAGGCAACCCAAATACTTGTATATCCTAGATGATATAACTGAAAACAATAGTAACTACATCTAGGGTTCACAGTCATTTCTCATATTTACTTAACTTAATCCATAATACCACTTAGTTTAACCGGTCTCATAAACGTGAATTAAATCATATTATTTCCTCTTAGGAACAAGTAAACGTTATGTTGATACCATTATCCCTATCGACTACTTGTTGAGCCACTTATAAATTGCCATAACACTATGATGGGGTTGGCCTAAGCGCCTAAATTGCCGTGTGCCCATCGAGACAAGGTTGTTGCTTTCCATACCAGATTCAACAGTGAAAGCACAATCAGTTTAACCAATTTTTAGGCCATCTTTAATTAAAATCAATTTAAGATACGCCTATTCTAAGCGAACATCATCCATGTTATCGCGTACCTGATTCGTCTATCAAGAAAGTAGAAGACACATTCAACCGATACGAATAATCTATAAGAAAAGAATTTAATATAAAATTTGAATATTTTCTACATTAAAACATAGTTTAATATCTATACACACATATAAATATAGCACATTTCTATTAATCTACATTTTGAAACAAACTAAAGGTTAAGGGTAGCTTAGAAAGAATCGTAGCGTATATTATTAAAACAAAATCATGTTGAGCCTCATCATATAATAAGTCCAGTGCTGATAAAAAGCTTCACACTTATGTTAAGGGCACGTTGAGAGTGCGACTTTAGGCGTCGACAAAAGCTATGTTCAATATACATTGTTTATTTTTTTGCCTCGATGAGTCTTAATAACCGCCGTGGGGTACATTGAGGGCTCGACTTTAAGCCTCGATGAGTATTAAGATTCAAGACTTAAGACTCGACATTATTTGGTGTTTGTCGAGGGCCTGTTGAGGTTAAATTTTGTCCTTGACAAATACTTTATATTAACTTATTGACACTTACTTTAGGCTTACCTCTAATATACCTCGAGTTAAAAAAAATAAAAACTAAGCATCGATAGAATATATATAACATGCATATCATCTTTTATACATTTACAAACTTTTATAGAACCATAGTTAACTTCAAAATTTAATACAAAAACAACTTATACAATCACAAACTTCTTCAAAAACTGTAGTTAGCATCAAAACATACGTAGAAACTACCCATCATAATAACTTATAACATTGTTTTATCTTCAACATGAATCTCATCATCTACAACCTATCTCTAGTTCATAATGAAACTCATATCAAAGCACAATGAGAAGCACGGTAACTATAAATGGTCTTGTTTTTCTTGTATTACTCTTTGAGTATTATATCTTTGAAGACTTGATAAAAAACACAACCAAAACATCAACTGCGTTGTCTTGTTTTTCTCCTTTTTAAAACAGAACACACACACATACTTATATACATATACACTCACAATATTAGACTCATAACATTATACTTTATTTGCTAAACAATCTTTTCTCATACACTTTAAGAATATATTTAACCTTATAAATCTACTTAAATCATCAATGTATCACTTCATCTTGTTATAATGACATTAAAATAGGGTTTTCAAAAACATAAATAAAATAGATGAAAAACAATCATATTGGCATGCAAAACTTATCTCAAACAAACTTAACTTGAAAATGGAAACTAGTTGGAAATTTTAACAAGGAAATTTAAAGTAAAATTGGGTAAAATTTATGGTGAAATTACTTTTTTCTTCTTCTCTATAAAACAATTTTTCTTTTGGGTTCCATTTTGAAATGACAGTTTTAAATAATAATCTTGGTACTTATCCAATATTTCCTTTATTTGATAAACTTTGTAATTATCCACTATCTATTTTATTGACTTTTGAGGCTACTAAAAGTATTTGTTTTTATCTTAGGCTTGGGCTTAATTTTTAATAAAATATGTTCTAAGTCTAATATATGTTATGAAAGTATAAGTTTTAAATTCACATACTATAAACAATACAATAATGACAAAAATTCGCATTCTATATGAAATTCAACGTAATTGATAATTCATGTTGACTCTTCATATTCTATTAATTTAGTTTAATTATTTAATATTAAACTCATTTTCAAGTAAACAAAGCATGTACTTATAAAATAAATTGAACATAATGTTTAAAATATTTCACTAAACTACTTTGCTAAATATTTCAAAAGAGAGGTGGACCTAAACATTTGGTTGGGGGTATAGATAGGGGTATAGGACCACAAGTCTAAATGAAAGCTTCAATATAGTATTAAAAGATGCAAGGTCATCACATGTATCATCTCTTTTTTTAAAAATATTTTACAACTGTGTTAGATATTTTGAAGAACTAAAGTGATGAGGCCTTAGAGGTTATAAAGAAATATAAAATATACAATGATTGTGCAACAAATTTATAACAAACCCTGGTAGATTTAGATCCGGCAATCCCGCGCTCTTAACCCATGAACAATGAATTGAGATAATTGTGGATAATAGTTCGAAATAATATAATGAAGCTTAAAAATATCAGATTAGTTAACTTTTGGTGTGTTTCAGATTCGAATGAGATCAGTTTTCGAAAACTGTGACGGTAAAAATATTTCGATAACACCGTTAGATTCGTAAAAATACAAAGATTTCAAAAATATTAGTTTTATAATTTTTTGGTATCTAAAAAATCAGATATAGCTTAATTACGCTATTTTCTTTACTACCGATATTAATTTGTCTTATCTACTATTCATAGTACTATTCTACACTATTCATCTATTTTTACTTTTTATACACCTATTCTTATACTTTACCATACCTATTTCCTACTCTTTACTTTTCTCATAAACCTTCAATCACATCATACGTTGCAAGTTATTACTTTTAGTTAACAACAATACAAAACAATATCACTCGCCTTCTCTCCTCACCTAAAACAGTGCACCCTCTCTCTTACACGTCTAATTATTTTTATTTTTCATTTTATTTAATTCACACAATTTACTCTCCACAAAACTCTATAAATACCCCATATCCCTTCATTTCTTTTACACACTCATTTACCATAACAAAACTCTCCCAAAATCACTTCTCAAATCCTCTCTCCAAAAATCTCTTTTCACCTTTTCCATTTGCCTACATTTCATCCACTCACTACTACCACAACCTCTCTTTATCTACTCCTCGTATTTCTACCTTAGGTAAATTCCTTCCCTATATTTTCTTACCATGTTATGTAACTTAACATGATCATGGTATATGTTTCTTAAACATTTAAATGTTATAAAAGTAATACTACGTTCATGTTTTGTTCTTGTTCATGAATAAATTACATTTTTTTTATTATGTTGTTTTATTATTGTTATTATGTTACATGCTATTATTGTTGTTCTAACTTAACTCCTATATTATATTATCTATATTTATGTATTTATATATATTTCTTAGAGCATGTAAGCTCACTAACGTAACCGCTATTTATTTATAATGCTTTGCAATTTATTTATTTATTATGTACTTTAATATCAAGACTAGTCTTTTTAGTCTTAGACTCGTCCTTATCAAATCAAAACGATTTTCATATTTCTTTTGTTTTTCTTTTTTTTTTTTGGACTTACCCATGACTAAGTCTAGAAGCCTCGAAATCAAGGTAATACTTCCAATACTTGATATTTATTTGTTGCTCATCCTTATATTCCATTTTCATATTGTTATTTTTGTTATGTTACTAGTTACATACTCATTGTTCATGCATGATCATAATGATTGTTGTCGTAATAGAAATAAAAAGTTATTTCTTAACATAAAAGAAAACAAGCTCAACTCACTTTGAAAATGTAGTTTTACTACTTAAAGAAAAGTTTATTTAAGATTTAGAATTTTATTTCAATCAAATACTTTGTAAAGAATTTTTGACAAAAATCAACATAGATTCTAGTGTTGTTAACATACAAGGCTTTTACAAAAAGTAAACAAGGAACTCTTCATTTTCTTTTCAAACTACCTTATAAGACCTTAAAGTTGATAATATTTTTCCATGAGAATTTTCTTAAAAACTTGATTATAAAATCCTTACTAACATTTTCAGTAAATACAAAGACCAAAACAAGCTTTTCAATATAAATTAAAAATCAACTCATCAAGTAAAGAATACTTAGGGAATACAATTTGAGAATAACTTGGAAAGACTAAAGTTTTTGAATAAAAAATTATCTTTTGGGAATTATGGAAAATAAATTATATCGCATATTTAACGACTTAAAAATCCTTAGTTTTATTTTCAAACAACTTAAAATAATTTTGTCAAACTTCATTTTTTTCAACTACTAAGACAAGATTGTTTTATTAAAACACACTGGTTAAGACAACATCATTAGAATTATGTGTATAATATGAGTTGCATATGTATTAAAAGGATTTTTCAACCACACACACACACAATTTCTATGGGATTTTTTTTTGTTGATACAAAGTTAGAAAAATCATGTTTTAAAGGCTGGGATTTTCGTATTAATTCTGTACCATTTTTTAGAGACCCAAATGACCTTTTATAAAAAAAAAATAACCCTAGAAATAGATATATCTTTTTGAGTATGCAGAAAACGATATATAATATGAGAAATTCCGAGTTAAAATGAGTAAGTTATAACTGTTTTAAGTTGAAATTTCACTATATAGGATTTTTGACGAACTTAATGAAATACAACTACAAGTTTAAGTAGAACTTCAAATAAATACTCATTTTAGATATTTCTCTTGTTTAGGTGACGTGGAGTCCGAGCTTCCCTACCTAGAGGATTATTTTGACTAGGAGTTTCGGCTACCATGACTGAGTGAGTTTAAATTATTACATTTTTGTACTTATGTTTTTGCTTATAGTTTAGCAGCACTAGAATTAAGAAAAGATAAAAACATGATAGCGCATGTGCTTTACTTATATGATTGAAATCATGTTAAGTATACCGAAACGGGAATTATTGATTAATCATTGTACGATTTAGTATAAAAATTATTTATCTACAAACTCTATGATCACTTTTAAAATATCTAATATTATGCCATGATTATTTAAACAAAATGAGTCGTGCATGACACGTAGTGAGTCACATTACATCCATTACTCTGCCCTTGGTGGGACAAGGGCATAGTAATGAGGCCTGTAGAACTTGAAATTCTACTCTATGGCAATTGATCACCCATAATAAAATGGTAGGTAGACACTCAAAATAACTACATTTTAGTGGCTAGTAGTGGCTCGTATAAAAAAACTACAAAAACTTCATTTGTGAACTATGGCCTTGTTACCCGGAACACCTAACCCAGAATGGAGAGATAAATCCATTGAACATATAATTCCCAAAAAATTATATGTATTGTTTGCTCACGTGTTTGATTGCATCTCATATGCTTGTCTAAATAACTTGTTTGAATATTGATTATCTGAGTACTTTATTTGTGGAATTAATTCTCACTAAGTAAGAGCTTACCCCCTTATAGATATCTATTGCAACACCTTTATCTATGATTGAAGCCTCAGGGATATATCTCTCAGGTCTACCTTTTGGACTAAGGAGTTTTTAGATGAAATCAAAGATTGGTGGTAGACTTAGACTTCTAAGTAAATCTCCAATGTATTTATTTTGGATAGACTTTGTTAGACTTTATTTTTTTTATAAGGAAATGCCCCTTTAATGTGTTGTAAGACCTTTATAATTCCATATTTAAGATGTTTATGTTATGATTTTCATTCTTAATTGCTATATGAATGTCTTCTTCAATAACTTGTTTCAAAGTTGGTCCTCTATGACTATGAATGTATGCCTTACACCCGGTATCGAAGCTTTTGAGATAATTAAGGTTGTCATACTTAAACTTTAATATTGAGTAGCAGATTGTCACATTTAGGGTACCATTTGGGGCATGACAAATTCAAATTCAAAAAGAATAAAAAAATGAACAAAGTGTCGCTATTCGACATCACATTATAACACTTAATAAAATGATAGGGATATTTGAGGTTGAAATGGGAGTGTACAGGATGAAATCTAGTTTTAAAGGAGGAAACCACTATATAGTTAACGTTTTAAAAAATGCATGCAGCTGTAATGAATGACAAACATATAGAAATCCATGTTCTCATACCTTTGCAACCATGACTTGCATTAATATTGAAATATCCTTAATTCACCAAACTTAATTAAATTTTGCATATAATTGGTTTGCATGATAGGTGCATGTATGTGTTAACTATTCTAAGTTGACATAATTGTATATTGTAGTATTTTGACATTAAAGTAAAATTGATGTTATATTATGTTTGGTTTCAAATTTTAAAGAAGCCTTGTTGCCAAGCCCATAAATTTTTTATGAAAACAAAGCAAATCCAAGCTAAACCAAACCAAGCCCAAAGCCTTTTCTTTCCTTTTAAAGCTACCTTAAAAGTCAAAGACAATATTAAGATAATTATCAAACTTAAATTTTACAAAATCACAAACCAAAATAGACGAAAAAAAAGCTGATATTTTCATAACAAAACAAATCCCAGCATTTTTTATCAAATTTCCACAAACAATTCACCTAAAGTTCTCATTAAGACTCCACAATCAAGTTAGAGCTATATAAAGTAAAGCTCTACATGTATATTTGATCACTTACTTATTTGTCTTCTTCATTAAGATAAAATCTTTGTTTTAAGGTTTCCCTAATGAGTTGAAAGTTGTATTGATGAATTATGTTGGTTTAAAGGACTAAATGAATACTTGAAGTCGAGATAAATAAGCATATGGAAGTGTTGTAGTTGTTTTGATAGATAGAAGATTTGGTATAGTTGTAGGATGTTGTGATGTTGAAGTGGAAGTTGTTTGATGATGTAAAGTTTATGTATGTTTAGTATTGTTAAGTGCATGTGTTGAGTGTATATAAGTTGATGGAAGTAAAAATTTGATCTTAAGTATAGAGCTTTTTGTGCCTTGTTTTTCAAAGAGAAACATGAGGGAAACATAGGGCAATATTTCTAGTTGTGTATCTCGCCGAGCCTTCGAAATAGTACTACTCAAAGAGAAATATAAAGGGAACATGGCCACTTATTTTCAACCATGCTTCCCACTATGTATTGAACAAAAAAGAAAATATAATAGTACGATTGGAACACAGTCGTGTGTACCACGTCGTGTTTCTCTTTGTTTTCGAAAAGAATTGGTTTCCATTAACACACAGCTAGAACACGAGTTGTTCTATTTTTCTGTGCTTCTCTCTGGTTGTTGATGTGATTATGTAATAAGGAAACACGACAATAACATAGCCACATGTATTGAAGCGTGCTTCTCTCTAAGACAAAACATGGCTTGATCTTCGCATTGTGTTTCTTTTGTATTTTCAACTCAAGGAGAACTCATCCCATCATGCCGTGCTTCTCACTAAGTACTAAAAACGAAAGAAACATAAATGAAACATAACTTGATATTTTGGTCATGTTTTTCATTCTTAAGAAACATGGGGGGAACACGTTGTGTACCTGCATGTCCTCCTTGTTTAAAAAAATAATAATTTTCAAAATTTAAAATAATAGAATATATTGTATATGTATGTGTGTGTGTGAATGCAAAATTATGATTTAATACGAGTTTTATTTAGATTCTATAATTGATATTAAATGTTATATGAGTTGAACTTCTATGTCTTACAAAATATCCCTTTTCATTATTTTTGTTTGTTGATCAATTATTAGATAAAACGACTAGTCTAAGTATGCAGTAACTTGATTAATGGTTGTTTAGTTTGTCATACTTGAATCAACTAACATCAAAGATGACTTAAATATGCTTGAATTGGTTGTGTGTGTGCCATTGAATATAGTTCGGGGAGCAGCACCCTGTTAACAACATTAACATGGTAGTTGGGTGCTTAGACCACCTGCATCATGATACAATGACACTTTATAAGTGGCTCGGTGGGTAATTGATAGGAGTAACGGTATCAGTATAATGTTACTTATTCTTAAAGGGAAGTAATATGATTATTTCACATTTATGGGACTGGTTGAACTAAGTGATATTGTAAATTAAGTTAAGTAAAGATGAAAAACTATTGTGAACCCTAGAAGACGCTAATTTTCTATTTCGATTAGATATAGGAAATATAATTATTCAAGTTGCTTATATTAACCTCCCGAGTAGTTGTTATTGCTCAGGACTCTTAGGTTCTTAAGGATTGTAATCGAAGTTTAAACACTCTAATGTTGATTTTTTTACTTAATCAAAGATAGTTAATTTATTGGTTTTGCATTGCATTAGTTTAAAAAACGCATGCCATTCTGTATTTGTATGTGTTGTTGTGTACCGGGCTTTTGGCTCATGTTGTTGCTTTGCAGATGCTATTGATAATGAGTATTATGATGATCTGGATACAGGATTGATTGGGAAGTTTTTGTGGATGAATGGGACAACTAGAGACCTTATCTAAGAAAGATGTTAAGGAAAGATTTCTTAAAGACCTTTTGAAGTTAGGTGTAATTTTTGTTAAAGGCATGTTAAGTTAAGCCTTTTATTTGTAATATATGAATTTAAGTTTTCTTTTTATGTTTTTGTTTTGAATAAGCTTGGCAATCCTTTGAAGTAACAATCTATTGGTACTAATGTTATACATATAAATGTAATTATAATCTACTCGTGTTAAGTAGTTTAGGACGGAAAATTTTGTTAAGTTTACAACAGGTTAAACAAATAGTCACTACAAACATTTTTCTTTACAGACAACCTTACATATAATATTCAAGTATTATATGTAGCTAGGGTACTAGGTATGCCCTATCTTAGGATTGGGTTGGCTGGGTCTTTACAAATATGGATGAGGTGCAAAAGTTCGCTAGATGGTAATTTTGGGAAAACCAACTTTAGTATTATCGATCTAGCTTCCACCTTATTAGTGATAAGAGCATATGGCCAAAATTAGAAATTCTAGTAGTCCATCCTAATTATGAAAATGTTAGAAAGGTGGGAAGACCACATATTTGTACGCTAACATAACGAAATGGACCTTAGGGAGAAACCATAGAAGAATTGTTGTGAAATTTGTAGAAGAAGGACATAATAGAAGAAATTGCCTTAAAATAACAAAAATAGAAGGTTCAATATATAATATATGAATAGAATATATGATATACATTTTGTGCATTATAATTGTCATGTTTCATTGTTTATTAAATTTGATATGTCCAATATTTATTATGTAAATGGATTTGCGCCAATAAATAGATCACTTCTCACACAGTAGTGTACTCATCGATCAGTGGCGGTCAGTGGAGATGTGGATAGGTATGTATAAACATTTATTACCATTCATTATTATTAAATTACATTTCTTAATAAAATCAATAACTTATCATGAATGTCGGTAAATCAAGCATTAGTATGTCATCAATGGGAAGCTTCATCGAAGAAGGGAGATGATGTAGGATAATTCCAATTTGACAAATGCATCACTGCATTTTTAGCATAGGCAGGATTTCTAAGAGTATCGCAGTTGTCTTTTATACAATTAGATTAGGCCTTTGTAGAGGGGGAGGCCAAAGACACATACTTTTTACATGTCTCATAAGAAGATGACCATCACATTACAGGATGTGGTTATACAAATTGGTTTACCTGTAGATGTACTTATAGGCCCTACAGTTGTAAAATCGACTGATGAGTGTGAGCAATTGTTAGGTTTCAAACCTACAGATAAGGATATAGTAGGTGGACGGCTAAATATGTCATAATTGAAACACACTTTTATTTTAGAGTATCACCACTTGATGTTGATGAGCTAGCCATCATATGCTATACACAAGTGTTTATATTATAGGTCATTGATTGTGTTCTTTTTGCAAATAAGTCCTTTAGCATGGTACGTTTAATGTTCCTTCTAATTTTAAAAGGACTTTAAGAGGGTGGGTAGATATAATTGAGGATTCACTTGTTTAACATGGCCACGTGGATATCTTTGTTGAGTTGCAGATACATCCACATTAAAGATGGGAGGAGCTACTGTATTAGTTAAAATCTGGGCTTGGGACTGATTTCCTTATATTGCGCCATGCAGGTGCAATCCTTGGACAAAGCGTACCGAACCATTGTCATTTTGTTGGAATGACACATTGATGTCACATAGATAACTACTGATGTGGTATGTAAGTATCAAGATTCATTAGACAGTCATGCTTTAGATAAGTATAAAATTTTCTATTCATAAATTATATAAATACACATGTGCTCCTTATAAACTAATACTAATTTATTATTTGCAGATCTGTTGGATACCATATGCTGATATATTGAAGTTGCTCCCACATATATGTGGATAGAAGAAGTTTAGCTAGCTTGCGTTCCCCTTTTTATATTGCATAGTAGAGATGCACTTGCTTGATAGAGTTATTCACCAGATTGGTAGAATACATCATATCCTATAGTAGTGTGACATACAACCTTCTATCTACATTATGGATTTAAGAGGAAGATAGATGATAATTGGAGAAAGAAGCACGAACCACATATTCAACAGTAGGAGCAGCGACGATTGCATATTTTTCCATTACAGTTTGACGACACGATGCCCGATAGAGTTGCTTCAGATTATTATCCAATGTACTATAGTGTGATTAGGGGATAGATAGGTCAAACAGTTGCTATTCTTGGTGCTTTAATTAATACTTCAAGCATTTAGTCTTAAAAACTCTATCTATAAATGCACAGTATTACTATCTAATAATTTTGTCATCTTTTTCTTCTTTGAGTTAGATGCATTCGCTCACATAGAGAGGTTTAGTAGTTTAGACGAGACATGAGCTATAACTACAGCCGCTAGACAGCTATTACATGGATATGGCGGTATTAGATTATATCCATTAGATTATTAGCAACAGGAACCATTACATATGCCTCCAGTTTGTCTCCGAGGATGGGATCATGGTAGAGGTCATTGCCAACTATAGCAAGTAGAGCAGGCACAGTTAAATAGGTCTTTGACTTCTCCTATTGTTGATAAGCCTTCTCCACTTCATCATGTCTCTCTAGCTCATTAGCCTTCTGTTGGTCCCGAAAGAATAACCAAGAGGGGGGTGAATTGGTTATTTAATAAAATTTAACCTTTTTAAAATTCAACCAAATCCACTCTACTTAGTTACTCAAATTAAATGGCTTCTAAAACTCTATTTTAAATATATTGATAAATTTCGAATAATATCAGACAAGATCAAGTTCGCAAATAATTAAAAAAAATATGTTAATAAAAATTTATTTTGCTCCCAGTTACTCTCTGACTGATCTTCTGAGTTCAATGTTCAGTAGAACTTAAATTTCTAATTACTCTCTGACTGGTCTTCTGAGTTTATAATGCAGCAAGAATAAACAATAAAATATGCACGAAATTAAAAAGATAAGGTAGAGAAGAGATTGCTAGATCGATTTATAGAGGTTCCGCCTCGAGCGTCAATCCTCTCTTCCAGCTCCAAGCCGGGGACCCGGTATTCCACACCGGTTTGTTTGTTTCAAGACATCTTTCTCATTTTTTAAAGCCTTATTTTCAATGTCTAACTTGGATATGCTTATTGATGAAAATGACACTCTAAAAATTGACAATGAAAAATTGCATGTAAATTCTGGTAATCTAAGAAAAGAAAATGGTGTTTTGAAGGATGAAATTAAAGATCTAAAAGTAAGATTTGAAGATCTGTCAAAAACCATTACAAGCACCTTCAATAAGTTTGATGAGAGTGATAAAAAATTAAATATGCTACTTTCTAGTCAAAGAATTGGAAACAATAAATATGGACTTGGATATGAAATTGGAAGTAGCTCTGATACCAATTGTTGGTCCCGAAAAGATAACCAAGAGGGGGGGTGAATTGGTTATAAAATTTACTTTTCAAAATTTTGAATAAATTTCACACCACTTGGTTATTCAACTAAAATGGCTTTAAAACTTTCTTAAGATAATAATCTTAACAAATAAAAGCTTTAAGCAAAAATTCAGATCAAAAGTGAATCAAGACTTTCACACTTAGAAACCTTCTGCTTAACTCTTGAGTAAGAAAAATATAAATGATTTACTCTCTGATTAACCTTCTGAGCATATATCACACATATACAACATCAATAATAAATCACGAAATTAAAGAGAGATAAGGAGTAGAGAGTGCAAAGCGATATATAGAGGTTCCGCCTCGAGCGTCAATCCTCTCTTCCAGCTCCAAGCCAGGGTCCCGGTATTCCTCACCGGTTGTGTTCTACTATCCAATCAAATCAATGAAGTTACAAGAAGTATTTGCCAAACTTTTGGCTACAATTCACTTAGCTTGATTCTCACAAACAATCAATCAACTAAGCCTACTTCCTATCTCTCAACCCTCTTCAACATCCGAACCACAACAAACTCCTCAAATTATTCTTTCTGATGTTCTGATAGAATATCTGCAATCATTCAATCCGGCATTTAATTCTCCTCTACCTCCTGAAAGCTCAACTCTACCTATCGTTAGGTATTCTGGACAGAAGAAGACCACAGCTAGGAAATCAGTCAAGCCTATTAAGAAGCGCTAATTTTCTTTTCTGCTGCTTTTAAAGTCTGTTATGTTTTGTTTAAGAACTCATTTGTTATGATCCTTTTAATTCCAATGCATTTCTTTCAGACTATTTGATATTCTATTTTATGGTATTCATTCTAATTGCTGATAACAAAAAGGGGGAGAAGATATTAAAACAAAGATAATCATGCAAATAATGTTTGATGAATACTTATGCGATTGATGAATGCTTGTGCGAATGAATTTATGTGCGATGCAAATGTTTGTGCAGGTTCTACAACTCGTATTTTAATTACTGAATTATCTCTGGATTATGCAAATTATGCAAATAAATAGAGTTATCATGAAAATAATTTTTTTGTTTTAATAGATAGGTTTTGTTATCATCAAAAAGGGGGAGAATGTTAGTATTTCTCTTTTGATGTTTTGATGATAACAAAAAGATTAAGTATTACTAATGAATTTATTAAGTATGCAGAAATCTCAATTTAATGTAATAAGTGAAGTCAAAGTTTTCAAGAACTAAGTAAGAAGTTATGGAAATTTAAAGATAAATCAGAAAGTAGTTCAGAGACAAAATAGAAAGACAAAAGTATTCAGAAGGAAACTCAGAGAGTAAAACGGCTAATCGACAAGACAAAACTACTCAGAAGGTAAACTGGGTACAAGAACAGAATTCGCACAAAAAGATCACAGTTCGAATTTTTCAAGATTATTTCATTATTTTGAAGACCCAGCTCCAAAGTTGAGTGTATTTGGGTAATACATTCAAATGTCCCACAAAGTTGGTTATTATATCCAAGGGGATTCGAATTTTTTTTAACGAATGAAATATCAAGAACTCATGACCGAAAAATCAAATTAATCCAAGATCAGATTATGTCTGATACTTATGGCTTGAGTTTATATTCAATGATATTACAGAATTCGTTTTTATTTTATCAAGTTTGACAGTCAGACCAAGAAGGAAAGATTCTATCCTATTCTTTTGGGATTTAGAAGATATTTCACGAAGAAGTCTATCTTCAAGACGGTCAAACAACTATATGGATAAACATCAACGTTTTCAACAGCAAGATAAGATTTGGATAATCACAGAGATATATCAAGCACAAAATCAGGAACTACTGGAGATTATCATCTATCCAATTTTTGAATTCAAATTCGCTAGCCGTTTTCAACCGAAGAAGAAGGTGAATTTTAAATTTAAATATCTGGAAGACATGAAGAGAGGTGTGTGTGAAAAAGACGAGAAAAATGTCTTCAAGGTCCCCAAAGAAAATGTCAAAAGCAAAGAAGAAGAAGACAGGAAGTTCTTCTAAGAAAAGGTATGGGGAATATCAAGATTCTTGATAATTCGTTCATAGACTTTTCTTTCTTTAAGAAAAAGGGTTCTATTGGAACCATTGGCTAGATAATATAGGATGTCGAAATCTGTGTAATTTGTCTAGTGAAGTTGCTGGAGAAGTTATCAAGGAATTTTATGATAACTTGACATTGTCGGATGGACTGAAGTTGAAGTCTAAAATAGCTGGGCAAAAAGTTAAGATAACTAGGAAAGACCTTATTTCATGTTTTGGTATGAAAGATGAGAAGGATGATGACTTCTTTGTATCCATTAAGAAAAATGATCTATTTCGTGAAATAAATGATGGAGTGGGAACATATTCTGAAAAAGATGTGTTTAATACTGAGTTTAGTTTGTTGATAAGGCTGCTACACAAGATAGTTGTAGACTGTTTGCTTCCAAAGAATGGTAGTTCTACTACGATTAATAAAAACGAAGCTATTGTCATTCTGGCAATAAAGAGAAATTTAAAGCTTGATCTACCATCTTTGATTCTAAAGCATTTGTGGAAAACTAAATTTAATATGCCTTATGGAAGCATGTTGATGAAGTTACTGAGGTTTAAGAAAGTAAAGCTAGAAAATGCTAAGTTTCCTCAAAATCTGAAAAGAATTGGGGAAATTGTGCTTATGAGAATGAACATCAATGTTAAGCGCAAATTCGGTTTGCTAAGGATGGAGCTTGGTATGTTCATCCTAAGTTCAGCAAAAGAATTTTTGATTGGGAGAAAATTAAGTCTGCAGTTGAGGGGGAGCACTTACTAAGAGCAGATAGTGGCTCAAAAGGTGATAAACAAAAGAAGGATAAGGAGAAATCTCCAATGCGAAGAGCAGGAAAGGAGGTTATGAAGGAAAAAAGAAGGAAGAAACCTGCACTCATGACTGGAGGGAAGTTTGAAATTAAGGAAGGTGTAGGAAAACATCTGGATACTGACTCAGATAGTGACTCAGAGGGTATCTCTGTTAAGGGTCCAGGAGAAACATCAAAATCGCATTTTAAGACAGCTATTCTTGATCTGATGGAGAAAAGATTTGCTGAGCTGAAGGCTGAAGTAGAACACATGTTTGAGGACATGTTTACAGATCCTACTCATGGCTCTATTTAACACCTTCTCCATCACACCATACAGATGCATCTATTATAACAATCAAGGCGTGCCTTCATTCGCATCGATAAATTATAGTACACCTTCTGTAGATGCACTTGCCTCATACATTACTCCATCTACTTCTATGAAGCCTACACATCCATCGCCGTTATATATGTGAGAAGGACTTACATATGTAGACAACTCTATCAGTCTTTCATAGCCAGAGGAAGAACCCACATGGTATTGGTATAGCACCATATGAGAGGAAGAGAAGATAACGACATTAGATGTTGGATGTAAATTTCCTTCTAGTACTTTTTTTCTTTTTGCCATACATTAGAAGTAAACATTTAAAAATTTTCAATGCTGTTGTTTCTCATGGACTTAGTGTATTTGTTGAAATTCCCACGTGTTGGAGTTATATTGTATTGCTATTTTGATAAAACTTAGTGTATGGGAAAGAATTAATGCATATGTTCATGCTAAAGCTCACTTAGATGAGTTGAACATTAGATATGCTATTAAAAGTATAATGGAGTTGATGTGTTTGCTGAAACTGTAGCTATTTGGAGTTGATGTGTTTGTTGAAACTATAGTTATTTTTACTATATTATACTACTTTTTTTTTCTTCTGATAAGTGTTGTAAAAAGTGGCATATATGCTGAAATAGCAAAGGGAGGAACATGTTTGAATAGGACTCGCATGTTTAATGTGCGGCTTGTGCTGACATATGACTCGCATGTTCATCATGCGTATTACCATAATTCACATCTCTTAAATGCACTTGTCACACCCCTACCAAGTACTCTAGGAGCATCAATGTGCCATATAAAAAGCTAGAGTCACATATATTTGTACTCAACCATCTGAAGCTTCAAAAAATGTACATGAGCATTGTACAACTAGAATACATAGTGACGTGGACATTTATAACAGGATCGAAAGGTTGTTTAAAATAAAAAATACATTGCCTACATATAATTCACATACAAGAATAGCATTACATAAAAATCTTACATAACGTTCCTCGAGTAATACATCCAAAAACTGTAAAAACACTGCCCATTAAATTATTCTTTATGTAAAGCACTATTCCATCTTTTCACTATAAGTCTTACCTTCCTTGTTAACTGATAAACCAAATTTATTTCTATTTTATGAATGCTAAAAAGGACTTCTATTGGTAAATATTATGAATTCGACACTTAAAATTATTAATTTATGCTTTCAGGTATTTAAAAGAGATATTTCACAAAAAAAAAAAAAGCAAAACGAGTCAAAGATACAAAAAGTAGTCAACATGACAAGGACGTGCCGTGTCTTTCAACCATGTCAAGTAAAAGCATAGTCGAAGGTTAAATCTTAAGATTTGAAAAGACATGATTGCGACTTGACTTGTCGTAAAGCATGTCAATCTGAGAATTTAACTTTGCAAGGGACATAACTGTGACATGACTTATCACTAGCCATGTCGTTTCCAGGAATGAACTATAACTCGTTACACAACCTAAGATAGGCCATGTCCCAGGCATGTCGATGAAGAGAAAAGGATCATAGCTTATGACGCGGCACTAGGACAAGCCATGTCCTAGTCGTGTCATCTCTCACGTTAAGAAAAAAAGATCGGACATGCTCTGTGACATGACATGTCACCAATCATGTCGAACCGACAGTACATTATTTTTAAGAAACGGCTTTGTAACGGAAAAGTAACCTCCCATTTATTAAAGAAACGTCTATTGGGCATTAAAAAAGCTTTACTTTGGAAAGCTAAGAGACCCGTAACTTCCCATTTCCAACAGTGAACATGCATTTCCATTTATTTGAAGATCGTTATAAAGGGAATATGGAGGGAAGAATCAAGAAGGAGACAAGAGAGAAAGAAGAAGATGAGAGTAATTGAAAAATTCATAGGTATCTAGCACGTCATTATTGAAGAAAGTTTATAATTGTAATTCTGCGTTGTAATTGATGAAGATTTTCCTATGGAGGAGTAAACTATTTTGTTTGGATTTTGAGGAACCATTAGTTTGATTATGTGATAGTTCTATTCTGATTTTCATATTATAGCTTGAGTTCTTGAATTCAATTATGTTATGCTTTATTGTCTTCAATTAATAGTCTGAAATATCAGTTCTTGCTCTAATTTTCATACAAATTGATAGAAAATATTGTTTGTATGATTTGATCTGCATAATTGAAAGGAGTTTAATGAGATTCTAGAAATAGATCGGCACAATTTTTTAGGATTAGTGTGAAACCTAATAGGGGAATTCTAGAATGGATAAAGCTATCTAAGAGGTTTTAATTAGGAAGAAATTCCAATAATCTTGAAAGAGATATTGGAATACTTTAGGAATTCTCACCGTTCGAGAAAATTTGTAGTAATATTGATATCATCTTTTGTAAATTCACATATCGACTAATGAGGATTCAAAGTCTAAACAATTTTTGTAATCAGATTTTCTCTCTTTTATACTATTGTTAGTATTATTATATTAAATCGCTATCATTTACAGGTTAAACAATAAAAGAATGGTAAGTATTAGTACTCATTAGTCCTTAAGGGATGGACACTTGTGCTTTAAATCTATACTATTGTCAATGATAGGTATATTTGCCTTAAATACGATCATAGCATGTTTTGAGTATAAGTTTTAGCGTCTGTTTGGATTATCTGTTTTTCATCTGTATCTGTATCTGTATCTTTTTTAAAATGATATATGTAAATATATTCGATTTGCATCTAAATTTTATCTATATTTGTTCTATTTGATCTTTTGATGAGAACTGTCAATTTTTTTTATCTATATTTATTTCTTGATAAATAATTATATAATTTATTAGAAAAAAGTTTGAAAAAGTGTCTGTATCTGCCAGAAAAAGCCAAAACAAACAGACCCTTAATTTGACTGGCTATTGGATTGATATCACTAACCTATATTTGCACCTAGGGTTACAAGGGAGCCAAGTCACTCACGAACTACTCGAGCTTGGCTCACTTCAGGTTCAGCTAGACTGGAGCTCAATTGGTAAATGAGCCAAACCCGAGCTTAAAGTAAAGCTTGATTATCTAAACAAGCTGAATTCAAGCTTTGATTTACGCTTACGAGCTGGCTCGTGAACAAGCTCATTTAGGCTCACGATTGAGCTCGTTAGCAAATTTGTGAATTTTGTTATGCATGATACATTATCTATAACTACATAATAAAAAACAAGAAAAAAAGTAATTTCTATTTAATAATTATGTATATATATTATTGTAGTACTTATATACATATATTATTTTAGGTTTTAAAAAACGAAAAATGAGCTATCTAAATGAATCTAGCTTAAACTTAGATTTCAAGCTCAATAAACGCTTGTTAGGCTCAATAAAAAACTCGATTTGGCTTGAGTTCGTTTCATAAACAAACTAAGCTCGAGCTTGAACTTAAGCTCGTTTAACTAAACGAGCGGAGTTGAGCCTCAATTTCAGGCTCGATAAAAAAACTCGGCTTGAGCCTGAGGTTGCTAAATTTTAAAAGAGCCGAACCATCATCTTGTTTGTAGCCCCTATCTGCACCACTCTTAGGTATAGATCAACTATATTGATCCCTATAACCAAACAGGTCTATAGGAGTATCAACAAACAATAACTTAGTGAATAACTTGATGTTAACGCAATATGACAATGTCAAGCAAGTTTAATTAACAAATATATATAATGCAGCAATCAACCATATGTAATTTGCACAATTTAGATGGAATCCAAACCAGTTGAGATTTGCGCACTCTCTTGGGGGTTGAAGGACCAACTCTAGCAATTCAGGCCCAGAAACTCCACTGAGTATTAGCCACCTCGATGTCAACTCTAATAAGTCGATGTTCTTCGATGCCTACTTAGTTTCTGAAAGGCTGACAACTCAAGGTTGACCTCAACCAGATTTACCAGATATAATTTAGCATTACACTAGGGTTGAGAGGCTAATATGTGACATGGACATCATGTAAATGCAAGTTATGCTGTCATGCAATGCATGTTCGATTTATTTAATAGTCGATTAAGATTTATGTTAGATTACTGGGTGACCAGTTGATTTCCAAACAATCAACAATACACATTACACAATCAATAACCAAGCAAATATTTATCACTTATGATATTACATTTTGTCATTAGTCCAATCATCATACAACATGCATTGTTCCTAATCCCCCTTACATATAATCAATTTCAATTATACTTTATAACACATGGCACTATATTACAAGCACAAACAATGTGAGAAGATTTGAGTTACTCACTCGTGCATCTTACTTAGCCATCGTAATAATCTATTGGGAAGTCTAGATGTTGATTTATATACCCTATAAGAATAATAAACACATGTTACTAAGTATATGACTAACAATAATTTGTAATAGTGCCTAAGTGTCCTAGACTCATGTTGTAATTTCCTTAGTTTTTTTTGTTTTTAAGGAATTATAAGCCACTACGAATATGACGGTTCCGTTAGCCGGTTAATGGACAGGGGTTAAGGAGATTACATCCCTTGTGGGGTCGAAGGCAGCGTCCTTGACAACAAAATGAATTTGAAGATCTAGGTTTAAGAAATCTTAAGAAAAAAAAGTCATATTTTTTGAATCGAGGGTGAATCATAAGCGTTATTTGACCGCTATTAGGCAGGGCGAAGAATTGCGATTATTTGTGAAACTTACAGCTTAATTCATAGGCCGAATTGTAGGCGTGGTCTAGACCGTGATTGAAGCTGTGGCCAAAAAGCACTTCCTCTTGATTTCACTCAGCTTCTATCGTGGTTCTAAATTTTGGGCACAATTTGGCCGCGATTTCCTTCACGTTGAAAAAAAGGAACTCACCTTACTTAACTATACATACTAACTTCTCTTCAAATCGATGTACGATTCAAAACGTGGCTAAAGATAGATTTAACATAGCCACCTCAAACATGATTATATCTAACAAACTTGCTAATTAAACTTAAATCTGTTAGTCTTTCATGTAACCAAAGCTCTCGTACGAGTGTTTAGTGTGGTGTTTCTTTGTTTTACTTCATAAACTATCATGTTTGTGTTTGTTAGGAAGGTTATACTTGTTCATAAGTTTTTAGCAATTATACCACAACTCTTATATACGGTCAAAGTTACAGAGTAATTATGTACATGTCTTTATTAGTTCCTAGTAAGTTTAGTTTTAGTCCATTAACTTAGTATATCTGTTAAACTCAGTGTTTTTATTTTAAATAGTAAAATATGCAGATATACTAGTGTGTTTGATAAAATGAACTTACTGAAACTTTACAAATAAAACTTACCTTAGTTTGGTAAATGCGTTTTGTATGATTACTTCACTTCTCTTTTAAGAATACTGGATGCAGTGTTTGAGATGTAATTTCTTAAAGATTTTCTGATGTCGAAAATGAGAGTTTAAAGAAATAATTTGTGTTTTAATTGTGAACGTAGATAACAATGAAAATGGGAATTAACAAAAAAAAAGAAAAATAAAAATAAGGGTTTCATAGAAAAGTGACAGTAAAAGAAGTATGTGTTTATCTAGTTTCATGTTTGATAAAAGATATTTTGTATTATTTATATTAAATTATATTAGAGAACATATTTATAAAATATTTTGTATTTATCATATGGTGATATTGATTTTAATTGTTGTAAATTCTCAAATTATGTCTGCTTCTTTTGCAAGTAAGAAATGGTAAGGGAATATAAGTAACTAATGCAGAAAACTTTATGAAAATTGGTCAAGTTTACCCATGCTCAGAAATTTTATGGTAAACAGGTTTTACAAAACTTTTTAGGCTAAATTTAAAAG
This sequence comes from Combretum micranthum, assembly GCA_024138025.1. NCBI lineage: Eukaryota > Viridiplantae > Streptophyta > Magnoliopsida > Myrtales > Combretaceae > Combretum > Combretum micranthum. The sequence continues at coordinate 275,955 of JAMXBD010000630.1, read as the reverse complement.
ACACGTGGGTGTAGTTGCCGACAATCAAAGTATTTAATGTGATGAGCAAATTATGACATTAGACATATATTAGTTGATATACAAATAAAACATTAATTATTTTAAGATAATAAAATTATAGATAGAGATTAGATTCTTAAACTCATAAGGATAAATTTTTTATTGATATATGGTATTTTATATTTATGCATAATTAAGTTAGGAAAAACTGTGGTATTACCAAACAAATGTTTTAAATGTGAATTCGATGATTTATTGTAGTAATTAACTATGATAGTGTTCTATTTAGTAATTAATTTGAAATAGGATCCATTTTGGATTTTTTTTTTTAACCATTAAAAGAATTGGGAAAAGGAAAAAAATATTAATATTTTTATAAATAATTACGAAAATGCCACTGGGATGAAAATAATCCCAGAAATAGGCAACACGGCCTCGTCTCTTCAAGAGACGAGGTCGTTAGTGCCTGACCTCGTCTCTTCAAGAGACGAGACCCTAATATGTTGTGACCTCGTCTTTTGAAGAGACGAGGTTACACCACGCATATCCTCGTCTGTTCAAGAGACGAGGCCATTAGTGACTGACCTCGTCTCTTGAACAGACGAGGTCATCGAGTTAAAATTCCCGCGCGCGTCTCTTCTTCCCCATTTCCCCCATTTGAATCCTAGAGCAAACCCTAAATCCCAAAATCGGCAATTTGAATTCGCGAATTCCCATCCATTTAGGCACACAAATCCACAAATCAAGTGTAATCGCTCATTCCCGGTTTTGCAAAGTTGATTTTGTAGCGTTTGGTGTTGTAGGAGGGTAAAAAAGAGGAGATTTGACGCGAGACGACGACGGGAACGGCGAACATAGAGGTTGGATTTTCGCGTGATTTCGTATTTTTTTTAATCGTTCATGCTGCATTATTGAATTATGATTGTATGTGGTGTTAGAATAATTTTATAGCATGATTCGTACGCCGACTGTATGTTGCGTGGTTACTGATTAGCTAAGTGGCATGTAGGACTTGGGATTTGAGTTTAAGATGCTGTAAATTCTGTATTTGTTGATGAAATGGGTGATTAATTAGTTATATGGATGAATTATTAGAAGAAATAAGTACGTGGGATGGATTATGATGTTGTTGATGATTCAAAGTTGAAATTGATTAAAACTATGTTGGTTATGTATTTATGTTGTTGTGGTGTGATTTAAATGGGGGAAAAAATAAACTGTTTTAAATCTAAAACTTTAAATGGTGTAAATGGGGTAATAAAAGTAGTGTTATAAAGTTTGATTGCGTATTAAATTTATCAATTCAAAGTTTAGGTTACAAATTCAATTTTTGTGTAAAGTTCAAGGTACCTTTATTATTTTTTGCTATAAGTATTCTAAAAAGTCAGGTTCTAAAATGCAAAATATAAAAACATAAGTCCTAACCAATTCGTTACTTTCATATCTACCTTTTAACCCCGTTAGGCTTCAATATCTACAATTGTCTCCTCTATAACTTCCCCATATTGTCACATAAAACTTCACCCTTGTGTTGAGTTATGAAAGAAAAAAGGCTTCCTTCACTTGTTTTGTTATTCACATAGGACGTTAGCATTGGTATGGCGGTTTAAAATTCAACTTTGAAAGTGGAGATTATAAAATTAAATTCCTGCTTTGAAAGTGGAGGTGTAGGTGTAGGAGTTATGTTAAATTGTTTGGAGGAATGCAATTGATAAGTGTGATTTTTTGAATTTGATACGTGGAAGCTAATTTTGATGAGATGGCAGGATTTGTGAGGAAATGGATAAAGCGAAGTTCGTACTGTACGCTCATGGGAATATTGTGCAAGGGGATGAAGGTTTTGGTTATGATAAGCGGCCTGTTGCTATGGTCAGTGTTAGCAGGAATGCAAGATATGAGCAAATAGTGGAGATTATTTGCAATAGACTGAAAGTAAATAGGTGTACACATCGGGTGGAGCTATATCATAGGGTAGCAATTGGAGATAGGACGCTACGATATGATATTATTCCAGTGACCGATGATGATGCGGCACAAGAGATGTTGCTATACACAGAAGGCTCAGTGGCTGTTTATGTGCAGATTTTTGAAATTGAATTATCACAGGCAGCTGTAGGGGGAATGGGCAATGATAGAAATATTGGAAGCCAGGGGTTTGTAGACTCCAACTCCACTCCAGTTCAGACAATGGGCAGTGCACAAGTAGAATTAGGTCACTTTGAATTTTCTGTACCTACATCAGTTGGTGGTGATGATATGGATGCTGGGCAAGACTCATCGGCAAGTGAATCCAGCGAAGACTATGATGATGATGAAAATGTTAATGCTGAAGTAATTGCACAACAATATGCATTGCCCGGGGTACAACGAAGGGGCAATAGGTGGGACCGTTTTATTGCTCCTACTGACGTTGATGCAGTAGGGAGTTCAGCGGCAGTTCCGTTTTTCAGTGCTGAAGTTGGTAGTACTTACGCAGCATATGATGATGAGCAGGAAATGAGTGCTGGGAATTGGAGCTTCAGTGATGAATTCAAGGTCGGGATGCGTTTTGAGACCAAAGATCATCTCATACGGGCAGTTAAAATGTGGCACATAACGAACCATTACAACTTCAAGGTAGTGGATTCGGACCCAAGAGCATGGTCAGTGAAGTGTACTGATATCCACAACAGAGGTTGTAAGTGGAGACTAAGAGGCAGCTATAAGAAACATGGTGGGTGGTTTCACATCACTAAATATGAAGGACCTCACACTTGCTTGGATGAAATAACTGGACAGGATCACTCTCAGTTGGACTCCACCAGCTTGTCCAGGGCCATAATATTGGAGATCCGCAATTCTCCAGATGTGAGAGCGAAGGATCTCCAAACGAATATATTAAAACAATTCGGGTATAATGTTCATATGAAGAGAATTCGTGAGGCAAAAAAAAGGCCATTGAGCAGGTGTATGGAAGTTGGGAGTCATCTTATGTGGAGCTTCCGCATCTACTTAATGCAATTACTGAGGCAAATCCGGGAACAAAGGTTGAGTGGCAAACTCAAGATTCAAATACTGCCGGCCACGTATTCCTAGATAAGCTATTTTGGGCATTTGGGCCTTGCATTGAGGCGTTCAACTACTGCAGGTATGCATTGTATTTATTGTTAAATTTTGTTGTAGGTTATTGATAGTCACTGACTAAGCTACACATGTTAAATTGTTGCAGACCTGTGATCACAGTTGATGGCACATTCCTGTATGGCAAGTACAAGCACAAATTGCTTATTGCAGTGGCAATGGATGGGGCCAATCATATAGTACCGTTGGCCTATGCCCTTGTGGAAGAGGAAAAGGCGGATACATGGAGTTGGTTCCTTGCGAAAGTGCTGGAACATGTCGTCAAAGACCGTTCTAATATTTGCTTGATATCGGACCGGCATGCCGGTATCAGGAGTGCGGTCGAAGGTGAGAATGCGGTGTGGCCTAGGGGGTGGCCTTGGCGTTGGTGTATCCGTCATGTTGCAAGCAACTTCAATTCGAAGGCAAAAAGTAAGGAATGTAAGGAAATTGTTAAAAGAGCTGCCTATCAAACCCAGAGTCGGAAGTTCCACGGATATTTCAATGCTGCACTTCAAAGCAATCCTTGGACAGCACGATATTTTCGTGAGTTGCCCCCATGCATGTGGACTTTATCTCACGATGAAGGTGTCAGATTTGGCCTTGGCACAACAAACATGGCAGAGAGTTACAATTCAGTTATAAAAGACGCCAGGTGCTTACCTGTGGCTGCATTGGTGAAGAAAACCTTCTACAATTGCAACTCCATATTTAATAAGCAAAGGCGTGAAGCAAGCGATGCCATGAGTATGGGTAAGTTGCTCACAGAATACGCTGCGAATAAGTTTGAGCGATGGAACAATATATCCAGTTCCCATAGAGTTACTTGTTTCGACTACCAAGAACGGATATACGAGGTCATAACTGCACCACGTCCAACAATGTATGGTCAGAAGGGGGACCACATACAAAAAGTGGAGTTACGATCATGTAGATGTAGTTGTAACAAGTGGCAGACATATAGGATTCCATGTTCGCATGCGATGGCAGTGATGGGGACAATGCACATGGATTGTGTTGCCTACGTGGGACAGTGGTACAGGTGGGATCACCAACTAAGAGTGTATGGTCGTTCCTTCATTCCCGCAGCCGATAAGGCAAACTGCGGGTGGACTTACCAAAGTGGCACCCTAATCCAGGACTTATTAGAAAAAGGGGTCGACCTAGGGAGAAACGATTCCAAAACGAGATGGACATTCGAGAGGGCCCCGCGGTTATTCATGCGATTGTTGTGGGGAGCAGGGCCACAACATAAGAAGTTGTCCAAATACGGGATCGGCGGGTAGACTAGTTACGGGGCAGTCCAGTCGTGGTGGTAATTATTTATTTCCAAACGTTATGCACAATGTATTCTTGAGACACAACCTCACAGGGTGACCCACAGCCTCATACTCTACAGAGACGACATCCTCCTAGAGAGAGGCGTGGGGGGGGACGGGGCCGGGGTTGGGGGCGAGCTCGAGCTCCAGGTATACAGGTTAGAGATGAGCCTGAGCCGTCCAACCTACCTCCATTCGATGAGTCTGGTCCTTCTCAGGTCATTCATGACGGCGCTGGCCCATCATCCACTTCTTACGCCATGGTGGACACCCCTATGCCAGACCCATCATCCAGTGACTTCCACACTTCCCTGGCTCCACAGAAGAGGCGACCATCGCCATCTCATGATATGGGGGAGGGCCTTACACAGGTCGAGCCAGACCCTGTCCCATTCCATCAGTACAGTGCTGCTACGGGAGAGGAGCCCCCTCCAGTTACAGAGACTGGCCCATATTCACCGCATCCTCATCATCAGCGTACCCCATTCCCGAGGACATACGTCAGGCGGGGTAGAGGCCGCGCACGAGGTAGCAAGGACACGCAGCAGTAGTAGGACTAGTTGACGATAGATATATTTTCTTCTTTTAATTTTCTCCTTTTTGGGTACGTAGCTTCTTATTTTCTTGTATTATTCTTGTATGTATAGATTTCATTCTATTTCATTTCCTATTATGTATTTTGACGCTACGAATACTCATATTTTCATTACACTCTGTATGATTGGGATCGGAAATGTGAGTTTCGATTGAGTTTGGAAACATGTAGTTTGTTAGTTTTTTGGCCATGGTGGAGGATGGTTAATGGCTTCTATGGCTGTTTATATTTGTATTTTACAGGTTTTTAATGTAAATTTTTGCTTTTTCAAGAAATATAATACGATTTGGCTGATTTTAGCCTGTCCTCGTCTCTTACGAGGCCACTCTTTGACGTGACCTCGTCTCTTGAAGAGACCAGGTCAGGCACTAACGACCTCATCTCTTGAAGAGATGAGGCCGTGTTGCCTATTTCTGGGATTATTTTCATCTCAGTAGCATTTTCGTAATTATTTATAAAAATATTAATATTTTTTTTCCTTTTCCCAAAAGAATTATCACACGGAAAATAAAAAGGTACGGAATTTGCCATCTCCCCAGCTCCGCGTTTTTTGTCCCCTCCTCCCAGATTCTCTCTCCTCAGTCCTCTTCCCGTCAATCTTTTTTTCTTTTCAATTCAATCCCGCTTCTTAAACCCCCGTCTTAACCCGTCAACTCGACTCTTTCCTTTTCCTCTTCCTCGGTTACTTTTCAATTCAAAATATCGAAACGCAGATCTGAAATCTTGTCTTTCATATATCACGAGGACCTACGTGGACCCGATCAAAGGTCCTGTATCCCTAACCCTAATCAAATCTACTCTTCAATCCTCGAGCGAGTGCTGAGGTTGTTGCGGATATGGCTAGGGTTTACGATAACTGGGAGAGACTCGTTAGAGCAACGTTGAAGAGAGAGCAGCTTCGTAATGCTGGTAGACCTGGTCATGGGAGAACTACGAGCGGCATCGCCGGTGCTGTCCCGGAATCCCTCACTCGTTCCACTAACATTGATATGATCTTGCAAGCTGCCGATGAGATTCAGTCCGATGATCCTAATGTTTCCAGAATTCGTAACTCTCTCTCTCTCTCTCTCTACTCTTTCTCCTGTGTCATTCAGATGCTTAATTTTAAATTTTAGTGGAATTATCGTAGGAGAACCTGTACAATCGATCATTTCGCTTTTACGCTTTTACTTTAGTTATAGGGATTCAAATGAGTAGACGCGTTACGAAAAGCTCGTAAGTACTAGCTTTGAAGTTCAAAAATAATTATATTTGTTTGGAAAAGGTGCTGTTAGGTGTAGCGAGTAATCATTGGAATGATTCGGCTTTGTAGAGTAACGCCAGTCGGCAATTTGATACTTAGTTGGGATATTACCATTAAAAGATGACAGAGAGACGGGAAAAAGAAAAGAAGGGAAGCTATAGATTATGATATGACAAATTTAATTATTAATGAAGATATGGTCCAGCCTAAGAGCGAATGATGTCATACAAATGGGTCCTACATATTAGTAATACGCTCGTATTCTTGATGTTGTTTGAAAGTACTGGAATTGTCCTCTTGAATTTTGATTGGTTTGTTTTTGCCTGGGCATGTGAAGTATGTGAGCAGGCTTTTTCTATGGCACAAGATCTAGACCCTAGTAGTGAGGGTAGAGGTGTGCTACAATTCAAGACCGGTTTGATGTCCGTGATTCAGGTATGGTTAATTGGTAGGGCTGAGCAACTGAGTTTGGGTTTTTGTTTTTTAAGGTTTAATTTTTTGCTCATTTTGAACTGTGGATACTTTGACTGCAGCAAAAACTTGCAAAGAAGGATGGTGCACGTATTGACCGTGCTCGCGATGTTGAACATTTATGGGAATTTTACCAACGGTACAAAAGGCAACACAGGATTGATGAGCTTCAAAGAGAAGAGCAGAGATTGCGGGAATCAGGGACATTCAGTGCTAATATTGCAGAGTATGGGGAAATGGAATTATTGTTATTATTTTAAAGTTTTACTTGTCCTTATATTTCCCCCATTTTTGTAGTAATTTAATAGGTCATGTAGTACCCAGTCAGTATTTCACCCTTAGGAAAGCTCTACATTATTCTAAGATACGGGATTTCTACTTATATTTTGTTTTAACTTATGTAAATTCTATACTTAGATACTGTCTCTTAGGTTCTCTTCCAAACTAAAGTAACTAGCTTCTTGGCATTAAAGGGTCTATTTGGATGCATTGGTTTGTTATAATTCTGGCATTATTTTCAAACCGAATTGATATTGAACAAATATTGATATGATACCGATGAAAAACCGACAGTTTTACTTTTAACCAAACCAAACCAAACCAAACCAAATTGATACAGATACGATACCGATGAATTACATATGCTAATTTGATACAGATCCGATACTGACAAAAATCTGATAATCTAAATAGGAAGTTCCCGATTAGTATTATTAGATAAGATCATCATTGTGAAGCTCCGCTATAATTGAACTGGTGGTTTAGGACAGTAGTTGAGCCTTGATCTTGATAGAATAGGCTCATACTCCTGGTTCTTCCAATGGTTGAGGTGGTTTCAATTCTTATAGTCCATGTTTTGTTTTTGACATTAACTCTATGTATTGCTGTTTATGTTAGCTTGTTGTGCTGGTGATGTATTGCTCTTCATGGTAATAACCTAGTAATGGTTGTGAAGTGTCGCTCTGCTGTGTAGCTTGTTGGTGGCAGTTAATTTAATTATGGGAGGTCAGTATGGTAGCATGGTGGTAGGAACGTTGATTGAAGCAGCAAAGCTTGTAATGGTGGAGATTTAGTCTTCTAATGTTGTCAAGTTCCACAAATTGTAAAGCTATGTTAGTGATGGCTATGGATGGATGGGATAGGGCAGAGGGAAGATTCAGGGAGATTATAGAGAGTGCTTGTCCTCTTAAATCCAAGCATGGACAAGCTGGGGTGGAAATCTAGGCAAGTGCTTCCTTTTGTTTAAATTGGCTTATGTAGCTCTGTCCCCTGGGAGTGCATATGGTTTGAAAAGCATGTTTCAAGATATGCCTTTTTCTATGGTTGGTGTTTTGTGATAGCCTTCTTACTATTTACGGTTGTGACAATTGGAGTCATTTCCTCTAGTATCTTTTGCTCTAGTGAGGAGGCTTGTGGAGGATACTAGACATTCGTTTCTCAAATGTCCTTATACTGATCTGTGATTACCAATGTGGGATGTCTAGCTAATTTCTATAATTTGGTGGATGTGGCAATTGGTTTGAGTTTAGGGTGAAGGATTATAGCTTCGCAGATTTAATGGAAATATATGTGTGTGTGTGTGTATTCTTGGATGTGGTGATGGTTTTTTCAGCTTCTGTGAGCCTTTCATTTTGTTTTTTTGGTGATGTCAGATAATTTCATTAATAAAAAATAATTACAAAAAGGACCAATACAAAAACATTATGCGACTCACAAGGGACCTAAAATCTCGAGCATATCACCATAAAAAACAAAAGGGTGCTAAGACTTTGCTAAGATTTTAAGCAAGCACATGAACTTTACCTTGCAGTCCCTTGAATCAATTAATGCCTGTGTGGGTGAAGTTTTGGGGAATGCCCATAAATTTCTTCACAATGAAGGTGATATTTAGGTAGTAAGTGCTATTGGGGAACCACTTTAAGTAGATGTTGTCACGACGACTAACTCTTGTGTTCGGTATGCCAGTGCCAGAGCTTCAGTGAAAATGGAGATGGATGGAGAATTTTTCAAAGACTTTGATATAGAATATGCAGATGGATCCATAGGATGGATGTTGAGTATCACATACTCTCCCTGAGGTGCTCTAAATGTTGTGTTTTTGGCCATAGTGATGCAAAGTCTTCTGATGTTGTTGCAGAATTGCCTTTGAAAAACCATCTAATTTTCATGAGAAGCATCTATTAAGACACCTCATTTTTTTTAGCCTATTCCCTTTTTGGGATTGGCGAGGGCTCTATACGATTCTAGAGCAAAGGAGTAGTAATTAAAGATGGGGGAAGGAAAATTGTTGCTGCTCATGCACCAATCACTCCGAGTAAAGGAAAATCAATCATGGCTACCAATCCTTCTGAAGAGAATAGCTCATGCGTAGGCAGGTTGTGTCTACCATGTGCAGATAATTCTAATGGTTAGGTTCTAGGTCAAGTTTCTCATAGTGCCAAGGAGTTTGGTGTTTTTGGCGATGATTCCAGAAATGGAGAATCATGTTCATCTTCATCCTTTGTAAATGGTCATTTGTGAATAACGTTGACTGAGACTGTAAACAGATTTCAAGAAGATGCTTTTTGACCTTTTTTATTTTTTCGAACTCCTGTTATTCGATGCCTATGCTCTCAAGATTCTCACAGCATCTCATTAGCTAGAAAGCAAGCACTTCTGTTAATTTTTTAGTGACTGTTTATGCTGATTTCACTTACTGTGTGTAGACATATTTAATTTCTGTTTATTTGCTTTGAGACTTTTGTTCTCTAATGCCTATTTTATTACACTTAAATATCATTTCCTTTATTCTATTCTTTGCTCCAGGCTTGGACGGAAATACTCTGAGAAGAAAAAAGTTTTCTCTATTTTGAGGGCCTTAGTTGAAGTGATGGAGGCACTTAGCAAAGATGCAGACCCTGGTGGAGTTGGAACTCTCATTCAAGAGGAGGTACTCGTTGCCTTCTTTTTTTTTGTCTTTTGATATGGAGAAGCTTCACTTAAATCAAGGGAAAAACAAGGTCTCTAGTACCCTATTTAGGAGCATACTTCTCCTTAAGGCCAAATGCAATATACATACAGTACTTATCCCCAAAAGAAAAAAAAAAGAATATATTTAGGGTTTATTCACTTCGCTAAATGAATAAAGTTGTAATAAAATTGTTATTCATGAATAATGAATATAGAGCTGTAATAGGATTTTTATTTTTTAATTTTTCATTAAAGTAGGATATTTTGGAAGGAAATCTATTACAACATTGAATTGTTGTTCATAGGTTTGTGTAATAAATGATTATTCAATTTATGGAATTGCTATTTCAGTCAAATAAGCGTTGTGGTAGCTCTTTATAAAATGTAAGTGTTGTAATGAAATTGCTATTACAGCGAAGTGAATGAACACATATTGAATTAATTGCAGAAAAGATATTAGTAAACCTAATTTGTCCTTTTTGTTGGTTATTCAGTTGCGAAGAATAAAGAAATCTGATGTAGCAGGAGAACTTACCCCATACAACATTGTACCGTTGGAAGTACCCTCTGTGACTAATGCCATTGGATTATTTCCTGAGGTAACTTGACTTCTTATATTGTTTGTTGTTTTCTAAAGTTTGTTAAGAGTGACACATTCTTTAAAGAGAACAAGTGTACATACGATCATGGTTATTAATTATAGGTAGTCACTAGTTCTAACTTCCAAGCGCTGTATTATATTGTTTCCCAAAATTTTTCCAGGTTAGAGGAGCTCTATCGGCTATTAGATATGCAGAACATTTTCCTAGACTTCCTGCTGATTTCAAGATCTCTGGACAGCGGAATGCAGACATTTTTGATTTGCTGGAATTTGTATTTGGTTTTCAGGTCTGTGTGTACTTTGGCTTCTGCAACTGCTCATAGTACCACCTCTTCACTAGTATCAACCTAGCCTTTGTGTTTTTGCATACTCTTTTGCTGGAGATTATTTCATGTTTAACCATCATTTTAAAAAAAAAAAATACATAAATACAATTGGATGAAAACAATTACATAATTACATTCGTTATATCGCATGTCAACATGCGATACGAGTTTTTTTTGGTGTTTTGCTTGTTGAACATGCGATACACGTGTAATTATTCAACATATATTGCATGACTAATATATGATACATATTTAGATCTATATTTCTTATTCAACATGCGATACAACTTTTTGTAAGTTTGACTTAGTAGCATCGCTATATCTCTTCTTCAACATACGATACAAATAGAAACTTTCATATCTCTTCTCCAACATGTGATATAGAGATGGCAATTTGGTTTTTTTTTCCCCTAAAATTTGTATTTTTGTAATTTTTTTTAAAAGAATGGTCGACATTTTTTTCATCCTTTTGATATTAATGATGGACTGCTCATAGTAGTATTCTATTTGTTCTGTCTTACAGCTTGAATCGAGTCAAATGATTGCGGTCTGATACCTTTCCATGTTGATTGATTCACTCTTATTATATTTTCCTGCATGATGATGACTTTAATTTTGGGACCACATTGTTCTAATGATATAATTCGTGTTTTATGATTGCATTATGGTGTCTTCATCTTTCTCAAAAATGAAAAGGAATTCAAATAACATTATTGATTGGATGAGTGCTCTTTTTCTTTATTAACATTCAGACTCCTTCCAAGAGAAAGAAAACTGCATGTGCATTCCTTTCCATTTGACCTATTCACAAATCCATCTCTCTTCATAGAGGATGATTGTTCCTGGCCATAGAGATGCTGGTGTTTATTGTAGCCTATGGCTGCCACATTCTACCGTATGTTATTATGGGAACTATTTAAAATGTAAAATTTGTTCAATTAAGTGTTGTTGTCTGAACAGGAAGGCCTCGTACTGAGGCTGTGAAATTATGTAGGAGGAACTGCTTGACTGATCTGCCTATGGTACTGATATAAAATGTTAGTTGATTATTTATTTCTTACCATGTCAACTCAGGTTAGTTTTGCATTGTTGTGTTTGATTGGCTTATATATTATTTGTCTGCCCTTTGAAGTCTAGGCTCTTGCTTTCTCTCAATACATTTTGTAAAGATATTTGTTTAACATGCCTAAATTGGGATGAGTTGCCATTTTTTTTCCCCATTGCAGAAAGACAATGTAAGGAACCAACGTGAGAATGCAGTTCTTGCGCTAGCCAATGCACAGACTCGTCTAGGTATCCCTGTCGGAAATGATCCGGTGAGTTTACTTAAATAATGACTCATCTTGGTTGAGATGTTTGTTCCTTATATGCATGCAAATTTATGCTCATAGACTATTAATGCCAAATTGTCTTTCAATGAATTGTTCTTTTTGCTAGTGCCGGAAAGTCCTTGTATCCTAATTAATTTTTAGTGAAGGCTGGTATGGCGATTGAAAAAATATTACAGAATGAAACTCTTATATTCTTTATTCACGAATAAAAAGGTAAATATACACGAATACCCCTACTGCTAGTCAAAGGGAAAATAAATTTAATCTCTATCCTAATAAAAAACCTACCAGCTATACTTTAGGATATGATAGGAGAGAGAAATATAACGAGGCAACAAGAGCTACATACAAAAAGTAAAATACACACACAAAGATAATAAAATAAACGTAAGTATATTTAACAATCTTACGCCTCAGCTCTTGCTGAGGTGGTATTGTCCATCATTTCTATCTTGCTTAAATTTTCATGAAGGGTTGCATTTAATGGAGATTTATTATTCATCCACTTTATTGTAGTAGTGATTTCATTATAATCTTACTCCTTATAAAGAACTATTATAGTGTTTAGTTGTCTATCTATAAGGAATCTGTGTAAAAAAAATATTAAATTCATTACCAAAATCTCTAAATAGCAATTCAATACTAGAATTGTTTTTTTTTAAGTCCAAAATATCCTTAATTAGATAAAAAATTAACAAATGAAATTCTTGTTACAACTTTGTCTGGTTCCTTAATAATACTAGTTCTGTTATAGTCTTATTCATTTGGCGAAGTGAATGGGTAGTTAGTGTTGGTATTTGAACATGCTATAACTTGATTTCTCTTCTCTCAGTCCCCAATTTCATAAAGTGAAGAATTAACCAAAAGTGTTTTGTATGCTCAATTGAGTAGTATCTTTTACAATGTTTAAGGTTGACTTCTTGTCACTGTACACCGGAGTGTCTTCAACCTATATATCCACATTTAGTAACAATCTTTGAAGCCAAATCACTTCACCAATACCTTGAGCAATTACTCTAGTGATTATAGGTTTTTTTCTACTTCATGTCACAAAAATTACCCATCACCTTTTTTATATTCGGATGCAAGTTTATAATTAGAGGTATCTCCTCTTTAGTCGACATCTATAAAGGCTCAACACTTCTAATCTGAGTCTTTTGATAAAGAGACCCTTTCCTGGTGTTCCCTTGAGATACCTTAAAGTATGGTTGACTCCAACGAGATGATGCTTAGATGCACTGGTGAGTCTAGGCTACTTTATCATTTTAGGATCCTTTGTTTTTTTTTGGGTATAAAGTTAGTAAATTTCATTAAAAAAAACCAGTTACAAAAGGGACCTATACAAAAGGCACTATAGGATTCACAAGAGACCTAAAATCTCGAGCATATCACCACAAAAAACAAAAAGCTATTAAGATTGAGATCTTGACATTACAAAGCATGAATACTATTCATTACAAAGAAATAACTAAGGATTACTCTAACTACTTCATTAGTTGTTTTGGAGCTGATGTCTATTCTTTTCTCATTCTGTTCCCTTTAAAAAAGGACTTAAACGGGGCCCAACAGAGTTGAAAAGATCCTTATAGTATTGGCATCCAAAGGAGAGATACCGTTAACTGGGATTTCTCCCCTTAAACTCTTCAAATTTCCTGAACAACGGCACGCTTCATGAAAAAAGTAGTTATGGGACTCTTTCTCTTTAGGGCAAACCAAACAGTAGTTTTGGGAAATAATACCACATAGAACAAGCTTGTCCATAGTCAAAAGCTTTTGTTGTGCTGCTAACCACATAATAGAAGAATGTCCAGGGGCTATCTTTTTGAATCTTACAAAGCTACTACTCTATGACACATTTGCTCCTTGTCCTCGTGTGGAATTGTAGGCCTCTTTGATTGAAAGTTGTCTAGAGGGATTCTTTCCATATCATTCCATCTTCATAATGTATATTTGGCCACAATCCACTTTCCACTTATAATTTGATCCTTTCCCATATTTCCCTCATAGGCCAATCCCATCCTTCAGTACCGACGATTCCACAAAGGCGTGCTTCTATAGGGTATCTAGATGAGTAGACTATTCTTTCCCTCAAACAATCCATTAAAGCTCTTTTTGGGTGCCATTCATCATACCAAAGAGATATAATGTTTCCATTACCTACAGTCCATTTCAAAAGATTGCGGGCAAGAGGTCTAAGTTGTAATAGCTTCTTTCAAGACTAAGAAGCTATTGAGGATACTTTCATTGACCAAAAGTTTACCTTTAATAAGTTCGAAACAAACCCAAGATGGCCAGCGAGAATCACCGGTATTCAAGCAAATGTACCATAAATGTTTGAGTTGAGCTATCTTATTTCATAAAACTAAGTTGGGAATGTCAAGTCTGGCTTGGTTTTTAGTTCTACACACCAAATCCTAATCTACCTTAGCCCTCGCTTTCTCTTCGTCACTTCCATTCCACAAAAACGCTTCATCTTCAAAGTCAAATCCTTTAAGATGCATTTGGGGAGTGTGAAAATAGAAGACCAATAAACTTGGATAGAAAAAAAACACACTTTTCACTAGTTAGAGGAGGCTTGCATAAGAGAGAGTTTTATTTATCTAGTGATTGATGCGCTTACTAAATCTTTCCACTAAAAATTGACAAGTAGATTTGTTAGTTTTTGCAGATGAAAGAGGAACTCCTAGGTATTTAAATAGGTAGATCATCCCATTGAAAACCCATTGTCTGGTTTAATACTACCTTTTCTTGTTGAGACACACCACAAACCATAAGACTTGAAAACTCATAGAATTCCTTCAAAGCCTCTTTAATTAAAGAAATAGAGCCGATGTCCCCTTTAGAAAATATCATAACATCATCTGCAAAGGAAAGGTGATTAAGATTTTCTTTTTGACATCTCCAATGATATGAGAATCCATTTTTCTTCCCAGCACTTTGCATCATACATGAGAAAACTTCTATCACCAAAACAAAAAGGTAAGGAGAGTTAGGGTCCCCTTGTCGTAAGCCTTGGGAGCTAGGGAAAAAACCCACTAATTCTCCATTAAGGTTTATAGAGAATTTAGTGGTTGTAACACATGGCATGACCTACATGACAAATTATGGGGGAACTCCATAATCTTCAAATTTGATCTAAGAAACTCCACCATATATTATCGTATGCCTTCATTATATCTACTTTAATAGCACATCTTGGTCCCAAATTTTCCTTGTGATAGCCTCAGAGAAGCTCATTTGCCACAAAGATGTTGTCTACAATCTTATGGCCCTTGATGAAAGCCATTTGCTCTTTCCGCATAAGGTAAGGGAATACCACTTTTAATCTCCCTACTAGGATCTCGGAAATGCACTTGTATGCTGTATTGCAACAAAAGATAGGCCTAAAATTATCCCATAAATTTGTAGGATTCTCCACCTGTAGGACAAGAGAAATAGTAGTGGAGTTGATGGCCTTCAATAACTTACTTGTAGCAAAGAATTCCTTAATAGCTGTACAAAAATCCTTACCAATTATGTCCCAAGCTAATCGGAAAAAGTTGGCATTGTAATTATCTAGTCCAGGTGCTTTGGAGGTTAGGATTTGTCTCCATGATTGTCCGGAGTATAAGCGCTCCAATCCTAATATGGCAGATTGGAACAATGAGAAAATGCTTTACATAAAATACCATCTTCTTAGTGCAACGAAAGAATCTTTTCTTAAGCAAGAGTCCAAAGTAACATGGCTAAAGCTTGGTGATCGCAATACAAGCTTCTTTTTCAGGTGATAAAAACAAAGAAATCATAGAAATGCTATCCATCCTATTACAGATAATAGTAGACGGTCTTTGAATGGTACGTAAAAAATCTGGATGCTTGACCCAAAAATTAAAGAACTTGAAGGACTTTTGAATAGCCCTATCAAGATTCAAATGAATGATAATGGGGCAATGATCCGGCAAACCTGGTCCAAGAATTTGAGCTTCCGAAGATGGAGCTTGTTGGACCCAAAAGGATTAGCTAAAGCATGGTTTAATTGCCTTAGAGCAAGATTGGAAGAGTAATGATTTGACAATGTCCAATGATTTCCAGCTGTATGAATCTCTGCCACTTTAGCTTGGTAACAAAAATCATTGAAGTTGTCCATTCCTTTAGAAAAAATAACATTTCCTCCAACTTTATCCTCTGGACTCCTGCATTCATTGAAATCCACCATAATTATCCAAGGATTATTTATGGTGTTCTTCAAACTCAGCAAATCCTTCCAAAGACTTCTCCTTTGCTTAACTGAATTTGCTCCTTAGACCAAAGAGATAAAACAAACAAAACCTTTGCTAAGTAGCTTGCAACGAACTTGGATCAATTGGTTGAAAATCAATATGGCTTCCATATCCTAAATTAAAGGGTTCCACCCTACCTAGAGTCTCTCATTTTGATTAGGTAGAAGATGCCAATCCAGAAGAATACGGTTCCAAATCATTTTGGTATTATGAGATTTGACTTTTGTTTCCGATACACACACAAGAGACAGTCTTATTCTCCTTACAAAAATTCACAATTGCTTAAAATTTGTTTAGGTCATTTAGGCCTCTAATATTCCAAGAACCAACCATCATATATACAAGAAAAGAAGGGGATGATGTTTGTTAATAAGAAGGGGATAATGAGGATATGCCTCTATCGTCCACCTCCCTAAGCTTCTTTTCCCGAGCCCCCTTTCTCTTTAATTTCTTCATTTTAACTTCAAGGTTTTCCAAAACCGTTTGAGCAGGATCGAGAGCTACCACTTTCTGATTTAATATCTCCTGACTAAAGCCTACTAGTGTCTCACTAACTCTTGGTGGAGGAACAAATGATGAAGATCAATATTCTTCTGCATTTTCAGAATTATCACCAAGAACTAGACTCCTCTACGCTATGAGAATCTTGGAAATAATTTTTTATTTAAGGTTCCTGTGTAAAATAATTACTTAAATAATATCAAATTAAAAATAATTACCAATATACAGTACGGAAATTGTGTTTTATACATGTGATATGAAAATAAATATTAGTTTACACGTATCGCATCTTATAATCACGATATAAGTGTATATCGTGATTATAATTCGCAATATATCTTGAATAAACACGGAAAGAAAAATTGAAAAGATGAGAGAGGGGAAAAAAGGGGGGGGGGAGAGGGAGAGGAGACAAAAATGGAAGTGATAGGTAGAGTGAGGGTGAGAGTGAGAAGGTGAAAATAAAAGGAGAGACAAGACTAAGCACGGAATAGGAAAAAAATAAAAACGTGCCGTACTTATATCGTGATTAAATAACCGTGATATACATGTAAAATATTGACATTGCGTTTCAGTTACGCGATAAAGCAACAGTAATAAAACATTAAATCGTGATTAATAGAACGTGGGGAGGAGAGAGGAAGAAAAAGGAGGAAAACAGAAGAGAGGAGAGAAAAGAGAAGAAGAGAGAGAGAGAGGAGAGAGATGGTTAAGCAAATAGAACGTGGGGAGGAGAGAGGAGGAAATACGAAGGAGACGTAAGTTTTTGTAGAGAGGAGGGGGGGCGGGGGGGGGGGGGATGGGTGGAAGAGAGAGGAAAAAGAAAGACGAGAAAAGAAGAGGAGGAATGTGGAGGAAGGAAGAGAACCCCTAGAAGGAATGGGTAGGGAAAAGAAAGTGGGAGAAGGGTAAGAGAGAGGAACAAAATAGAAGAAACAAGGAAGGGACGGAACACAGAAAACAGAGGGGAGAGAGAGAGAAGACATGAGAGGAGAGAGAAGGGAGGGAGGTGGCGGAGGAGAGATAGGGGTGGAAGAGACGAAGCAAAAACCCTAACTTAGGGGGTTCTTTTTAGAGAGAGGGGAGAGTATTTTCTCTCTCTAAAAAGATAATGAAGAAACATATTTTTAATGGATGACCTATTCTCTTTAGAAAGTTTGGTCGAAAGCTTGGTAGCCATGGTTGATTTACCTTTACCTAGAGTGATTGGTGCAAGAGTAGCAGCAATATCCCTTTCCCCATCTTTAAATACTACTTGTTTATCTTGGACTTGTATAGGGCTATTTCTAACCCCGCAAGGGGGGGGGGGGGGGGGGGGGGGGTAAGATGAGAAAAATGAGGTGTCTCAATAGGTGCTTCCTGCTAAACATTAGATGGTTCTCCCAAAGGCAATTCTGCAACAACATCATCAGAACATTTTGTATCACTATGTCCAAAGAGACGGCATTTGGAGCATCTCAGGGCAATATGTGATACTCAACATCCACTCTATGGATTGATCAATTCTCAAATTCTATATCAAAAACTCTCCATCCGCCTCCATTTCCACCAAAGCTCTAGCATATCGAACACGAGAGTTGGTCACTATGATAATATCTATTTGAAGTGGTTTCCTAGTAGCACTCACTGCATAACTAACACCTTTATTGTGTAGGCACTCCCCAAAGCTTCTCCACACCAGCATTTTTCTTGGGTGTACTCGGTTCAAAGCCATAGCCACCCGCTATCTTTGAAGCACCAAAAGGTGGTTGGCAAAAAACCACCGTTATCTTAAAATCTTAAGCAAAGAAAACTTATCATTGAATTTAAATAGAAAGTAACGATGACCATTTGATAAGACATCAATAAGACCTTTCTTTTCCCATATAGCCTTTGGTATGCACTGTACTAAAAGGAAAGGAGGGCTTTTTCCCAAAGAATACTCGACTGAAGTATTCTTCCATAACATTTCCCCTATATCTAAGATCGATTTTGGTGGTTTAACCTGAATCCTTCCTTTAACACGAGGAAGAGGATAATAATTTAAAGCCATATTAATCTTCCGGTTGTTCTCCTTTACTATAGAAACTTCCTTATTCATTGGAGCTCGATTTTTCTAGCTAGAAATCACCTCTACATAGGAGGCAGTAGGTTTTAAACAAAGCCGAGCTAGGGAGACTTTTTTAAGGCAACCCCAACTTGACTATCAACTTCTTCAGCTTTGTTTGCATTTTCCCTTTTGAGTGGAGTCAGAATAGGACTCAACTGGCTTACCCATGGTCACTTTCTCGTTGTTACTCTTAATAAAAACAGGTACCCACTTAATTCGACTTCTCAGAACACCTCTCAACAAAAATGGATTTGTCAGATTTTGGCCGAGACATCTTGAAACTATGGTAAGAACCACCCAACACCACCTGACAAGGCTTGAGAAGCAAACTCATGGAAAAACGACCTTCTTTTTTTGTGAAAAAAGTCTTCATGGCCCAAACAAACCAAGGAGAACCTAAAACAAACCAAAGAGGATGAAGAGGTTTTTGGGGGGGGGGGGAAGGGAGGGAAAAACGGAGAAGACAGAATTGAGAGGGAGAGCGGAGAAGGGAGGAGAGGAGAAGACAGAATTGAGAGGGAGAGCGGAGAAGGGAGGAGAGGGTAGAGAGAGAAAAGAAAAAGAAAACAAAGAAGAGAGAAGAAGAGGAGAAACGGTGGAGGGAGGAGGAATGGAAACCCTAGATGGAATGGGCAGAGGAGAAGAAAGGAGGGGGGTAAGAGAGAGGAACGAAAGAGAAGGAATAGGGAAGGGGCGGAACACAAAGAAAAAACAGAGGGAAGAGAGAGAGGAGACGAGAGGGGAGAGGAGGAGAAGAGAAGGGAGGAGGTGGTGGAGGAGAAACAAGGGTGGAAGAGACGAAGAAAAACCCTAACGTCTCTCTAAAAAGACGTTTTTAATAGGAAGATTTAAGGCATCCTTTTGTTCTTTGATTGCTCGATTGATATTATAGGTTTTTATGTGCTTTTGGTTTTGTACTACTTTTTTCGTAAGAAGAAATTTAGTTTTTTAAAAAATTTAACCAGAAAAGAGAGAAAATACTCTCTCCTCTCTTTAGAAAACCCTCCTTAGGGTTTCAATGTCTCTTTTCTCCTTTGTTTTTCTCTCCCGTTTTGCCTCTTCTCCCCTTCTATTAGGGTTTCTCATTCCTCCTCCCCCCTTCTCCTGTCTTTTCTCTTCTTCTTCTCCTTTTCTTTCTCCCTCCTCTCCTCCTCTTCCTTATTCTCTTCTTTACTCTGCTCTGTCTCTTCTCTTCCTCCCTTCTTTCTCTTCTTCGTCTCTTTTTTCTCCCCTTTCTGTTTTTTGTTTCTTCCTATCCTCCTCTCTCCTCGCTTCTTTTCCTTCTCTTTTGGTCTTTGTTTCTTCTGTTCGTCTCTTTTTCTTAAATGGAGGGAGAAGTTGCCTACTAGTCATCCATGGTTGGGGAAGGCCATGGGTTTGTCTTAGCTAGGCTTAACCCTAACACTGTTGAAGGTAATGCCTCCTTCGTTTGCTTTAACGAGCCTAGGGTGTCCCCTTTCGGAAACTCCTTTTTGGAAGAGTTGAACCAAGTGTTGGAGAAAGCAAAGGCTCCTAACATCCAGCAATCTCTTGGTCCTCTCCTTAAATCATTTGTTGCTGCCTGTGTCCCGCCTTCTCCACCTTCTCATTCAGATCCTCCCTTCAAGCTCATGTTTTTTCCTTCTGTTGACAAGGGGCCTGTTGTTAGGGTTTGACCACCCCTAGAGGTGGCTGAACAGGGACCAAGCATTGGGATTCAACAATAATTGGATATTTTTTTGGTTTGAAAATGCCCAAATGCCCCTCTTGTACAATCTATTGCTCTTCGTATTTGGAAAGACCAGGGCATCCTTAATGTTTTGGAAGGTAAGGAAGGCTTCTTTTACTTTCGGTTCTCGACTTCTACCAACCTTGATCTCATCTTGGCCAAGCCTTGATACTTTGCTCAATGATATCTTATCCTTTAGAAGTGGAGAATAGGCATGTCCTTATCTAAGCTCCAACCATCTGTTATTTCGTCTTAGGTGTTATTCTCGAAGGTCCCTTGCGAGTTTCTGGATGCTACCGGTGTTACCTATATTGCTAGTGTTGTGGGAACCCCCCTCCAAGTTGACTCCTCGATTGCCTCTAGAGAAAGAGCGAATGATGGTAGGGTTTTGGTTGTGTTTAATGCCAATAAGGAGCTTGTTTAGCAAATTATGGTGGAAAGAGAGGGTGGTTCTAATGCACTCATCTCAGTAGAGTACCAAAGGCTTCCTCTAAGGTGTCCTAAGTGGAAAGTTTTTGGCCATATGTGCCTTGTCTTAAGTGTCAACTAGCAAGATGCAGGGCCTTTTTCTTCAAAATTTAAGAAGAGAGGCAAAAGACCTTCAGTGCCTATAAGCATTCCCCCATGAGAACTCCCCAACTTCACCTTCCTGAGAATCTGTTATCGAAACGAGTGTGAAAGTCACTCACCCCTTAAAACTATTGTTGAAAATGAGCAGCCAAATCCAGTCTTAGATTCAATGTTGCCTCAATCTTCTGAAGCTCTTGCATTGCATGTAGAAGTTATGCCCCTCCATGTTTCGTAGTCTCCAATTTTGGAAAAGGTGGAGGATGCTAAGTCTCCTAGGCCTTTGCCTCAATGTCCCACCTTAGAGCCTAATAGAGAAGTTCCCTCCCCTTGTTCACTCTTATTGGTCTCCATAGTTCTGGTCGAACTAGGCTTAGAGGCTTAGGCACAAGCTCCTCTTCGGGAAGTGGCAATAGCTCTTCGAGGAGGGTAAAAAAAAAAAAAAAAAAAATGAAAAAGTTTTTTAAGAGGAGGTAGCGCTATACTTAGCACCTTTTGTTTGTCTTTTTTCTCTTTATATGATGAATTTTGCGGCTTGGAATGTACGTGGCATTAGTGATCCTATCAATGCAGCCGATGTAAGAAAGGTTTGTGCTGAAAATGCTTCATTTTTGGTAGGCTTGCTTGAAACTAGAGTAAACCTGTTTAATGAAGGCTTGATCAAGCAAACAATAAATTGTATGTAGTCTTTTGCTATCAATAATATAGTTAGGAATAGATTATGGATATGTTGGGACCCTCGGCTATGGGATGTTCAAATCCTTAAAAGAGCACTCATAGTTTGTTCATTGTAGGTGCATGGATAAAAAAGCAAACACCTCTTTCCTATCCTCTTTTGTCTATGCATGAAACTCAACTTCGAAATGCAAAGAACTTTGGGAGCAACTCCTATGGATTGTTGCATTGGTGGTTGGCTCTCCTTGGGTTGTTTTCGGGGATTCCAACACTTCTAGATTAGCTCTAGAACGTATTGGTGGAGACACCAGAATGTTTGTTGCCATTGTGGATTTTAAGGATTTCTTAACCGGAGCTGAACTTATGATCTCCGATTTGTTGGCAACTTATTCTCTTGGTCTAATAGACAACCAGTCCCCTCTATTTTGAGGAAATTAGACCGTATCTTGGTTGATCAAGAGTGGATGATTTAGTTTCCTTGATCGAAAGGCAAGTTTATCTCATCTTTCCTATATGACCATGCTATGTGCTTAGTAGTGGCTGATCTTTCTCGGTCTCATAGAAATACCCCCTTCAAATTTTTTGACTTTTGGACAGAGGTTGAAGATTTCCTTTCCATTGTTTTGGGTATCTAGAGTAAAAAGATTCAGCGGTCCAAACTCTTCTAAGTAATCTCCAAGCTCAAGCATTTGAATTTAGAATTTAAGAAGCTGAATGATAGGGACTATTCTCACATTTCCTCAAGAGTTGTTAGGGCAAAAGACGAGCTGCTCACCATTCAGGCAGCCATTGCTCAAGGTAATGTCTTCCTCTTTGAGAGTGAAAAGGCTGCTTTTAAACATTATTATATCTTGCGAGGGGCAAAGGAATCCTTTTTTAAATACAAATCAAGGATTAAGTGGCTCACACTTGGTGATAAGAACACATCTTATTTTCACAAAGCTATAATTCAATGCCAAAATAGAAAGTCTATTCGCTCACAGCTAAGGGGAGATGGTTCTCCAGCTCAAGATGATCAAATTGTCCAACAGGAAGTACTCGAGTATTTCTCATGTTTGTTCAACTCTTCATCTGCTACGGGAGATTTAGCTGGTTTGAATGACTTCATTACCAAGAGACTTTCTGAAACTTAGGTAGATTTTCTTATCTCCCCCTTTATTGATGAAGAGATTAAATTGGCTTTTTTCACCTAGTCTAATGGGAAAGCACCAGGACCTAATGGCTTCGCAGCTAAGTTCTTCAAATCTTCATGGCAAGTCATTGGCTTAGATATTACCCTTGTCATTAAAGAGTTCTTGTTATCGGGGTTTCTCTTTATAGAGGTTAATAACACCATCAGATCCTTGGTTCCCAAAGTTCTTAACCCTTCTAGACTATCTGATTACGGGCCGATCTCCTACTGCAATGTTCTTTATAAAGCTATCTCAAAGATTTTGACATCTTAGTTAAGAGAAGTCCTTTCTTCTCTTGTTGGTAGAGAACAGTCAGCATTCATACCGAGTGTAAGAATCACCAATAATATTTGTATTGTCTAAGAGCTAGTTAATGGCTATCACTTTGATTGTGGTCCTCCAAGATGCACAATCAAGTTAGATTTATTAAAAGCCTATGATACTATTGATTGGTGTTTCCTAAAGAAAATGTTGGAATGTATGAATTTTCCATGTCACTTCAAGAAGCTGTTGGTGCAATGTTTTACTACCATGAGGTTTTCTTTCAGCTTGAATGGTGAGCTAGTTGGCTTTATCCCTTATTCTCGGGGCATTAAGCAAGGTGATTCAGTCTATCCCTACTTCTTTGTCCTTGCCATGAAAGTTTTAATTGGCATCATCAGCAGCCTCTCTCGCTCCCCTTCATTTTCTTTCCATTGGAGATGCAAGATTGAAAGGATTGTTCATCTCTGCTTTGCCAATGATTTGATGTTGTTTCATAAAGGGGACCTCCCTTCTATTAACATCATACAACAAGCTCTTGAGTTGTTTTAGAACTTATCGGGCCTCCGGGCTAATTGCTTGAAGAGCCTTGTAACCCAACACCCACCCACCCAACAACAACCCCCCCCCCCCCCTAATGTGGATCCTAGAACAAAAGAAGCCCCTCTTGGCTCCCTTGGTTTCTAAGAGGCAAAGTTGCCAATTCGACCTTGGTGTCCCCCTTACCTCTTCCAAGCTTAATAAGGCAGATTGTGATGTGCTAATCCAAAAAATCACAGCTAGACTTGATACATAGACTAGCAAGTTTCTATCTTATGTAGGTTGCCTTCAACTTATAAAGTCAATTATTTTCTCAATGCAATTTTATAGGGCATCAATCTTTATTCACCCTAAGAAAGTGACCAGGAATGTGGAACAATTTATAAGGAATTTCTTTTGAAGTGGTAGACATAATGTATCTAATAAAGCTAAAGTTAAATGGGAAATTCGTTGAAGTGGTCTTGGTATCTCTAAACTAGAGGTATGGAATAAAGTAGCACAGTTGAAACATATTTGGCATTTTTGTAAGGGTGGTTTTCATGGCATTTGGGTGGATTGGAAGGTTGGAACGCCCTTGGGAAATCTCCTCTTCTTGACTCCTAGTAGCAGCTAAATTGTGCTCTTTAATAGAGAATAATGCATGGGTCTTCCCATTTGCGCCCTTTGGGAATATTTTCAGATATCCCATCATATTTCACTAAATTCTATTGCTACTAACATAATGATTTGGCGTCCATCTTCTTTAGGCATTTTTTTCATCATGAATGCCTATAATGCTCTTCGAACGGTTGGTCCAAGAGTTTCTTGATCTGAGCTTGTTTAGTTTAGGAAAGCTATGCCTAGACATTGCTTCATTCTTTGGCTAGCCTACAATGGTAATTATACACTTGGATAAGTTGAATCTTTGGGGAATTACCTCTCATGACCTGCTTCTTGTGCAATTCACAACTTGAATCTCAGTAGCACCATTTCTTTCAATGCTAGTTCTCTAGCAGTACTTGGTCTTTCATAATGTCGGCTCTCGATTGTTTTGCCTCCTTTAGTTCTTAGCAAGGCACTATTAATGACCTCTTTTGTCACGGCCCCAATCAAAACGTCCTTAAATGGAAAAGAACTTCTACAGCAACAGTGTATTGCATATGGCACGCATGCAACTTGTCCCGTTTAAGGGGACATATGCCTATTTTTTTTCTAGCTAGGAAAATCATGAATTATGTAGATGTCCTTATTTAAGAATGCTATAGTTTGCTCGATTTTAGCTTGATAGATTTTTTCTAGTTTATCTTGTATTGCTTTTTTTGATTTACAGTGTCGCTTTGTGGTTGTATTCCTTCCTTGATTATTAATGAATTTATTGATTTATCCACCCAAAAAAAAAAAAAAAGGTTAGGGATGGCCTTCCTATTTCTTTGTGGTCGGATTTTTGGCTTCCACAAGGACCTCTTGACCTCAACTATAGTGCTAGGGAAATCTCTCGGCTCTTTATGTCGGCCAGGTTGTGTTCTATAATGGAGAACAATGCATGGGTCTTCCCATCCTTATAATTTTGGGAACATATACAAATACCCTATCATATCACACCAAATCCAATGGCTGCTGATGAAATGTTTTGGCGGCCATCTTCTTCGGGCGTTTTTTCCGTTAGTAGTGCATATAATGCTGTTAGAACGGTTGTTCTACAGTTACCTTGGTCTAAGTTAGACTAGTGTAGGAAAGCTATGCTTAGGCATTGTTTTATACTTTGGCTGACCTACGATGGTAAATTATACACCTTTGATGAGCTGAATCTTTGGGGAATTACCTCTCATATGACTTGCTTTTTCTACAACCAACAGCCTAAATCTCGCCATCACTTATTCTTTCAATGTTAACTCTCCAACAGCACTTGGTCTTTGATTATGTTGGCTCTCGATTGCCCAACCTCCTTCAGCTCTTGGCAAGGCACTATTGATGGCCTTATTCATCACATGCCCCATCAAAATGCCCATAAATGGAAGATAGCCCTTACAGTAACAGTGTATTGCCTATGGTGTGTTTGCAACTCTTCCTGCTTGAGGAGGACATATGCCTAGTAGTTCTTTTCTAGCTAGGAAAATCATGAATTATATAAATTTCCTTATGTAAGAGTGCTATACTTTGCTTCTTATTCTTTTGACAGGTTTTATCCTATTTTCTCTTGTATAGCTATTTTGAGCTCCTTGCCACTTATGCGGTTGCACTTCTTTCTTAGTTAATGAATTTATTGATTTAACTGAAAAACAATAAGAAAAGAAAAAATAAACAAAAAAATTTACCTTACCTAAAAGGAAATCCAAGTACTTATTTTTCTTGTTCATCATTCTTTCTTCTTTTCAAACACGCTAATCAAATTTAGAAAGCTTTATCTTTGGTAATAATCTTTAAATGTTTGATTGAAGTACTTTGGAAGGAGCTTGAAGGACTTACAATATAGATGATCATAAAGATAACTGGATGTGGTTATTTTTGCATTCATGTTATACATTTAATCAGAGTCTTGCAGAATTATCTGTTTATGAAGAAGAGTTAACAAATATGGGTATGGTATTACTATTATACCATGTTAACCAAACCTAAATATTTTGGAATCGTGGCAGAATACTTTTTTTCCCC
Source organism: Combretum micranthum (assembly GCA_024138025.1). Taxonomy (NCBI): domain Eukaryota; kingdom Viridiplantae; phylum Streptophyta; class Magnoliopsida; order Myrtales; family Combretaceae; genus Combretum; species Combretum micranthum. The sequence goes on along the minus strand of JAMXBD010000630.1, from coordinate 249,618 downwards.
ATAAATCTTGGAAAAAATAATTTTCTTTTATCTGTTTGAGCCTTTGTTACTCGATGGTCCTCTTATGTCATATGTACTTGTTTCCCAGCTTCCTGAATTTTCTATAAAAAGAAATATACTTCTGGACTTTTTGTCAAATTGTGAAATCCCCTGACAATACGCTTAAATTGTTTATTGCTGTATAAATAGGTTTGTGTGTCTACATATACGTGTATTGTCTCTGTTTTTGGCTCTGCTTCTTGTCACAACTATATTTGCCTTTCAGAAGTTGGATGAGAAGGCCATCAATGAAGTCTTCTTGAAGGTGCTTGATAACTACATAAAGTGGTGCAGATATTTGAGGATTCGACTTGTTTGGAATAGGTGCTCTGTTTCTGTTTGCTCTTATGTCATACTTCTTGTCATATGACCGTACATGTTTTTCCGTATATGAAATGTCTTTTCTTGTTTTCAGTTTGCAAGCAATTAATAGGGACCGCAAGCTATTTTTAGTTTCACTATACTTTTTGATATGGGGTGAAGCTGCAAATGTGCGATTCCTTCCTGAGTGCATTTGCTACATTTTTCATCATGTAAGTCTGTTAGTTTCTGATATTGCAATGGAGCGACTCCTCTTTATGTTTGATTTTATACTGCTTCTGTGGCTAAGTAATCTTGATAGTGCTTAAATATCATTGTTGAGAGCTTTGTGGAGTCAATTAATGTTCAATCTCCTTAGAGTGTTTAAACAGTCTAATCTGGTCAATACATGGTTGTTGAAATTCTTTTAAGATAATGGATTATCTGTCGGTTAGGAATCACTTTGAATACTCATTTTTTGTTGCTAAGTTTTGGATGCTGATTGGTTGACTTGCTTTATAGATGGCCAAAGAGTTGGATGCAATCTTGGATCGTGGAGAAGCCAATATAGCTGCAAGTTGTAGAAACGATGATGGCTCTGTGTCTTTCCTTGATCAAATCATTTGTCCCATATATGAGATCATGGAAAAGGTCAGTACGCCTATGCTGCTTTTATTGGTTGTTGGAGGTGGTAGTATGTTGGTCTTTTGTATTCATTCTAATTTTGTTAAGATAGTATGTCAATTGATTTCTCTTTATACTACATGCTTGGATGAGTGTCTCCTCAGATTGTTATGGTCATTTCTTTTCTATCTGATGGAATATCATTAAAACTTAAATGTTTTTTGGTAGTTTTTGTAAACAGAATGGCAGAATATTTCATATCGTTATACTGGGTAACACTGAATTGGGTTGCAATTGCATCCTTCAAGCTAGAACTTAATTTGTACCATTTGTGCCAGTTTGACTTAAAAGAAGGGATTTTGAAACTACTGACTGATAGTCCTGTGGATTACATGATGTGAGCTAAACATGACAGCATTCAAAATGAAGATTCAATGCCTGTAATAGTTCCGTGTGAACTTCAGTTTCCTACTGCACCCCTCACAATCCTCTCCCGCCCCCCTTCCTCCTCTTTTTGGGCAAGGGGAACAAAAAACCTTTAGTTTGCAAATGCTTAGCTTTATAAGTGGTTCGCATATGAGTGCATTTATGTGTTGCCTAAATTAGTTCACCTCATCAGGTGAACTGTATGGGTTATGATAGTAAGTTAGCATTTTATAGGTGTTCGACCTTAAACTTCATTGGGTCTTTCATCTTGTAGTGTTTTTTCTGTTGGCCTGTACATGCTAATGCTGTAGCACCACATCACCTTTTGGTGCTGTTCTCCTTTTGTTGTGGAAAGAGTTACAAATTCTTTGATTGTAGGAAGCTGAAAGAAATAACAATGGGAGAGCTGCCCATTCTGAATGGCGAAATTATGATGACTTCAATGAGTACTTTTGGTTTGTTTTCTTACCTAGAGTCTTCTTTGTGTGGTTTTTTATTTTTGGTAATGTTTGGAATTCCTTGCATTGCTAAGAGATTACCCTTTTCCTGATTTTCTTGTCTGCAATCTATTACAGGTCGCCTGTTTGTTTTGAGTTGAGCTGGCCTTTGAGGAAAGAATCCCCTTTCTTTTTGAAACCTGCAAAGAGAAAAAGGGTTCGTTTCTTTTAATACAGAACAAATGATCAATGATAATGAAGCTTGGAGTGTGCGAACAAATTTAAGGATGTTTAATCAAATTTGGTGATGGTTTGTGATGAATTTTAAACTTTGGATAAAAATGGAGAAGTTGAAGTCAATGGAATTACTCTGAAGGGATGGAGAAATCGGTCTCCCTCTCTCTGTTTTTTTCTTTTTTTTAATAAACTAAATACTTGGACTAAGGGAAAGTAGAACGAAAGAAAGTGGATGTATTGTATAAATTGTAAAGTATGCCCTTTCTTTAATCTTTTGAAAGTGTTGTAATTTATGAGTTTGGCAAAGAGCATCATAATAAAAACAGTTTGGTGTAGGGAAAAAGGAGAATTCCTTCATCTTTCCCTTCCAATTTGCTCTAAATCAGACTTTTTACTAAATGTGGGGTGAAGGTGAAATTCATCCTTTCTTTTGTAATCAATGGCGAATAAAGAATCATTTCATTTCCTACCTCCTTTACTTTATTATGGATTTAGTTTGTCAAATGGCGTATTCATTAATTATGTTTCTGAACTTACCCAAATGCTTAGTAGAAGAGGAGTTTGCTTTCCATTATTCAGATCTTCCAGGTATCTAATTGAATTTGGTGTTGCAGACGGGGAAAAGCACTTTTGTTGAGCATCGTACTTTTTTTCACTTATATCGAAGTTTCCACCGCCTCTGGATCTTCTTGGTATTGATGTTCCAGGTAAATTATGTCATGGTGTTGATATTTCATCTTGGATGGATACTTCCATTTTAGTTAAACTCTGTTCTGGTTATATATGTAGGCACTTACGATCATTGCCTTTCGGAAGGGAGATATTAACTTAGATACTTTCAAGATAGTTCTTAGCATTGGACCAACATTTACTGTCATGAATTTTATAGAGAGTGAGTTGTTCTTCCTGCTGTCAATCTCTTCATGGTCACTCTTGTGAATTTTGCTATGTTTACTGGTTCTGTTTTCTCAATAGGTTGCTTAGATGTTTTGCTCATGTATGGGGCTTACTCAACCGCAAGAGGCATGGCTATCTCTAGGATGGTGATTAGATTTTTCTGGTGTGGTTTGAGTTCTGCAGTTGTAGGATACCTTTACCTGTAAGTATAAGCCTTTCCCTCCATAGTTGACATAGCTGGAACTCCCTATCTTTTCTTCTCTCTGATAATTGACTTTGCTAAACATAGTTAATTGCACCTGCCATTGATGCACATTATTTTTCAATTGTGAATACATTACAGGAAAGTCATGCAGGAAAGGAATGAACGAAATTCAGATTCGTTCTACTTTAGAATATACATTCTTGTACTGGGTGTTTATGCTGGTTTACGTGTAATGATGGGATTGTTTCTGAAGCTTCCTGCCTGTCATGCCCTTTCAGAGATGTCTGATCAGCCATTTTTTCAATTTTTTAAGTGGATTTATCAGGTATTGGTTTATTTTCCTATAGAAAATTGTTCAATAGCTTTGAATTTTTGCCCTTTTAATTTCTTTTGTTTCTCCTTGTCAATACTCTGTGCACATCAGGAAAGATACTATGTTGGACGTGGACTTTATGAAAGCTTAAGTGATTATTGTCGGTAAGCTCTAGCTATTTCAGATGAAGGACTTACTTGCAATAGAGTTCTGTGTGCCTTTGCTATTGGATTTTTGTAGCATGGAGGTATAAAGTCAATTAAGTGCCTTTCATGGCATAAATGTTACAAATTATGTTTTCCTTATTGTAAAGAACTTGCTTTTTTGCAGTGGTTGAAGTTAATGTGTTTTATTTTATTTTGAATTTTCTGAAGTGATTAAAGAACTGGCCAAACAAAGTTAATAAAGCATAGTCAATTGAGATTATTCCAAGTCATGTTGTCCTTTGGAATGATTGGGAGGTTGCAATTGTTGTCTTAAGTAGCCAGTTTTAGGACTGGCGAATAATCTGTAGGCTCTTAACAAACATTGGGATCTACCCATTACCATCATATGTAGCATCAAATCATTACATGTTTAAAATTTGACTTTCATTTGGAAATTAGACCTTGTAGATAGATTGCATGGTGTCTGAATTTTCAATATCTGGTTGGGCTTTTCTTTTGCTTAAACGTCATCATTTGCAAAAAACTTTAGGTGAAGATGCTTGTCCTTATGGCCTCAAAATATAATGAACATAGTAATCAGATTTAATTTTACTTGTCATGCTGATTAGTCCATTCTTGATCTTCTTGTTGTGTTTTATGTTGGAAAAATTATGCTGTATCTGATATCTCTTTTGACTTCACCAGTTACAGAAATCAACTCTAAAATAGTTCTAGTGCCTTCATTTGCTGTCATGAACTCCTCCCTTGTATCTTTCCTGGTTGGGTATTTGCTGTGCCGCCCCAGGGCTCACCTCTATTTGCCGTTGTAGTGGTAGCTATAGTATCTTTTCGTCTGCTACCACGGGCAACACTTGTCATCATCTTTGAGCTCTGCTTGTCACAAATGATCACTGCCGGTATCTAACATGTAACATCCATAAATGAAGACTAACTTTGATTTACCAACTTTTTCTTCATGGATGAAAAAAAGACATATCTTTTTCGTACTGAGAATAGTCAATGCCAGAGATAATCATCTTCTACTCCATATTAAGTTTTATGTACAATGTCAGAGCAGTTTTATTATTAGTTACTGTATATTAGGATTCCTAAGTTTTACTCAGTTATTTTTTCTTCCTTTCATTGTTGCAGGTATGTGCTCTTCTGGTTGGTGATCTTTGTCTGCAAGTTCATATTTGCATATTTTCTTCAGGCAAGTTATTCTTTCTAAGAAAATGAAAAAGTAAAAATCGCATTCATCAAGAAGATATATTGCCAATAACTTCTTTATTACTTGCCTTAACAAATGAATGCTGATATTGTTAATGCAGATAAGGCCACTTGTTTCACCCACAAATACCATTGTGCATCTCCCGTCTTTGCAGTATTCATGGCATGACTTGATTTCTAAAAGTAAGTTTGTTTACTGATAAAAGGTCTCTTCTCTGCTTGTTCATTTGGATATAAATGCAGCTTTTGGCTTCCTCTGATAGTATAATGATGTTACATACATTATATGAATAATGTATATGATGTTTTATTTGTGATGTAGAAGGTAAGAGTTGGAAAATATTTCCTTATGTTTCATCAAATCTGCCAAATATTTCCTTTAAGTATTGGAGAAAAGATGGTTTGGAATCCAGTGCAATGGGGAAATAAGATCCATATAACCAACCCTATCTTGTGGGAAAAGGCTTGTTGTTTCTGTTGTTTTTCCAAATTGAGCTTCAGATCCTTTTAATCTTTGTATAAGCAGAAAGGACTTCAAATTATCACCACCTAATGCATGACATGGGAATTTCTCCTGGACTAGTCTCTGACGTAGCTGATAAATGTAGTATTTTCAAGTCCTTTTTGGACATTTTCCATGAATTATTATTGCCAATCCACCATTGACGAAGTGCTTCTAGTTTTGTTTGTAGACAATAAAGTTCGATGGTTTGATGGAGCTTGCTCATGCAAATTCTGACTGGCTACTGTTTTCTATGGTGTCAGTTGTTAAAATTGCAGGGAGGTATTGTGCATTTTGCTCATTGTGGATTCTTAGTGGTTACTTTATTTACAAGATCCCCTCTTTTTCTGGGACATGTTAATAAATGTTCTTGATTTTTTCTGTGTTCGTATGTCCTTTTTTCCCTGCCTTTTTAGCCATAATCAAACAGCTTTCGTGTGCACTTCTTTCTAGAGTTCTTTTTTTATCAATAGTTAATTCATTTTTCTATATGTTCGCAATTGAGATGAGTTCTAGTGAGAGAAAATCCTCTCTCCTCTCTCTAGGGTTTTTTTCTTTTTGGGTTTGCACTTCTCTTAGCCGTCACCCCATCTAGTGCCTCCCTCCTTGGGCTGCTTGCTGTCTATCGGCCACCGTCTTGCCAATGTCTACCAGCCGGTTGTCGGCGATCGTCTTACTTTGGCAATCGTTTCTTCGTTAATGATGGATTTACTCCGGTGAACTCTTCTCTAGCCACTATCTTGCTCCAACGACTGTTTCTACGGTTGCTATTTCACTCAGGCAACCTTCTAGTGTCCACTTCTCTTCTTCTTTGGTCGTTTTTTGAGCTTTCTCTTGTTTTTTCTCTTCTTTTCTCTTTTCATGCTCTTCAAAAGGGTTTACTCCCATCGTTATTGGGATACTTCTTCTAAGTTGAAGCTTCCTCTGGCAACCTTACTTTCTGGGGATGTCTCTGTTGCTTTTGCTGTTGCTTTTGCAGTTGGTGTGCTGTTAACTTCTTTTTTGGTCTCTTTCCCGACTGTGAGTATGCCTCCTGCTGGTGGCTTATCTTATAGGGAGGTTCTCTCTTCCCCCTTCTCAATAGTTTCTCCATCTCCTTCCTCTTTTCTTTCTGTCCCTCCTTTACCATCTCTTCTCGGTTCTCCTCCTCACCTCCAAAAATTTCTTCGGCTTTCCGCCTTCCCTCCTCTCCCATGAAACCTTCTGTTTCCTCCTCCCCCTCCACTCCACAATCTCCAGTTCAAAATGCCTCTTCTAAATTTAATGTTGCTTTTGAGGTTGATTGTTTACTTCTTTTTTATCCTCCTGTTGTGGATGGTGATGATTTGGTGGTGGCTCAACCTTCGAAAGTAGCCAAGTATGGTGCTAGCTTATGGAAAAATACTTTGTGACGCAGCGGAATAAAAGGGAAACAATCGCAAGACGTTGATTCGCGCACGAATACCGGCTTGTGATCTTCAAATATCCATTGATTCTGAGATACCTAATATTTGGCATCAAAATCGAAAATCTACACAAGATTACGAATTTTGGGATAAAGAGAGAACACTCTCAAACAATTTCATTCAAAAACAACATATTCTTTCATATGTCATAGGACTTACATATATATAAGCAAGCTTGAAAGTTGTCATAATCGAAAAAGACTAAAACCTATTAAATAATATTAAATAGCATTTAAAAGGAAAAACTAAAACTAACATCCTATTAAAAGACATTAAATTCTATGAAACTGACATCCTATTAAAAGACATTAAATCATATTAAAAATCCAACTAAATGATACTAAAAATTATTCTTTAGAAATATTAAATGATATTCTAAAGGCATTGACCACATTATTAATTACGAATTTGAGAAACTCAAAAGACATGTAAAGTACGCCGCTCCAACACCGGCAGTGTAGGATTTTTCGTCTCTTCATCCTATACTGCATCATCCTCTCCAGGCTGGATAAAATTCGACCTCGAATTTTAATCATGTTATGCAGTAAGTCCTCAACTTGTCTCCTCAACTCTTCATGTTTTGTAGGGCTCATTTGATGACGACAACAATTTGGAAGAGTTGCACTTAGTTCAAGATCAATTTGGTGTTGAATGTCTCTCAATGGGGGTAACCCATCTGGCAACTCTTCAAAAAACACATGCTGGAGCTCCTTTACAACCACAGTTGCAAACTCAAATATTGCTACCTCCTGAGTAACCTCCTTGTCTACTAAAGCAAATATTGCCTTAGATTTCTGTTCAGCAATATGAAAATCAAAATTTTGTTCACCATTTCCTATAGGCAGAAAAATATCTTTTTCCAAAAATTCTTCCTCTTCATACTCCTCATCAAAAATAGGTTTTCCATCTCCCTCAGCCTTAAGCACATCATCATATTTTGTGAAAAATTCTTCTTCATCATTCTTAATGTCGAAGACAGGTCCTTCATCATATACAGCTTCAAACATAAGTTCATCATCCTCATAATTGTCAAATATTGGTTCTCCATCACAGTTGTCCCCATCGATAGAAGAAAAATCATCATCAAATTCCAAGATTGCGTTCATCCCTAATTCCCTACAACTACTATCTTCCTTAACAAAAAAGGAGTCATCATTCGATTCCTCATAACCTACATCATTTATCAAATCAAAATTAGGCACTAGATTAGGATTAGGGTTTCTAACTTTATTTCGATTCACCAAAAGTGCCTCTATCCTTTCTGTGACCTGGGCTACTGCAGCATCCAGTCGTCGATCGATCATCTGTCCAATCCTTTGTTCTAACCTTTCATCGAGCATAGCTCCAATCTTCTGATCTAAGTTGTCACGCTCATAAATCTCATCGATACGCCGCTGGTTTAATTGTCTACGAGACGGCATCGTTACTCCTGGAGCGAACGCAGCTCTGATACCAACTGACGCAGCGGAATAAAAGGGAAACAATCGCAAGACGTTGATTCGCGCACGAATACCGGCTTGTGATCTTCAAATATCCATTGATTCTGAGAATACCTAGATATTTGGCATCAAAAATCGAAAATCTACACAAGATTACGAATTTTGGGATAAAGAGAGAACACTCTCAAACAATTTCATTCAAAAACAACATATTCTTTCATATGTCATAGGACTTACATATATATAGGCAAGCTTGAAAGTTGCCATAATCGAAAAAGACTAAAACCTATTAAATAATATTAAATAGCATTTAAAAGGAAAAACTAAAACTGACATCCTATTAAAAGACATTAAATCATATTAAAAATCCTACTAAATGATACTAAAAATTATTCTTTAGAAATATTAAATGATATTCTAAAGGCATTGACCACATTATTAATTACGAATTTGAGAAACTCAAAAGACATTTAAAGTACGCCGCTCCAACACCGGCAGTGTAGGATTTTTCGTCTCTTCATCCTATACTGCATCACTTTGGCAGGCCATTTTCTTGGTAAGAATATTGTTTTCCCTATTGTTTACAAGATCGTTCATGCTTTGTGGGACTGGTATGGTTTGTGTAAAGTATTGAGCAATGAGAAGGGCATGTTTCTTTTCAAATTTGGTGATGATAAACAAGCTATGAGGATTCTTGAAACTCCTTGGTGTTTTGTTGGTCATTACCTTATTCTTCAACAATGGGAAATGGGAATGTCTTTATCAAATGGTGAGTCCATTCTATACCTATTTGGGCTAAGCTTCGGAATGTACCTATAGAATTTTTTCATAAGCAAAGTATTAGTTATATTGCAAGTCGTCTTGGAAATCCTTTATTAGTTGACTCCTTTATAGCTCGTCAAGATAGAGTGAGCTTTGTTCATGTTTGTGTTGAAATGAGTGCTAATAGTGATTTTGTAAACATAATTTGGGTCAAACGTGTTGATGGAATAAAGATTCCTATAGAGGTTAATTATCAATGGAAGCCTTCGAACTATTCTATGTGTAGGGTCTTTGGACATTCTATCACTAGTTGTCCTGCGAAAATAGTGAGGCCTTCTCATGAATCTATTGATGTATGTAATGTTTAAACATAGAAGGAGAATGATCAAAGAATATTGTTATGTGTCTGATTGATTCATAGTGTTACATATATACAAGATTTAAGGTACCAAAAAAAGGAAATTAAATCCTTATTTATGTTTAGGAAATATGTAGAGAATATTCTATACTAATTTGACATATATGTTTATAGCCTATAATACACCCCCTCAAGTTAAGAGTATAGATAGTAATCGTGTCCTGTTTGTTATAAAGATAGTCAATCCAAACCCTATTTAGAGCCTTTGTAAAGAGGTCTCCTACTTGTTCTCCAGTTTTCACAAACCTTGTAAAATTTAACCTATGCTGAATTTTCTCACGAACAAAATGACAGTCAGTCTCAATGTGCTTAGTCCCTTCATGTAATACTGAATTTGAGGTAATATGGAGAGTGGCTTGGTTCACATTATAATTTTATAGGAAGTGAGATGTTGAGTCCTACTTCATTTAAGAGCTGATATATCCACATTACTTTACACACTAAGTGTGCTATAGCTCTATATTTTAGTTCTGCACTTGATTGAGATACAACATTCTGTTTATTACTCTTGCATGAAACCAAATTTCCACCAACAAAAATACAATAACCTGAAGTAGATCTCTTATCTTCCTTGCATCTTACCTAATCAGCATCTACAAAACACTCAATGCTAGTATGGCCATAATTCTCTTATGAGGTACCATGTCCAGGCGATCCTTTTAAATAGCACAAGATTTTCTTTACAACGGCCCAATGATCAACAGTTGGAGATGACATGTATTAACTCACAACATTAACTCAATATGCAATATCTGGATGGGTTATTGTAAGATAGTTTAATTTCCCAACCAATCGTCTATCTTTTAGGATCCTCAAATAACTCATCTTCTCTTATCAGCTGTAAATTAGGAACCATTGGTATACCATATGGTTTAGTACCCAATTTTCCTGTTTCACATAATTAATCAAGTACATATTTTCTTTGATATAGAAAAATTCCCTCCTTACTCCTTATTACTTCAACACCTAAAAAATATTTTAGCATCCTTAAATTCTTTGTTTGAAATTGAATGAAGAAAGGATTTGAGAGATGAAAGACTCGTAGTATCATTGCCAATAATGACAATATCATCCATAGAGACCACTAATAAAATAATACCAGCTGCAGACCGTTTGTAGAATATAGAGTGATCAGATTTGCTTTTTGGTATCCCAAATCTCTTAACCACTTGGCTAAATTTTCCATACCAAGCACAGGGGCTCTACTTCAAGCCATACAGTGACTTGCGAAGATGACAAACCTTTCCTGACTCCCCTTAAGCAACAAACTCATGAGGCTGCTCCATATACACTTCTTTTAAAGATCTCCATGCAGAATAGCATTCTTGATATCTAACTGATGTAGAGGCCAGTGATACACTGCCGCCACGAGAATAGATAGCCTAATAGATGTTGACTTATCAATAGGAGAAAAGGTATCAGAATAATCTATTCCATAAGTGTAGACATATCCTTTAGTAACAAGACGAGCTTTCAGCTGATCAATTAATCCATCAGGATTTAGTTTAACATTAAAAATCCATTTACTTCCAATAGTCTTTTTCCTTGTAGGTTAATCTACTAAATCTCAAGTACCATTTTTATTGAGGGCATTCATCTCCTCTATCATTGCATTATGCCATCTTGGATGGGATAAGGCTTCACAAACAGTTTTAGAAATAGAGATGGAATCAAAAGATGCAATAAAGGAACAAAAAGAGGCTGATTGGTGATTGCAAAGACGCAAAAGAAGAAACAGGGTAAGTACATTGATGTTTACCTTTATGAAGGGCAATGGGAAAGTCGTCCCTAAAGTTTCGTACCTTGGCTTATGACAATAGTGACAGACAATTGTTCCAGAGTTCTGTCCCACTCAAGTATCATCTCCCCTAATACTATTCCTATAGTACTATCTTCCAGCTTCATTCTCATAATAATGAGTCGTAAGAGCACTATCAGACAGAACAGATGGAGGATTCTCTGTACAGAGTATCTTTTTATATGTATCATGTAAGGATGAAATAGGAGAGCCAGAAAGAATATGAGATTTAGCTGTTTCAAACTTAGGTGGAAGACCCGCTAAAAAACTCATCACAGCTATCTGTTCCCTTTGAGCCTGTTGAACTTTCACATCAGGATTAAAGGGTAATAACATATTAAGATCTTCATAGGTCTTCTTAAAATTCATTAAATAACTCGTCAAAGAGCTATCCTGTTTCTCAGCATGATAAAAGGCCTTGCAGACTTCATAAATACAAGAAATCTAGATACTCTATCAAATCCATAACAAATTCACAATGATTAATCAAACCAACACTATCAATAGAATTGCGTATTTGTAAGAATAATTGAGCATCCTCCCTCAACCAGTTTTTCTTTGACTTATCATCTTTAGGTGGATCTTCAGTCAAATGGTCATCCCTAGCAATACTCTTTAAGTAGAGCTTTACAGTTTTACTCCAATCCAAATAGTTGGACCCAATGAGTTTATGTTCTATAATTTTTGACATCACTGGAACCACTTCTGACATAACAATAGATTGTGTGCCCTTTGTTTCATCCATAGCTTCAATACAAATATCCAGATATAGTGACAACCAACAATATGGGGCAGAATCAAAACTCCAATGTGTGAAACAAACCTAAACCCAATTCCAATAAAAAACCACCAACTCAGAAACCAAACTAACAACTCTCACCAAAATTAAGCAAAAAGCACTTTTGAACTGTAAAGTACCTAGACCAATCAAGGAACAACCCAATAAATATTCCCTTTAACCAAACCAACAACGATAAAGAGCATGAAGATATAGAAATTAGAACCTGACCTCAAAGAAATATGGATACAACAGGGACAATTATTCAACGAATCCACTACTGTCACACCCAAAATCACCAAAGAACTCATAGTGATGTACAACCTAGCAAAAGGAAAACCTTAATTTTCACAAAAAACCAACACCCAAATATGTAATAAATTGAAAAAACCACAAACCTAGGTTGTACAAGCATAGGTAAACCAAATGACAACAATTGAAAGCGACTCCCACGTCACACGCGCCCTCATGCACCAGCATGTGTACCTAGACGCAGACCTTTGGGGCAATGCGTGTGCTTCACGAGCGATGCTATCGGCCGCCAAGATTTCTAGATGGGTATGTTGGAGGGTGGCGTGTCCTCCTAGGTTAATAGTGACGAAAAAAGAATACCTTCAACTTGTCCTAAAACTCTTAACGGTCAAGAGCTCAATGTATTGCCAGCCACCACAACTACACTTCGGCACCTCCTAACTCTCAACATTCAATGCTTTGATGCCATGTAATGTTTAAACATAAAGGGAGAATGGTCAGAGAAAATTGTTATGTGTCTCATTGACTCATAGTGTTACATATATACAAGGTTTAGGGAACCAAAAAAGGAAATTAAATCCCTATTTATGTCTAATAAATATCTAGAGAATATTCTATACTAATTTTACATATATATTTACAACCTATAACAATGTACATGTGTCTCCCTTTGCTAAAATGGCTACAAATGTTTTAGATAAAGAGTTTAAGGAGGTTGCAGCATCTCATGATCGCTCTACTGCATTTGCTTCTTTTTAAGACCAAGTTGAAGTATGTGTCACTAAGCTTGTTTCTGAAGAGCATGGATAAGCTTTTGACTCTATAGTTGTCTTTGATAGCATCTAGAGTTTGGATGAAGTGTCTAGCATGAAGGAATGTTTCGAGTTAGATCCTCCTTCTAATATGACACTAGCAGATTTTTTTTTTTTGATGGCATTAAGTTCTTTGGCCTTGATTCTCAAAAGCTCAAATCAAAAGTTTCACGTGCCAAGAAGAAAAAAAGCAAACATCGGTCTAGGATCAGTGTATAGGCTTGTTGTATGCTCTTTTGTTTTATAGATTGTGATTAGGAGTTCCTTTCTCTAGTTTTTTCTGATGTTTATCACTTTGATGGGGTGACTTTTGTTTTCCTTTTTGTATCTTTTGTATCACCTTTTGTATCTTTACCTTTTTTAATGAAAAAAAAAGATGGCCGAACTTACCCCAAAAAAATTCATTTTTCTTTTATGATATTATATATGTCCTTTTCATTAACTTCCAATGCTTATGACATTATGTGCAGACAATAATAATGCATTGGCTGTAGCCAGCCTCTGGGCTCCTATTCTGGCTGTAAGTGTCTTTCCTCCTTTGGGTCTATTTATTCATATAATTTTAGGTTTAAAATTTATCAAATTGCAGAAAATTCAATATTTGCATGGCATCAAAGCCATATGAAGTTTGGAGCGATGTTTCTTACCGAGAATTTAGAATAAGCTAGTAAAAGCAAAATTAAAGTTTTGAGTAACAGAGTCAATTTAAGAAAATGCTGGTCTATCTACAATGAACATTTGTTAAGTCTCTCTATAGTAGTATCATGTGAATGATTTAAACCTCAGTTAGATGCATTTATGTTGATTTGAATGAGATATTGTAGAAAACAGACATCTTTCACTTGCACGCCTTATAAATACATTCTGAAGTGACTAGTATTTGTTTAATTACTCGCAAACTTGCTGTTGATTGTGCATTTTTCCCCTGATATTTTATTGTGACAGATCTATCTTATGGACATCCATATATGGTACACGCTCTTGTCAGCAGTTGTTGGTGGAGTGATGGGTGCACGTGCTCGATTAGGCGAGGTAGGTCTGACTGTCTTATTTGTGGTGGCATTTCTTAAAAAACATGCATCATAAATGTGCTGATTGTTTTTGCGCATTTGTTTATTCTCATGCAGATACGATCTATTGAGATGCTGCATAAGCGCTTTGAGACCTTTCCTGAAGCTTTTGTGAAGAATCTTGTATCCCCTGAAACAAAAAGGTACAAATGTTCTTGTTATTTAGATCCATAACGAGCTTATTCAAAAGCTTTTGTCTTTAGATGTTCTGTATCTTCATCTTTAAATTTCCGTAGCTACATGTTTATTTTTTAAAATTCCCTTTCACCTACAAGCTAGAATATTGATTGTAAAATTTTCTCATAAGCCAATCGATTGCCTGGTACGGGGCTTTTACTGCATCTAACAGCTATGTGACAATGATGAAATCTTTTAAATAAGGAAAAGGGAGGGGGGGTTGGGTGTGTGTGTGGTAAAAAACCGAAGCTACTTTTGGGTTTATGGTGGGGCGTGACTGAAATTAGATTGTCTACCTTCGGCTGCACAAAAGATTATACAAGACCCATGTGCTAGTTTAGTCCTGTTTCATTTTTTGTGGTTCCAAGAATGAGAAATGACCAAATTGTGCCACATGAAAGAAGACATGGGAAAAGGTTTTCAATGTGAAGCTGCAAACTTTCTGTTCTTAAAATAGGAATACCTTTCTACAGAGTTGATGCATTTTTATATTATTATTGTTGTTGTTGTACTGATTAGCAACTCCCACTTTCAGGGTGCCATTCAGCCAGCATTCTTCTCAGGTTGGTGATTTTTAATCCTGTTACATCTTTTATGTTAGGCGTGGGCAATTAATGTGGCTGGAACTGATATACCATTGATTTCATGATTTGCTAAGAAAAAGCATCTCTCTTCATTCAGTGTGGTTGCTTTCTTGTTTGTTATGGTATCGTTAATGTTATTAAGTAAAGGTGTACAGTGCAGTATTAATTTCGATTTATTGTTCCAAGCCTACTTGATATTTGTTGGTGTTTGAAGCTGGGCATAGCTTTGAAACCTTCATTTTTTTTTAATGTCTTAAATCTAAAACTGTTAAAGACAAAAGGAAATATCCTATTGTTATGATGTTGAAAAAAATGCTTATAACATGTAGTGATGAACCAAATTCCAATATACAATAGCCTAATTTGGAGGTGGCTCTTTCCAACAACTTACTAAGTTCAGGACTGAAATTTTCACTGCTTGTGCAAGATTAGACTCCAAAAGAGCTGAGGCATAATGTTAAATTTAAATTGAAAGGTAGATAACCATTGTATTATCTTCTCTTTTGACATTTGCTGCATAAATCAATAGCAACATTTATATGTCTGTTTTAGTTCTCTTTTGTTTAGATCCTCACAATCAGTGCTGGCTTAGGGTATTATCTTTAAAGTCATACCATCACCCTTGAAAAAGAAATGATTGGGGAATTCATTATGCACTCTACAAAAATCAGAATATTTAGTTTGTGCATGAAGAAAAAACTTATGAATAGAATAAAGACAATATAGATGAAAGGCTTACTTCATTATCCTTCACCAGGAACACATATATACATACTACTAACATGGTTGGTAGAATAGGCATTAATGCACCAAACCTTACCTACCACCTTTAACCCTATCAACTTATAACAATAAATGAAAAAAAAAAAAAATTACATTTCTAGCAATATATCTAACATTCCTAACTCCCCCTCAAGTTGAAGAAGTGATATCCATTATTCCTAGCTTGCATAGGATTTCCATTTTCGACATAGTGTTGCTTTGGCAAAGATTTGGTGAAGATGTTTGCTTCTTGATTATGAGATGGAACATGCAGTAGCTTGATTCCTTCAATCTTTAACTTTGTAAAGTGGTGGTCTAATCGGCCATGTTTCATGCACTTATACTAAATAAGAGCTTTTTAAAATATTTAAAGTCGGCTTACAGTCATTATACACCAGAGTGTCTTTAACCTCTACATCAAGGGTCCCTAGCTTTTGCAGCAAGTTCTTTTTAGATTGTTTTAGGAGATTTTAATACAACACAATCACTTCAAGAAAGCTTGGGTGGAAATAGATGACCTAATCAAACTATTATAAATTTTAAGCCTTTTTTGGATAGTGCTGAATTGGATGATCTTCGTTTTAGTGGCAGCCTCTACTCTTGGTCCAACAAGCAATTGGAAAATCTTATTCTCAAAAAATTTAGTTGGGCCTTAGTCCTGGCTTATTAAGGGTCTGTTTGAATTGTCAGATTTTTATTAGTATCATATTTGTATATGTAACTTATTTATATCATATCAATATCTTATTGGTTTAGTCAGTTTACGAGTAAAATTGTCAGTTTTTTATTGGTATCTGTTTCTCAATAAACATATGCTTGAAAACGATAAAAATATAATGCTAAAATGATTAAAATATGATAGAACAAACAAACCCCAAATTTTCAAATTCTGAAGCAAATTTTCTCTTGGACCACTTGCTGTGTATGGTTTATGGTGATTTTGCTCCTGCAAGGTGTAAGTCCTCTTTCAAGTTTTTTGACTTTTAGACAGAGGATGCTGATTTTATGAAGTTAGTGTCCTAAATTTAGATGACCAACGTTTCAAGATCAAAACTGCATCTAGTTGTACAGAAATTGAAGCTTCTCAAAGTTGAGCTAAAGAAGTCGAACAATAGGTGGTTTTCCGACATCTCAAATTGTGTAATCCAAGCCAAAGTTCACGAACAGCCATCCAATCATCAATTAGGCAAGGAGGTGTATCTGTCTTGCAAGATGAACACGAAGCTTTTCAGGAGTATTACTTACTAAGAAATGCAAAGGAGTGCTTCTTCAAACAAAATCTAGAATCAACTGGCTTGGACTTGGAGATAGGAATATGTCCTTTTTCCATAAAGCTATGGTCAAACTCCATAACCGAAGCCCAGTTAAATCTTTAAAGCGGAAGGATGGCAATATGGCTATGAATAGCCAAGAAATCAAAACTGAAATTGTTGCTTACTTTTCAAAGCTGTTAAGTCAACAAGAATCTGGTCATGGTCTTTCTAATGTTGACAATTTAATTTCTTGGAAGTTCAATAGCTTGCAGATCAACTTCCTAGAGATCCCGTTTTCTAATGAAGAAATTAAAAATGCTATCTTCAACCAGCCAAATGACAAAGCTTCAAGCTCGAATGGATACAACGCCAAATTTTGCAAAGTTGCTTGGTTAATTTTTGAACAAGAGATCATTGCTGTCATTAAATTAAAGAATTTTTTCAATCTGGTCATCTGCTAAAATAGTTTGATAGCACAGTTATTTCTTTAGTTCCCAAAGTTCCAAATGTTACCAAGCTCTCTACGTTCAAGCCTATCTATTGTTGTAACATGTTATACAAGGCTATTTCAAAAGTTCTTACTTCAAGGCTCAAATAGGTTTTACCAGCCAAATGACAAACCTTCCCTTTTTGACCTTCAAACCTAGAAGGAAAGTCCATATTGACTTCTTCACTTAGATCACCATTTAGGAATGTATTTTTTACATTTAATTGTATTAGGGGCCGGTCTAAATTCACTGCAAGGGAGATCAAAACTCTTATAGTGTTGAGTTTTGCAACAGGGGTAAATGTTTCTTGATAATTCTAGCAGTAGGTTTGATTGTAGCCTTTGGCAACTAGTCTTGCCTTATGTCTGTTGATGCAACCATCTGCATTATGCTTAGTATTAAAAATCCATTTGCACCCACCTATTTTTTTTCCTTTTGGAGTGAATTCCTAGGTTTTATTATCTTCAAGAGCCTTCGTTTCTTCAAAGACTGCATGTTTCTATTTGGCATCCTAAGAGTTTCTTGTATGTCTTTTGAAGTCTTTGTCTGATCTATATTGACAACAAAGGCCTCATATGAAGGAGGTAATCTTTCATATGACACAGACCTGGAAATAGGATGCTGAGTACATGATCTAGTTCTTTTGCGAAGGGTAATAGGAAGGTCTTCCTCTTTAGAAGAATCTAGGATGGTTATTTGCAAATCAAACTTGGAATTGGAACAGTTGTCAGTTGTAGATTCTTGGCAACCTTTATCTACTATGGGAGGATTATGCCTTCTTGAATAAACAAGCAGTTCGGGATGTGTTTCATGATCAGCTTTGTGAGACTTCTCAACAGAAATGTCGAAAACAGTGGTAGGGAAGGGATTTAGGTTGACTGGAATAATGGGAACAACATTAATACTCGATGAATCTGGTTCTTGCTCATGTTTAAGAAATCATTTAAAGACTCATCTTCGCCTATATTCTCTCCCCGAAAATGATTTTGGGTAAAATAAGACGCAGATTCAAAAAATGTGACATCTTTAGACACAAAGAATCGTCTAAGAGTAGGAGAAAAACATTTATAGCCTTTTTGAGTGGGTGAGTAACCAACAAAGATGCATTTATGTGCAGAAGGATCAAAGTTTAGATTGGCCTTGATGACGAGAGTGAACAAAAATTTTGCACCCAAAGAGTTTCAAGGGAATTGATGTGACAGGGAATGTAGGCAATGCAGCTTTTAGGACAGATAGAGGAGTTTGAAAGTTTAGGACCTTTAAAGGCATTCAGTTGATAGAAAAAAAAGCAATCAATACTGCTTCACCCCAAAGATACTTAAGGATACTCATGGTGAACATAAGGGCTCGAGCCACCTCCAATAGACGTCGGTTTTTACTTTGTGAGACCCCATTTTGTTGAGAGGTGTCTGGGCATAAACTTTGGTGAATTATACCATAATTGGGTAGGTATTGTCCTAAGGTAGAATTGAAATATTCTCGGCCATTATCAGTTCTAAAAGTGTGTTTAGTGGCTTGGAATTGATTTTTAACCATAGAATGAAAATTCTAGAAGGTTCGTGATGCTGCTGATTTGTCTTTTAGGAGATATAGCTAGCACATTCTAGTGTGATCATCTATAAAGGTAATGAACCACCGTGATCCCATTATGTTTTTTACACGATAAGCCCCCCAAATGTCATTATGTATTAATAAAAGAAGAAGTCTGCATATGGTTTAGGAGCATATGGAATTCAAGTGTGTTTTGACAATTGACATATCTCACATTTGAAGGAACTCACATTTTTATTGCAAAATATACTAGGAAACAAGCATATCAAATACAAGAAATTTGAGGCCACATCATAATTGCATCCTTATTTGAAACTGAAAGAGTAGTGCTATAACATGCTTGTTTATTCTTGATTGCATAATTTTCCCATGCATAGAGTCCATTCTCAACCTTAGCATTGCCAATCATCTTCCCTGACTCCTGTTATTGAATAAGACAACCAGTGGA
The DNA here is from genome assembly GCA_024138025.1 of Combretum micranthum. Taxonomy (NCBI): domain Eukaryota; kingdom Viridiplantae; phylum Streptophyta; class Magnoliopsida; order Myrtales; family Combretaceae; genus Combretum; species Combretum micranthum. The sequence continues at coordinate 230,225 of JAMXBD010000630.1, read as the reverse complement.
TGAAAATTTTGCAAGGCAGTGATTATCATGAGTTAGTTTACTAATAGACAACAAATTACATGGCACAGATGTAAGGATAAGCTTGTCTGTAAGATGAATTGACCCAATACTGGCAATAGAGGAGAGAACAATCAGCTATTTTAGCTCTAGACTGATTATAGTAAGGAGTATATGAGTGAAATAGGGAAGAATTACCTATCATATGGTCTGATACCTCGGAAGAGAAGAGGTATTGGAATTACAAGTAACACTAAGGGCATTACCTTGTATAGGTAGAGTACTGGTGGGTGTTTTCTTGAGGAGTTGATGAAGGGTCTCTAGCTGTGTTTTGGTTAGTCGAATATTCAGCATATCATCTGTGGTGGAGGGTGTTTCAGGGACTGGTGTAGTGGTGATATTGAGAGCCTTGCTTTTCTTTTGGTTTCTATTCTTCCTTCTTGGAGGATAGCCATGAAGTTGGAAACAATTATCTCGGTTTGCCCTGCCTTGTTGCAGTGATTGCACCTGTGGCGATTACCAGATCTACTCTATCTAGAGTCTCCTTCTGTTCAGTTTCTAGAGTTATATTGCCCTTTTGTGAATAGGGAAGTGGTCTTACTAGGATGCTCTCCATTGTTGGTGATTGGTTTATTTTCTTTGGTCTCTCCTAGCATTACTCAACATCGATTCTCCTTATGTCTCACCTTAGCAAAGGCTCTCCAATGGAAGGCAAAGGTCTCTTGCCATAATTCGTCCACGAACCACGTCTATGTCTCAATTTAGGCTAGCTAGAAAATCATATAGCCTTTCGTTTTCTAAATAAGCTATGAATTTCACATGATCCTCTCTCTCTCCCCAGTCGGCTTCATAAAACATGTCTAGTTCTTGCCATGAAATTTTCAAATAATTATAATAACCAGTCACATCGAGGTAGCCTTGATGAATATCTTTGAGTTTCAACTTAATCTCAAATACTTGTGAGGCATTTTTTAGATCTGAGTAGTTTTCTTTGGCAATATCCCATATGTTTTTGGCCATTTTGAATAACATGTAGGTTCGACTGATGTTGGCTTCCATAGAATTGATCAGCCATGCCATCATGATGGAGTTTGTTTAACTCCCATGCAATAAATGCTAGGTCAGTTGGATTGGGTCTTCGAATATCACCAATGATACATCCCAATTTACCTTGGCCTCGAATGACCATGAGAATTGATTGGGATCATTGCAAGAAATTTTTTGCCGTCAGGTTTGTGATTTATAATCACAAGAGGGGATTTATCATTATAATTTGTAAGAAGAGAGGGATTTTAGGGGATAGAAATTTTTGAATTAGCCTCTAATGTAGTGATTTCTGCCATTAGAAATTAGCTCTAATACCATAAAAGTTTGGAGGAAAAAAAATATTTTTCTATATTATTTCCATGAAATTACATGTACATATATAGAAGATGATACAAAAGTCAAGTCCCACAAAAAAGGAAAAGTTAAATAAGGGAATTGACCATATCTAAAAAAAAGGAAAGAAAGAAAAAATTTAAATAGGGGGATTGACCATATCTACAAAAAAATCCTATCAAAACTAAAAATGAATATGTTACGATAATTCTAATAAAATAATTCTGGATTTCTAACACTATTCTTAAGTCTATCCTTAGACTCCTACCCTCTCCTTTGAATTTCTTGCCAACCCACTGCCTGTTCTTGGCCCTCCCTGCCTCCCTCTATGGCATCGAATTCCCTCCCCCTCCTTTTATAAAACTTTCCTTTTCATACTCTCCTCCTTCTCTCCTCTCCATCCCCTTCTCAACCCTTGCTTTAGAGGCTGCTCCCCTGTGACAGCAACATCCAACCCTTGTAGTGTTCGCAAGATTGATTGTTCTTTCCTTTTTTACCTGTCCATTTTGGATGGAGATAATTTGGTGGTGGTTCCACTACTGACGGTAGCTGAGTTTGGTTCTCGCTTATGGAGCAATGTTTCGGTTAGGTTATTTTCTAAGTAAAAGTATTTCATTTCTTGTTGTTGAAAGGATAACGCATGCATTGTGGGTAAGGTTTGACTAAAGTATTGAGAAATGAGAGAGGTACATACCTATTCGAATTTGGAAATGATAGTTATGAGAGTTTTGGAATTCTCTAGTACTTTGCCAGTTGGTTTCTTATCTTTCAACAATGGGAAATGGGGATGACTTACACAAATGGAGTTTTTTTTTTCACTTAAAATTATTTATATTCTTCTTCGTCACTACCTATTTGGCTTAAGTTTTGGAATGTACCTATAGAATTTTTTTTTGTAAGGCATTAACGATATTGTAAGTCAACTAGGTAACTGACGCAGTCACAACTTGATAGCAAGGCATCAACGTGACTGAACCCCAGTGGAAGTGCTGGGTTTTTAGGTGTACTTCCTGTTGCTTGTTCTTTGAATGTAGAAGGGCACTTGATCAATGTGCATGTGGTTTTCTTCCCTGAGATTGTGACAGAAACTTTGGATGAAGCGGCTATCGAGCCCTGTGTGCCTCCTGTTGATGCTATCCCCTTACTTCTCTCTTCAAATCCTAGCTGAAGTGAGTGCCACTATGGTTACTTCTAAGACCAGGCAGAAGCAAATACTTCTGACACTAAACAATGAAAGAACCTAAGTGCCCCATTGATGAGAATTATGGGTCACTTTGACTAATAACTCGAAGAATCTAGTGCTGGAGAGCTCTTAGAATTAGGTCCTTCTTTTGACAAAACACTAGCAGATTGTTTGCCCTTTATATTTGTGTGGTTTTTGCCTAGAAGTCTTGTTCCTTTTAGCTATGAATTTTCTTTGTTTGTCACTTTTTTTACACTTTTTTGTTTTCTTTCTGTATCTTTTGTACCTTTTGTGATGCTTCTTTTATTGAATTGATTGAAAGAGAAACTGGCATTACCCAAAAAAATATTATGTTTTTAGAGCAAGTCACATACCTCTAACATAGATATCATATATCAGATGCTGGTACCTGAGCACTTGCATTGGTTGTTGGATATTCTTCTCCATATTTTTTTCCTTTTATTTCCCTATCCACAGCTTTTAAATCTTCTGAATACTGTTCAGTTCTCAAATGTCTATGGTGCATAATCAGAATTATTGGCATTGTTTTGTCAAAATGTCTATATGATATGTCCCTACAGGCTTCTCAAGACACGAACAAAGCATATGCATCTATGTTTTCTCCTTTTTGGAATGAAATTGTCAAGAGCTTGCGTGAAGAAGATTATATTAGTAATAGGTGAGATTAAGTCAGAGGGATTTGATTTCTTCTGTCAATGTAAAATATCTATTCATTTTTCCTCCCATTGCTGTTGCATATGATTGTAATATAACACACTCGGATTTTTACCTTTTGTTGAAGGGAGATGGATTTACTTTCCATTCCTAGCAATACTGGGAGTCTACCATTAGTTCAATGGCCCCTGTTTCTGCTAAGTAGTAAGGTATTCTTCAAGTTGTTGAGGATGATTTCGATCTTGATGCCTTCTATTTGCAATACCTTTAATTTACAATTTTTCTTAATCTTTCTCCTCAGATCTTACTAGCAATTGATTTGGCGTTGGACTGTAAAGATACCCAAGCCGATTTATGGAATCGAATACGCAGAGATGAATATATGGCATATGCAGTTCAGGAATGTTATTACAGCACTGAGAAAATTCTGCACTCTCTTGTTGGTGGCGAGGGCAAACTATGGTATTGATGACTCCCAGATGCTATTTAAATAATCTAATTCTCAGTGTTTTATATAAAACTAGTACACTAAAAGTAGCAGAAGATTCAACGATCGTTATCATCTTAATTGTGTAATTATAGGGTTGAGAGAATCTTTCGGGAGATAAATGACAGCATATTGGCGGAATCTCTTGTTATAACCTTATCTCTCCAAAAACTTCCTTTGGTGGTGTCAAGATTCACTGCTCTTACCGGTCTCCTGGTATGATTTAGACTACAAATTTTAATTGAAGTTCCCTTTGATGGTTTTCTTCTCATCTTTCTTTGTTTGTAGACATTTTAAACTGTGCATTTCCTTGTATTTGTTGCAGAATCAATTCTTTCTAGTCTACTTTATGTTGCTGAAGTTTATATAGCATGATACATATTCATCAGGCTCAACTGGAAATCAGTGTGCAAAAGAGCTTAAGTTTGATTAGTGAAATTAGAGAGAAAAATAATTTTTTTCTTGTATTTCATTTATAAGCAAGGTGTAAATATATACATGTTCAGAAAATCTATTCTAGGAAACAAAATCTCTAATTTACACCAATTGCTACATTAATTGCTACTTTACATAGATATATTATATACTAATTCTAGGAAACAAATCAGCCTTAAGAATAGGGAAAATATATCCCTAACTATTTCCTAAAATAGATTCGGGATTTACAGCATTCCCCCTCAAGTTGGGCTATATATGTTGATCAATCCCAGCTTGCTAGTTAAATCAGCAAATCCATCAAGACATCAGCCACCTGTTGAGATGTAGGTAGGTAGATCATACAAATGTTGCCGTTGTCGATTTTTTCATTGATAAAATGTTGGTCTATCTCCATATGTTTTGTTCTGTCATGGTGAATTGGATTGTGAGCAATATCAATTATTGACTTATTGTCACAGTATAGCTTCATAAGAACGTCACTTGAAATCTTTAAATCCCTTATGAGTCTTGTTAACCAGATTCCTTCGCATATCCCATGGGTCATGGCATGGAATTCAGCTTCTGCACTACTGTGAGCTACAACTTGTTTTTTACTCCACGTGACAAGATTACCTCAAACATAGGTACAATGCCCCGAAGTTGATCGCCGGTCCATAACACTTCTGGTCCAATCGGCATCTATAAAATCTTCCATAACTTTACTTTCTCCCTTTTTAAAGAACAATCCTATTCATGGTGTTCCCTTTAAGTATTTCAAGATTCTGTAAATTGCCTCCAAATGTTTCTTCTTAGGCGAGTGCGTAAAATGACTCACCATACTGACTGCAAAAGCAATGTCAGGTCTGGTATGAGAGAGATAAATAAGTCTCCTACTAACCTTTGATATGATTTTTTATCAACATTGTGGTCATCTTCCTCTAGTCCTAGTTTCAGATTTAGTTCCATTGGAATGTCAATGGGTCTACACCCCAGCATGCCACTTTCCTGAAGAAGATCCAAAATATACTTTATTCGTGAAACAGATATACTAGATTTGCTTCTTGTAACCTCCATTCGCAAGAAGTATTTGAGAGTTCCCAAGTCCTTTAATTCGAATTCTTTACTTAAATATGCCTTCAATCGTTCCACTTCTTCCCAATCATCTCTTGGCACTATGATGTCATCGACATAGACAATTAGTATTGCCTTCCTTCCTTCCTTCGAGTGTTTGATAAAGAGTGTGTGATCAGATTGAGCTCGTAGATATCCCTTAGATTTTACCACTTTGGTGAATTTGTCAAACTATGCCTAAGGGGATTGCTTTAGTGCATAGAGAGGTTTTTTTCAGTTTAGACACCTTCCCTTAGTCCATATCAATTATGGAGGGAAATTCTTATAAACTTCTTCGTGTAAGTCCCCATTTAGGAATGCATTCTTCACACCTAGTTGTCGAAGAGGCCAATCTAGATTAGCAACAAGACATAATAAAACTCTAATTGTATTAAGTTTGGTTACGGGTGCAAAGGCCTCTAGGTAATTTAAACCATAGGTTTGAGTAAACCTCTTAGTCACAAGCCTTGCCTTATATCTCTCTACACTTCCGTCTGCATTATGCTTGATGGTGAAGACCCATTTACATCCTACTGTCTTGTTATCTCAAGATCAGCTTTTGTGAGTAGAAGCGAGTCTTGATGCTGTCTTTCAAATGGTGCAGAATTAGTATTCTGAACGATATTGGCACGTGGAGGGTGTCCATGTAACTTGTGGCATTTGTCTTTACTATTCTCCCATCGATGACTGATACATTACCAAGGGTGCAACGCCCTTTACTACAAGTTTATAGTAGAAAGGTTAAGAGTTAGTTACTACACATAAATAATTGTCCTAGTGTAGTAGTTAGTTAATAGTTAGTGCTGAGCTGGCACATGTATAGGAGGGAGAGTATGTGTGATGAGCTGGCATTTGGTTAGTTAGTTACTATGAGTATAAATAGAATTTGTCATGTAAAGATAGAAAAACAGAAATTGAATAGCAAAATTGAAGAAGATTGTAGGAGCTGTTTTTACCTAATTCTGGTAAGCTCCATTTCGGTTTGCATCGTGTCCTCTTCTTTTCTTACTCTAGATTGTTGGATCTTATCAATTGGCGCCGTCTGTGGATTTCTCTTCCGCGAGCTATGACGCGTATGGAAGGTCGCCTCGATTCCGTGGAGAAGGATATTAAAGAGATCGGAGAGGAAATGCGTGGCAGCGTTTCCGAATTGCAACAACAAATTCGTGACGCTCATACTTCGATTGCTTCTATTCAATCGATGTTACAAGAATTGTTACGCAATTCTCGTGGAGGAATACCTTCGACGCATACTTCGTCTGGTACCTCTGCTCGCCATGCTGTCGAACAGGATATTGGCGTGAAAGATCCTTCAACTGTTGGATCCGATTTTTTTGATGATGATGATTATAAGCGTAATGCGGAGACTATTACTATACCGGAGTTTGATGGAGTCGATCCGGTTCATTGGATTACTTTAGCCGAACAGTATTTTGAGATTCATCGTACTCAGCCTCATCGGCGAGTTCCTCTTGTATCTATGTTCATGAGAGGTCGTACGGTATATTGGTTGAAGATGCTTAAACGCCGTCTACCTAATCTGGATTGGCCGGAGTTGAAACGTGAATTATTGTTGCGCTATGGTGGTCATTCGGTTCTTAATCCTTATGAGAGTCTCTCAACATTACGCCAATACTCTACTATAGCTTCGTATATTGAGGATTTTGAAGCTATTACTTCTCAAGCTCCTGATATGACAGAACTTCAACTCTTAGGTTACTATCTTGGAGGTTTACGTGAAGATATTTTACTTCGTGTTAAGACGTTTCAACCTTCTTCCTTGGCCATGGCTATGGAGCTGTCATCGAATATTGAAAAGGAATATGATTTTGGCTTATTTCTTCTTCCTGATGGTCGTAAGGTTGAGGCAGGGGGTTTTTCCCGATCTGATCATGTTATTACTCGACCTAATCCTTCTATGTCGTACTCGATCTACTCCTTTTCTCCGGAATTCGTTTCAGTCTCATTCCACTCCTTCGGTTTCGAATTGGCGACAATCTCCGACTATTGGAGGTAATCCTTGGACTGATAAGAAATTATCAGGTCTACTTCTTCGGTGATGAGTCCATCTATGGGTAGTAATGTTGTTTCTCGAGTTGGTGGCTCCAAATTATCCCGACAGATGTCCTATAATGAATATTTGGATAAAAAAGCGTGGCCTTTGTTTTCATTGTGATCAACCTTATACTCCTTCTCATAAGTGTCCTAATAAATCTTTGCGTGTTGTAATTTTGGAAGATGATAGTAATCAGTCCTTGAACTGTTTACTTGACAATGGACATACTCCTGATGATTTGGGTCACACTGAGGATTCTCTCGTGATGAGACTCTTATGGCTTTGTCTCTTCTTGCCTTTAATGGTTTCAATGGCCCAAAAACTATGAAGTTTAGGGGAATTCTGTTGTCCCATGATGTTACCATTTTGGTTGATAGTGGTGCTAGTCACAATTTTCTTTCTCAGCGGCTTGTTCAGAATTGAATCTCCAAGTAAGTCCCACTTCAATTTTTTCCGTTGAACTAGGTGATGGTCATATTATTCGATCTCAAGGTTTTTGTGAAGCCTTACTTTTGCAAGTGAATGGTCTTAACATTACAGTCTCTTGTTATGTTTTAGACTTGGGATCCATTGATATCATTCTTGGTATAGCTTGGTTACGTACTCTTGGTGAAATTAAGGTTGATTGGAATCTTATGACTTTGAAAATTCCTTATCATGGTACTGAAATTTTGTTGAGTGGCGATCCTACTTTACACAAGTCGAGTACTACTTTTAAGTCACTGCAGATTTGACGACTGATGATGAATGTAGTGTGTTGTGGAAGATTGATATGGTTCTCAAAGTGTTGGATGAGGGAATAGTTGATCCTAGGCTGGATGCTTTATTATCTGAATTTTCTCATGTTTTTGCAACCAAGACTGTTTTACCTCCTTCTCGCCCCACTGATCATCGCATTCCTTTGAAACCGGGTGTAGGACCGGTAAATGTTAGACCATATAGATATGCTCAAATCCAAAAGACTGAGATTGAGCGCCTTGTGAAGGAAATGTTGGATGCTGGGATAATTCGTGACAGCACTTCCCCTTTCTCTAGTCCTGTCATTTTGGTTAAAAAAAAGGATGGGTCATGGCGTTTTTGTGTCGATTATCGCGCCTTGAATGAGGCCACAGTTCCTGATAAATATCCAATTCCAGTGGTTGAGGAATTGTTAGATGAGTTGTTTGGTGCGACTATTTTCTCTAAAATTGATTTAAAAGCGGGCTATCACCAAATACGTGTTTGTCCTAGTGATGTTTTCAAAACCGCTTTTAGAACTCATCAAGGGCATTATGAATTTTTGGTCATGCCATTTGGCCTTACCAATGCCCCGGCTACTTTTCAATCTACAATGAATGAGTTATTTCGGTCTTATTTGAGAAAATTTGTGTTGGTCTTCTTTGATGATATTCTTGTCTATAGTGCCACTATGGAGGCTCATTTGGATCATTTGCGAATTGTTTTAAATTTGCTGTCCACTCATTCATTTACTGCTAATATGAAGAAGTGTATTTTTGGCCAACCAACTTTGGAATATTTGGGGCATCTTATCTCAGCTAATGGCGTGGCCATGGATCCTATCAAGGTTAAAGCAGTGTTGGAGTGGCCTATCCCTTCTACGCTAAAAGGAGTCCGTGGCTTCTTGGGGCTTACTGGGTATTATCGTAAGTTTATTTGCAACTATGGCAAATTGGCTCGGCCTTTAACCAATTTACTTAAGAAGGATGCTTTTGAGTGGAATGATTCTGCCCTTGAATCTTTTAAACTCCTGCAGCACGCCTTGGTTAATGCTCCTGTGTTGGCTGTTCCAAATTTTGCTCAGCCATTTGAAATCGAATGTGATGCATCGGGTACAGGTATTGGGGCAGTTTTGATGCAAAACAAACGACCAATTGCCTATTTTAGTAAAGCCTTATCTGATAGGAATATAGCTAAATCCACTTATGAGAAAGAACTTATGGCTTTGGTACTAGCTATTACTCATTGGCGCCCTTATCTCCTTGGACGCAAATTTATTGTCTACACTGATCAGAAAAGTTTGCGTCACTTACTTCATCAGCGTATTGCTACACCAAATCAGCAGCATTGGTTGGCCAAGTTATTGGGTTATGAATTTGATATTCTCTATAAGGCAGGCCATACAAATAGGCAGCGGATGCCTTGTCACGACAGTTTGAGGACAAGGTTGATTTATTTGGTATATCAGGTCCTATTTGGACTGATATGGATGCCATTCGAGCTGATGTCCTTAAGGATCCTTTCCTTTCTAGTAGGATTCAATTGTTACGGAAGGAAAAGAGGCAGGTCGTGGTTTTCGTTTGGTTCAAGAGACTCTCTATTATAATGATAGATTGGTTATTCCTGCCAATTCTTCATGGGTGCAACTCTTTTTACATGAGTTCCACTCTTCCTCTATTGGGGGACACGCTGGTTTTGTCAAAACCTATAGACGACTCATTTCTCATCTTTATTGGGTCGGTATGAAGGGTGATGTGGCTAAGTTCGTTGCTTCTTGTGCTGTTTGTCAGCGCAATAAAGTTCAAACTTTAGCTCCTGCTGGGTTGCTCAATCCTCTTCCTATTCCTCAAGCTATTTGGGATGATATTTCTATGGACTTCATTTCGGGTTTACCTCGGTCAAGAAATTTTGATGTTATTCTAGTGGTTGTGGATCGTTTCTCCAAGTATGCGCATTTTTTGTTACTTAAACACCCTTACACAGCCAAATCAGTGGCCGAAGTTTTTATGAAGGAAGTGGTTCGGTTGCATGGTTTTCCGAGGACAATTGTCAGTGATAGGGATCCGTTGTTCATTAGTGGTTTTTGGAAAGAGTTATTCTCTTTACAAGGAACAAGATTGCATTTTAGCACGGCTTACCATCCGGAAACGGATGGTCAAACCGAGGTTTTAAATAGATGTTTGGAATGTTATTTGCGTTGTTTCACTTTCGAAGTTCCTCACGCATGGGCTAATTGGATAAGCTGGGCGGAATTTTCTTATAATACTTCCTATCATTCTTCTTCTAAGATGACTCCTTTTGAAATAGTTTACGGACGCCCTCCACCTTCTTTACCTATCTATGTTCATAAGGAGATTTCTAATGATGCTGTAAGGGACGCTGTCACATCCAGGGATTCTATGTTACGAAGATTAAGGTTCAATTTGGAGCGTGCTCAGCTCCGAAATTGTACGGTAGCCAATAAGAAACGTCGGGAAGTGGAATTTGCTGTGGGTGATTGGGTTTTCTTAAAGCTACGTGGCTCCTTACAAACACACTAGGGACAAAAACTATGTCGAAGTTGGCTCCACGATTCTATGGTCCCTTTCGCATTGTTAATAGAGTGGGAAATGTAGCCTATAAGTTGCAGCTACCACAACATTGCAAGCTTCATCCAGTTTTTCATGTGTCTCTTCTCAAGAAGTCACATGGTTCTTTTCCTCTTTGTCAGGACCTTCCTACGGATTTGATCACTGGAGACGCTGATGAAATTTCTTATCCTCTCCAAGTGTTGGGCAGACGTTATGAGGTGCGGCATGGGTTGGAAGTTCCTCAAGTGCTTATACATTGGTCTGACACTTCTGTTGAGGATGCCACATGGGAAGACACGGAAGCTATTAAGTTGCAATTTCCTGACTTTGTCCTTGAGGACAAGGACAATCTTCAAGAGGGTGGTATTGATACATTACCAAGGGTGCAACGCCCTTTACTACAAGTTTATAGTAGAAAGGTTAAGAGTTAGTTACTACACATAAATAATTGTCCTAGTGTAGTAGTTAGTTAATAGTTAGTGCTGAGCTGGCACATGTATAGAGGGAGAGTATGTGTGATGAGCTGGCATTTGGTTAGTTAGTTACTATGAGTATAAATAGAATTTGTCATGTAAAGATAGAAAAACAGAAATTGAATAGCAAAATTGAAGAAGATTGTAGGAGCTGTTTTTACCTAATTCTGGTAAGCTCCATTTCGGTTTGCATCGTGTCCTCTTCTTTTCTTACTCTAGATTGTTGGATCTTATCAATGACAGTATGTACACCGAGGACGATCTCCCTTATTGCTTCCACGATCTCCATCTTGTGCTTCTCTTGGATTTATTCGAGCTCTGGGAGCCACATGAGAAGCTAAAGCCGAGTTATCCATAGGAGGTAGACCATGTGTAGGTGCATTAGGAATGGATGAGACACAAAGAAGGCAGGAGAAAATTTCATCCATAGATGGTACAACAGGACTAGCTAGTATCTAATCACGAACTGGAGCAAGATTAGGAGCGAGAGTAGTAAGAATGCAAACCATAAAAAAATTCTCTCTGAGCTAAATCATCCTTGAGAGATTCACCGGGAGGAAGGAGAGAGTTGTACTCAGCCTTGTGGATGTCCATCTGCTAAGAAAATTGGTAATAGACATACTCGATTGTCTTAAGTTAAGCTAGTTAGAAATTACCGAATACAAACGCTAGATATCATTAGCATAAAGAGTCTTTGCTTGAACCCATACATCAGCATGTATGGTAATGATTGTAAATTGGATGAAGAGATGAATCAGTGGATTACCATAGAAGACTTAGTAATAAAGCATCAGCTGTTGTCCAATTATCTCTATTTTCCTTTTGCGCATCTTCTAATTTAGTGGTCGAGTGGTCCTGTGGACCTTAACCCATATACCATAACTCCAATACTGCAGACCAAGATAAATAATTTGAATTGACCATAAATTTCTAGGTTGCAATGGTAGGAGATGGAGATAATGAGCTTGAAAAAGGACTAGTTTTCGATGAGGAATTATCGTGAGCCATATTAGATTGAAGAAACACCTAAAAAAAGGATGAAAAAGGTGAAAAAGAATAGACAAAGAACAATTGCCAGCGGTAGTCGGTGGCAAATGGCGGTGGTTGACCTCAAAGAAGCAAAACACTAGTGTGAGACCTAAGAGAATGGCTGGAAAAATAAAAATCAAAATAAGACATGATGGACGGCGGCAGTATGTGGGGTAGTTTCCGGCAGTGAGATTTCTAGGATATGACGCTGGAGAAGAGAGGAACACGATGATATGATCGGATTTCAAATTCGACATCAGGAAGAGAGGCAATAAACCTTGACACTGTCGGAATTAGGGTTAGGGTTTGTGTTTTGGTGATTTAAGGTTAAGGTTTGTTTTTCAAGTGAGGGTTTGTGTTTAGGGTTTAGATGGTCTTGGGTTTCTCATCTCCTGGCTGTGATGCCATATGTAAAAGATAAAAAAGAGAGGAGAAACCAAATATATTGTTATTAGTATTGTATTGAACAAGTATATATACGTATAAAAAAAGATAGTATTTTCTAGTCTAAGCTATGTGGGACATATATACATATACTTTACTAGTCTAAGCTATGTGGGACATATATACATATACAACTCAACAATATCTTTTACTTTTACTCCCACAAAGGGTTTGTCACCCCTAGCTCCTTTGGACTTGCATACTTGTAATGATAATCTTCGTGTTTCTATTGAGAAGAAACCTTATGGCACCTCTTGAAACAATGTATTAGTGGTCTGTAATCATTTCAGACATTTCCTGCCGTCATCTTATCTTCTTCTCTTTTCCCTTTAACTACCTAGCTTCCGGCTTGAATAATTTCTCTGCCTTTCGCTGTGCTAATTTGTTCATATTGGTCTTGCTTCAGTTTAAAACAGTGAATGAAGCATAACAGATATTTTGTTGGTTATGTATACAAGAGAAAAAGAAGTGCTTGGTCAAGCAATGTATATCACTTCTGGAAGTTTCATAGCATGATACTGGATAGGAAAATTAATAAGTATTACTAATGGTATGGAAAGGTTTGTGTTACTAATGGTATGGAAGATTTTAATGATTTTTGCATGCAAGCTGAGTTGGAAGAAATCCGATCTTCATGTCCTTTCCACACCTGGTTCAATCGTTGTGCATCTAAACCAATTCTCAGGAGACATGATAAGGCCTTAGTAAATTAAGTGTGGCTAGATATATATTGTGCTTCAGAGGCAATCGTGGATAACCCTAGTCTTTCTGACTACTCTTCGATATGTATTCGTCTACACTTAGACGACTTGGAGGGGAAACCTTGTTTTAAGTTCTTTCATATATGGCTCAATCATCCTGACTTCCTCTCTATTGTCAAGGAAGTATGGAGTACATTGATTGTGGGTACCCTTATGTTTCTGATAGTTTCAAAACTTCAAATGTTGAAATGTGAGCTTAAGAAGTTAAATTGGCGGGCTTTTTCAAATATTTAAGAACGTGCTTATGATGCAAAAGTAAAGCTCTTGGATTGCCAGAATTTGAATCGCTTTAACCTTTTGATGGCAGATTGGGATCTTGAAAAGGCCTTATTCAAAGGATTTTATGTATTCAATGCAGCAAAAGAAAATTTTCTGAAGCAAAAGTCAAGGATTATTTGGCTCAAACTTGGTGACAAAAATTCAAACTTTTTCTATTGTCTTCAACAAAAAATTCATAAGAATTCCTTTCATTCTCTTATTAGTTTTGAGGGTCGGCAAATATACTCATGTGAGAATATTAAAGAGATGGTGGTGGATTACTTTCAAACTCTTTTCAAAGAACTAAGGCCAGTGGAGGATCTCACTTTGAGGATTCAATAATTGATCACTAAGAACATGAGTACAGATGATTTGAAGCGCCTTACCAAACCTGTAAGTAGCGAGGAAATTGAATCTGTGTTCTTTGATATGGCTCTGGATAAAACCCCATGGCTAGATGGATAAAATGTTAAATTCTTTCGCAAGGCTTGGAGCATTATAGGAGAAGACATCTACTTAGCTATTTGTGATTTCTTTGCTACTGGAACGTTTTTGAAGTCCATAAATTCTGCTGCTATCTCTCTTATTCCAAAGGTGAGAATCCATCTCAGGTAAAGGATTTTAGACCTATATCTTGCTGCAATACCATTTTCAAATGCATATCCAAGATTTTGGCGGAAAGACTTAAAATTGTTCTCCCTTACCTTGTGGGTTAGGAACAAACAGTTTTAATTCAATGTAGAAGGATTATGGACGATATCTTGGTGGCTAAGAAACTTCTATGGGGTTATTGTAAGAATAATCTTGGAGTAGGTGTGCTATAAAACTAGATATTATAAAGGTTATGACAATGTCCGTTGGTCCTTTTCCGGTTCATAAATTGGATTATGCGATGGGTTATCATTCCAAAATTCTCTGCCAATCTTAATGGTGAATTAGTCAGCTTCTTCTCTAGCTCACGTGGTCTACGTCAAGGTGATCCTATTTTTCCTTACCTTTTTATTTTGGTCATAGAAGTGTTCCCCTGCATTTTGAAAGAAGCCGGGAAAAAGGAAGGGTTCTCATATCATTGGCGATGCCAAAGAGAAACTCAACTACTTATGTTTTGCTGATGATGTCATGATATTTATGAGAGGTGATATTAGATCTATTGCTTTGATTGTGGAAGCGCTAGAGGACTTTTAAAAAGTAATAGTTTCCTAAGGGTGTTGATCAAAGTATAAAGTAGGAAATTCGACAAATTTCAAATTTCTAGGTAAGGGATTTACCGGTGAAGTATTTGGGGGGTGCCTTTGTCTTCCTCTATACCTAATAGGTTAACTTGCCAGCTTTTGATTAAAAGAGTTAGTAAACGTATCAATCTTTGAACCAACAAATTTCTATCTTATGCGGGTCGTATCTAATTAGTGAGGAGTGTCATTTTCTTTATCCAAGTCTATTGGTCCTCAATCTCTGTCCTTCCAAAAAGTATTTAGAAGAAGCTGGCCAAAAAGATGAAACGATTCCTGTGGAATGGTAGTGATGAAGAGAGAGCAAAGGTGAAAGTTGATTGGGACGCAGTTTGTAAACCAAAAAATGAAGGAGGCTTAGGAATCATTGATTTGGTGACATGGAACGTGGCGGCTCAGTTGAAAAATATCTTGTATTTATTTCCGATGTTTGTGTCTCTCTTTAGCCTTCTTAGGTTAAAACCGAGCTTCTAAAGAAAAAGAATTTCTAGTATGCTAAAATCCCTTGCATGGTATTTTGGTCGTGGAGGAAAATCTTACATCTTTGTCCTTTTGCTAGATCTTTACCAAAATGGGAAATAGGAAATGCGAACCATATCTTTTTGTGGTATGATGAATGGCTTCCAAGAGGAGCGTTGGTGGATTGGTTGGGAGAAAGGGAGATTTATAGGTAAGGTATTCCAAGAGAAGCCGGACTTTGTTGTATTATAAATGAAGGCAATTGGGAGTATCCTGATGGTGACATCTGAAATCGCATTAAGGGTTAATTTGGATTGTCTGTTTTTCATCTATATCTGTATCTGTATTATTTTCAAAATGATATGTGCAAATATATCTGATTTACATTTATATTTTATATATACTTAATCTATTTAATCTTTTAATAAGAACTGCAAACTTTTTTTTTGTTTGTATCTAATTCGTTATAAATAATTTATTAGAAAAAATTGAAAAAAGTGTGTATTTGTAATCTGCCAACAAACAAACGGACCCTATAAATAATCTGGCAAATGATTTTATCCCAAATTTGCTCCAAGAGGATAAACTAGCGTGGAAAAGTAATGCAACTAAAGGTGTAACTGTAAAAGAAGCTTATGATTTCATTCGAGCCCCTGGGGATAGAGTTACATGGCACAACTTTGTATGATGCAAGAAAATTGTGCCAAGGCACTCCTTTTTTCTGTGTTTAGCGGCTCATCAGAGATTCACTACCCAAGACAAGTTACTTCGTTGGGGTGTTATAAATAGTAATTGTTGTTTTTATTGTAAGAGAGAAGAGGAGACTCGATCATCTTTTTCTCAAATGTTCTTTTGTGGTAGAGGTATGGAATATATTAAAAGTAAAAGTTACCGACTGCATATATTTTCCTCCGGAGGCTACAAATCTTAAAGAGTTCTTTGTAGATAGGAGTTAATGAATGTCGGTAACTTCGAAGACTATCACTAGCTTGCTTTTTTACTTTGTATGGGAGAAAGAAATGAGAGAAGAGTGGAAATAGATTGTGGAATCCTAGAAATATAGCTCGTTGCATTTGCTCTTGTTTTTTTGCTTATATGAGCCCTAATTTGTTGTAATTGCCGATTTCTTGACCTCAGTACCGTTCTGAACTTTAGTGCTGTGTTTTAGTTTTTAGGCCTCCTGTCGTATAGATGGGGCTTTTTGAGTCTTTTTGGATCTTGACGCTTTTTTTTGTAAAGTTTTTTTTGTATTTTTTGACAATTAATGAAATCTAACCTTACCCAAAAAAAAAAAAAAATTTTAAAAGTATTATATGAAGATTTTATAAGTGCTGCTGTGTTGTGTCATTGATTGGTATAATTTTGTTAATATTGGAGAAGTGTGCCTGAGATGATTTGTGATTGGCAAAATATTGTTTCAGATACGGAATGAAACACCAGAACTTGCAAGAGGGGCTGCAAAAGCTATGTATAATTTATATGAAGTTGTTACACACGGCTTGGTATCATCTGATTTAAGGTAATATGTTAGAATATCATCCTTCTCAAGCTTTCCTTGTCTGGTATAATTAAAAGTAAAAGTTGAAGAGGAACTTACTTCAAATCCTTCAGGGAGCAGCTTGATACATGGAACATATTGGCGCGGGCAAGAAATGAGGGTAGACTATTTTCCAAGATTGAATGGCCAGCAGACCCAGAAATTGTGAGTAAGACAGATTGGTGTGTGCATTTCTTGCTGTTTATACAGGTTCCAAGTTGAATCTGGTTTTATTTTTGTGAAACAGAAGGAACAAGTAAAGCGGTTGCACCTTCTTCTGACAGTTAAAGATACTGCTGCTAATATTCCGAAGAATATTGAGGCAAGAAGAAGACTGGAATTCTTTTCAAACTCTTTATTCATGGACATGCCGGCAGCAAAGCCAGTGAGTCAAATGATGCCTTTCAGGTAAACCCATATTCTGAAGATTTTCTTTTTGGGCAAAATTAACGTTATGAAAAGGTATGTTTACGTCTTTTTCTTTGCTGTATTTTTGGTACAGTGTTTTCACTCCATACTACAGTGAAACTGTCCTTTATAGTTCTTCTGAGCTGCAAAAGGAGAACGAAGATGGAATATCAATTCTCTTTTATCTTCAAAAAATATTTCCAGGTATTCTTTGCCTCCTATAAATGTTTTACTTGTTGCTTTTCTTATCTTGATTGTTTCATAGCCTTTTCTTTTTATTCTTTTTCACCTGTTCTAACTGATACTTTCCTTGTGCCAGACCATAGTCTGCTAGGGTACACCTTTCATATCTCTCTGCACTTCCTAATAAGTTTCCTTGATTAATAATTCTTTTGAGGAGTTTACCATCCACTTGTAGCTGTCAACACCATCTGATACAATCCCCAGGTTTCATAAGCCAATATTAAAGGTGTATAAGAGGAGAGTGTTAACAGAGGCTCCTTTTCAACATTGTCAGCATTAGAGTGGCATGTATCAGAATACCATAATAAGCTACAAATTCCCCAATCAAACAGTTTATGCAATGACTTATAAGAAATACTAGATTTGTATAATTTTGGATCCCCTTTTAAACTATATTCTCCTTCCTTATGAGGGATTTTCATTATCATAGTTCCCCCATCAACTTTAATTTCCCCAAGAGTTTGTAGCCAAGCTATTCCCAAAATTACATCCACCCCTCCAAGTTCCAACACAAAACAGTCAACAGATATGGATTTGTCCCCATTCTTATGCTCAGATCATGACAAACACCACTAGACTTAATTATGTGCCCATCACCCAACTTCACAATAAAATGTGAAGTTTCCTCTACTAAAAAATTCAAATGTTCAACTAAATTGGAAGAAATAAGGTTGTGACTATCTCCACTATCAATCATGTTCTTTTATAAATTTTCAACTCGTCTCCATTCTCATCATCTCACACACTTTTTCCCACGGAGGGCTCCAGAAATTGATACAACTAGGAATTTCAAAACAATCTTATTGTTAAAAAAAAAAAAAAAAGGATGAGATTTAGGTTTACCTTAATAGCTTCAACCACAAACAACCTCTAAGAAGCAAATATTTACAGTTGGAACCTCTCTTTGTTGGACTTAACTTTTGTGACTGTCCAACTCCTCTTTTTCTATTGTGTCCTTCACTATTTATAATGCCCAGGCTGGCACCATCCTGCTTTTACTATACACAACTTCTACTACACTCCACATACATCACAAACTCATACCGCTTACTAAAACATACGCCAAACTTATAAAAACGTACACAACACATGCCTACATACATACAATCTATACACAAACAAAGCAGTAACTAAGTTAGAGTAAGAGGAGCAAGAGCCTCTGTTAACACTCTCCTCTTTCACCTTCAATGTTGGCTTATGAACCCTGGGGATTGTATCACCATCTCACCCAGGCATTATACCCTCTAAGTCAGATTGTATCAACTCCCAGAGTTCTTGTTGTGGTCAATTGTAATCTTGTTCCTTTGTAACACAAAATAGATGACTTTCTTCAAGCCAATCTGACATGTGGACCATCCTTTTTTCTAACCAATTTTTATAGGGGCCCTTTAGGCTGCCATTGAAATCTTGTTTCCATTTCCATTTTTCTGTCATTAGGAGGGATCTCGTTTTGAGTATTTTCTTCTATGCCTAAGAAACTTCACTAAGGCATCATCCATTTTTCTGTCATATCTTACTAAACATTTGCTAAAGAGAGGGTTCTTTTCTTTTCATTTTATATATATATGTATGTATTTTTCTTTACTAGCAAAAAGAGCCTAGATATGTTTGTGTTGTGCTACTTTATTTCATCCCTTGAGCTTCAAAATTCCCCAACCTCCTCCTTTCTTTGGCTTGGACACTTTGAGTATGTTCATGTAATCCATTTAATAAGAATCTCTGCAACCAGGCAATTATTTGTTATAAATTGCTCTGAGGGAGTATAAAAGTAGATGACCAATATGTTAGGAATCTTTTGACTAATTTAAGACACTTACTTTTGTAAATGTTGTAGTGATTAAAGGGCCTTCCAAGTATCTAATGGTTTGACAGTCAACTTAGCCTATATTTACAATTGAAGTTCAATTAGGATTTGAAACTTCAATAAAAAACACCCTACTCTTGATTGAATTTGCTTTATTCCTTTTGGAGACAAAAGAAGACTTGCATTACCGACACAAAAAGATGTGGAGAGAGTGGGGCTCCTTGTCCTTGGCCTTGAGAGCTTAGGAAGAAGCAAAAAGCTAGCTAATGAAGTTGGGAGGGAAATTTACTTCTTGTAGGAGTTGGTTTAGCAAACCCCATCTTGCATGATCATTAGCTTTCATGATGTCTAACCTGGTTCTCTTGAATCCTTATCATATCGGTGTGGCAGCTCTTGTCCAAGAATGTTATCCACAATCCTCCCACCACTTATAATAGCTGTTTGTTTCCTCTCCACTGAGGAATTTAGGAAAGGCTATGAAATTTTCCACTGTAAGCTTGGAAATGCACTTGCTGATTGTATTCCCAAGAAATTGTGCTGAAGTATCTAAGGTTTTCAGGACTCTTAACCTTAGGAACTAGGATGAAAGGTATATGGTTCAGAGACTATAGTAAGGTTAACATCGAGTTTTTAAATTTCTGAAAGCTCACTATCAAAATAAAAAGAGATGTGGATACAATTTAAATAAACTTAATTTAGTGTTCATTTGTGCTTGTTAGAATAAAATAGTATCTCTTGAAGTCTCCTTGCTATGGGTTTCTACAACTTATAATGTGGAGAAGTGATCTATCCTTCCCTGGCTGATAATTTACACGTGAAGGCTTTGTTGTGTTAAACAGTTGGTTGTATTTGGAGAAATATCCTGCTACTTTCCCTTCTTATTTTTACCTTACAGACATGTCTTCCTTTGATTAGATGAATGGGAAAATTTCTTGGAACGTATTGGTCGAGGAGAGTCTACTGGTGATGCTGAACTTCAAGATAATTCTGGTGATTCATTGGAACTTCGCTTTTGGGCATCCTATCGCGGGCAGACTTTAGCTAGAACAGGTCATTTATGTTTCTTTTCATTCTAGGCTTGTTACTCTATCTCGTATTGCTTGCATGTAGTCTAGTGGCCAAGCTCCCTTTCTCTTAGTTATAGATCTAGTATTCAAATATCTGTCTAATTTATCTATCAAATCTCCTTCCCCCTCCACCCTATTTCTGTCTGTTGTAATAGTTCTGATGATTCCTTTTTTTTTTTTTTTGGTAATTGTGGAAACAGTGCGTGGAATGATGTACTACAGAAGGGCTTTAATGCTGCAGAGCTTTCTTGAAAATAGACCTTTAGAAGGTACATACAAAACTTCAGTATTCATGATGTTGCACTTGTTGGGATGCGCTTATTCATTTATCATATTGTTGCCACAACAGGTAGTTACTCAACTGCAAACATTCCAACAACCCATGGTTTTGAGTTATCACGTGAAGCACGGGCACAGGCAGACTTGAAGTTTACATATGTTGTGTCATGCCAAATCTATGGTCAACAGAAACAAAGGAAGGCTCCTGAAGCTGCTGATATTGCCCTTCTATTGCAAAGGTATTTTTTATTAATGAGCAGAGTTGCAATCCCTTTCTTTTCTTGGCTTATAGTCTTCCTTACTCTGCATGATAATGTCTTTTAGCCGCATGTGTTTTTTTTTTTTTTTTTTTAAATATCCATTAAGTTAATGTAAAGAAAGTGTTTCCATCAATGGAAATGGTGTGGAGCTTTACCATTGTCTGTGCAAATATGAGATGCTTCTTTGATCTCTATGTATTTATTTGTTTTCTAATATATAGAAATGTAAGAGTAACAGGCAACAGTAAACCTTTCATTATTATTGCATTAACATCAATTCTTCTATGATATCTTCTTCTTCTTCTTGTTCTTTTTGTATTTGTTTTTGTGCGTGCGTGTGTGTTTTTGTGTTTTGTGGTTGTGTGTGTGTGTCCAATGTGCTATTGTCGCAGTAATGTCAGGACTTGAACTTAGGATCTCAATTTTGAACCATGCTGCAATTATCTAGGTTTTAGATCAATTGTTTATGGGCTTGATCTACAATACTATCAGGTTGGGAGATCTTCAGTTTTGAATCCCTTCATGATAATAGAAAATATTGTATACAAATTTACATATCATAACAATTCTCCAAGGGTTAGCTTTGGAAGACTTTTGGTCAAAATATCAGCTACTTGCTGCTTTGTAGGCAAGTAAGTTATGCAAACATTTTCATTATCTATCTTCTCCTTGATAAGGCGACGATCAATCTTTGCATGCATTGTACGATCGTTTTTGACGGGATTATGTGCTATAGTCATTGTTGCCTTGTTGTCACATCATATTTTCATAGGAGTTTCAGCAGTTATTCGTAGTTTTTTCATCAAACGCTTCAACCAAATCCCCTTACATAAGCCATGAGCAATGCATGGAATTCTACCTCGACACTACTCCTAGCTATCACAGATTGTTTTTTACTTCTCCATGTCACAAGATTTCCCCACACATAAGTACAGTATCTACTAGTTGAATGTCTATCATTGATTGAACTAGCCTTGTCTGCGTTTGTAAATACTTCAATAAATTTGTTGTTTCCTTTTCTGAAGTACAATCCTTTACCTGGTCCCCTTTAAATATCTCAGCACTTTGTGTACTGCCTCTAGGTGTCTCTCCTTACCAACCTCACAATCACGACAATCATCCATTGATTTAAGTTCCATAGATGTTTTTGCTGGTCTACATCTCATCATACCTATTGCTTCCGGTAAGTCTAGTATGTACTTCTTTTGTGAAATGAAAATTCCAATGCTGTTCCTTGCCATCTCCATATCTAGGAAGCATTTGAGAGTTCCTAGATCTTTTAACTCAAATTCCGAGTTTAGGTAAGTCTTTAATTTATTGATTTCATCTTGATGATCCCTTGTTATTATGATATTGTCAACATATACAACGAGAATTGTGATTTTACCAATATCCAAATATTTGAAGAAAACAATGTGGTCAGTTTGTCCCTGATTGTACCCATTGACAGTTACTACCTTTGTGAATCAATTGAACTAGGCCCTAGGAGACTACTTTAGTCTATAGACACTTTTTCAATCTATACACCTTACCTTTCTGTCCTTCAGACCTAGGAGGCATGTCCATATAGACTCCTTCATTTAGGTTGCCACCTAGGAATGCATTCTTTACATCTAATTGCATTAGGGGCCAATTTAAATTTACAGGTAGGGAGATTAAAACTCTTATAGTATTGAGCTTATCAACCAGGGTGAACGTTTTTTGATAATCCAAGCCATAGGTTTGAGAGTAGCCCTTAGCAACAAGTTTTGCCTTGTGTTTGTTGATACTACCATCCGCATTATACTTAGTAGTAAAAATCTATTTGCACCCGAGTTCTTTTCTTTTGGAAGATCTGTGAGCTCCCAGGTTTTATTATTTTCATGAGCCTTCATTTCTTCAAATATTGCATGTTTCCATTCTGAAGATTGAAGAGCTTCTTGTATGTCTTTTGGAGGCTTAGTCTGATCCATATTGATGACAAAGGCCTGGTATGGAGGAGATAACCTTTCATATGACACAAACGTAGAAATTGGATGCTAAGTACATGATCTAGTTCCTTTACAAAGAGCAATAGGGAGGTCTTCCTCTCTTCGAGAATCTAAGATGGACATAGATGCGGTTGGCAGGTCAAACTTGGAACAATTGTCAATTTTAGATTCTTCGCAACCGATGAGACTTCTCATCAATAGGAATGTCAAGTACATTAGGAAAGGGATTCGGATTGACTGGAATGGTTGAAACAGTAGGGTTGACATTGGATGATTTTGGCTTTGGCTCATGTTCTACAAGCCAATTTAATGACTCTTCTTCACCTAGATTCTCACCTTGAAGATGATTTTGGGGAAAATAAGACCTAGATTCAAAAAAGGTGACATCTTTAAACACAAAGAGTGGTCTAAGAGTAGAGGAGAAACATTTGTAGCTTTTTGAGTAGGTGAGTAACCAATAAAGATGCATTTATGTGCACGAGGATCAGGTTTAGACTAGCCTTGGTGATGAGCGTGAGTAAAGACTTTGCACCTAAAGGGTTGCAAAGGAAGAGATGAGACAAAAAACATAGTAAAAGCAATTTTTAGAATTGACAAAGGGGTTTGAAAGTTTAGGACCTTTGTAGGCATTTGGTTGATCAAGAAACAAGTAGTCAATACTACTTCACCCTAGAGATACTTAAGAACACTCGTGGTAAACGTAAGAGCTCAAGCCACCTCCAACAGGTGTTGGTTTTTTCTTTCAGACACACCATTTTATTGAAGGGTATCTGAACATGAATTTTGGTGAATTATACCGTGATTGGCTAGGTATTGACCTAAGGTATAATTGAAATATTTTCTGCCATTATTAGTCTAAAAGTATGTATGGTAGTTTGGAACTTATTTTTTACCATAGAGTGAAAATTCTGGAAATTTTGTGATGCTTCAAATTTTACCATAGAGTGAAAATTCTGGAAAGTCTGTGATGCTTCAAATTTATCTTTTAGGAGATATACCTAACACACCTTAGTGTGATTATTTATAAAAGTAATGAACCACCATGATCATGTTATGTTTTTTATGTGGCAAGCCTCCTAAATATCACTATGTATTAATGAGAATGGCCTAGATTCTACGTATGATTTAAGAGCATATGGAATCTGAGTATGTTTTGACATTTGGCAGATCTCACAAACCTAGCCTAGATCTCAATTCAGGCCAGCCAAAAAAATTATAGTCTTTCTTCTCCATATGAGTCTTGAATTTCACATAATCCTCTCTCTCTTCCCAGTCAGCTTTATAGAACATGTCTAGTTCCTGCCATAAAATCTTCAAGGAATTATAATAAGTAGTTACATCGAAGGAGCCCTAATGGATATCCTCAAGTTTCAACTTGATCTTGAACACTTGTGAGACATTTTCCAAATCTGAGTAGTTTTCTTTGACAAATCCCATATGGCTTTGGCAATTTTGAATAATAGGTAGGTTCGACTGATGTTGGTCTCCATGGATTGATCATCCATGCCATCACAATGGAGTTGTTTAACTCCCATGCAGCATATGTTAAATCAGTTGGATCAGGTCATTGAATATCACTAGTCATATATCACAATTTACCTCGGCCACAAATGACCATGAGAATTGATTGGGACGATTACAAAAAATTCTTGCCATTGAGTTTATGATTCGTGATTACTAAAGGGGAATTATCACTATAATTTGTAAGAAGAGAGGGCTTTTGAGTGATAGAAACTTCTGACTTAGAGATTTCTGCCATGGTAAAAAAATCAGAAGATTCAAGCAAGCTCTAATACCATGAAATTTTGGAGAGAATTTCTAGACAAAATCAGAATTGTATTTATTGAGATTTGTATATATTTTAGTCCTAATCAATAAATTTGTTTCCTTAAATAGGTCATTTGATTTGTTTTCTTTTTGTTTTAGGATTTTTAGCAAATATATTCTAATCTTCTAAGATTTGTTTTTACCCTTCTTGTACTCTATTTAAAAAGAAGAATTCTTATTAAACAATACAATAGAATTCTACAGATTTTTTTTTTTTTTTTTTTCAAATAGTGTTTCTTTATGGTATCAGAGCTAAAGGACTAATTGTCTCTTATGGCAAAAGACGACAATGATCTTTCTGACAAATCTGTGGCTATCCCAATCACTCCTTTTTCCGGGAGTGATATTTCTCTTCACATTACTTCCCACAAATTGAATGGAAGAAACTATGTACAATGGGCGCAATCTATCAAGATTGTGATTTGTGGACGAGGAAACTGGTTTACATCACCGGCGAAATTCTGATTCCCAAATCAAGTGACCCATCGTACAAAACATGGCTATCTGAGAACTCCATTGTTCTTGTTTGGCTCATCAATTCGATAGAGCCACAAATTAGTCGCTGTTTTCTCTGGTTCAAAATGGCCAAAGGGGTGTGAGATGCAGCTCCTTGTATGTACTCGAGTTTCAACTTGATCTCGAACACTTGTGAGACATTTTCCAAATCTGTTAGTTTTCTTTGATAGAATCCCATATGGCTTTGGCAGTTTTGAATAACAAGTATGTTCAACTAATGTTGGTGTAGTGCATAATCCTGTTCATCATGACAGAACCAAACACATGGAGGTTGTTCAACATTTTATTTTAAAAAAAAAAAAAAAAAAAAAGCGATGAGAACATTATCAGAGTTGAATATGTGCCTACTTCTCATTAACCAGTTGATCTCCTCACAGAAGGACTTTCAGAGTAGACTCATAATTTAAAAGCAAGCTTGGTCTCATCAACATCTATAGCCAAGCTTAAGGCGGAGTGTAGACAAAATTAGAACCGTATTTATTAAGATTTGTATATATTTAAGGCTGTAGATCAAGCTAGAGTTGTATTTATTAAGATTTGTATATATATTTTAGGCCTAATCATTAGATTTGTTTCCTTAAATAGGTCATTTGATTTGCTTCCTTTTTCTTTTAGGTTTCTTAGCCAATATATTCTGATCTTGTAAGATTTGTTTTTTCCCTCTTGTAATCTATTTAAAGAGAAGAATTCTCAACAAACAATACAGTAGAATTCTATAGAATTTTTCTTTTCAAATAGTGTTTCTTTAGAATTTTTCTATGTATTATCTACACGTATAAGCACATACATATATAGGAGAAGATGCAAGAGTTGAATCCCATAAGAAAAGGAAAATAACTTAATTAGAGAGATTGACCAAACCAACAAAAAGGAAAAAGTTAATCTACCAAAAAAGAAAAAATTACAATAATAGATTACAATAATTTCATTATTCCAATAATTCCAGATTTCTAACAATATAAATCCTGTATTAATTATTTTCTTGTACAGACCTTAATCAATGTTTCGGCCTACACATAGGAATCTTCATATAGAAATATTAAACTAGCATATTGACAACTATTACGTCTATTGCATTCAAAATTTAATGTGTTAAATGACTTGGCATTAGTGGATTTAGAGGCATCGATTGAAATGTGTTCCATGATAGAGCCTTTTCTTTAAGTTTATTTGGATATTTCTTTGTCTTTATTGTTTTTTTTGTTGAATACATTCTGAAATATTAACTTAAGCATTGCATTAACTTTGCAAACGACTAATTAAATTTTGTTATTAGGAACGAGGCACTTCGTGTTGCTTTCATTCATGCGGAGGAAGGTGGGGCAACTGATGGAAAGGCTAGAGAGTTCTTCTCAAAGCTTGTCAAGGCTGATGTAAATGGAAAAGATCAGGTAGTAAAATATCTTGGCCCTTTTCTTTTGGTTTTAGCACTCTGTGTAATTATAAATTGGTAAAATGATGAAGGCCATAAACTGCTTCTCTTTCTCTCAAAGAATAACAATTATGTGAACTAGTTTTCTCTTTGGGGAAGAACAATAACACTTGCATTCTTTTTTTTGTAAAAAAATGAGTGCAATATACGTGAGAAATTTTAGATCCAGTTTATCCAGGTTTCTGCTTATACCAAGTTGCATAAATGTTCAAGCAAAAAAAAAAAAAAAAAATTTATTGTAAAGAAAATCTGAAAGAGATTGAATTTTGAGTTGCTATTGGCATACTATCATGGGCAAAGGGTGAAAAAACTGCATGACTGTTGAACTCCTGTTGTGAACTTAGGGCTCTTGCTGCATTAAAAATGTGTAATTCTAACTCATCAAGTTACGCCAAGTTGTGTTATATATTACATAATATAGAGAGAGAGAGAGAGAATTATTTATATGTTTTTCTTTATTTCTTTCTTTCTTTATTTACATGTGGCAAAGGACATAGGGGTTTTGTGGTTACGCCAGCTAATTTTATATGCCTCTTCTGCATTGCAGGAAGTATATTCTATCAAACTCCCCGGTGATCCAAAACTTGGTGAAGGAAAGCCTGAAAACCAAAACCATGCTATTATCTTTACTAGGGGTGATGCTATACAGACTATTGACATGAATCAGGTGAAGTTGTATTTACCTTTCCTTTATTGTTGCCTTAATCTTTTATGCCTATGGTGTTTACATGCAATTGACTTTGAAGGTCTTCTTTTGTTTTTGATACAATTTTATTTCTCATGGGTTGATTAGGTAAAGTTTGTTGATAGGACGACAGTATCCACTGGATGACTTACGATATTTTAATGACAGGAAAACTTGATGAAGGTGTCATCAATGGGATTTAAATGACATTTGCATTTCTTTAGAAATTGCTGCCAAAGTACATGTTATATCCATTGTCTTTGTGCTGTTTGTGCAGTTTGTAGTGTTATTTTTGTGGTAGTGCAGCATCTTGTATAATAGTGTGTGTGCAGCAGTGACATGTTTGGCCGTGTGTTTGTATTTTAACGAGTTGTTTTCGTTTAATTGGGTAAGTGTGTGTAATTTAAATATATAGTAGTTATTTGAGAGAGGAGGAGCAGGTTTCAGAAAATAACTGCCTCTTCTTGTACTATGTTATAAGAGTAACATTTAATGAAAAAAATAGAGAGAAGCATTGTTTCCGAAAAGATTTCAGATTTGCATATAAAGAGATCGTAGGGTTCTCTCTATAATAAGCCTTAATCAAGAGATTGTAGGGTTTTCTCTCAATGAGCTCTAATCATGAGATCGTCGGGTTCTCTCTATAACGAGCCCAAAAATTATTAAATAATCAATCCCATAACATTTGGTATCAGAGCCAGGTTTTATAGAGGAATTGAGATTCATCCTGCCTTTCAAGTGTTATATCTTTAAAAAGTCGTGTTTCATGGTGGAAGTAAAGAAAGTTCAACATTGGATTGAGGCATAGGCGAGGATAGAGATGTGACAGCAGCGATTGATGGAACAAGTAACCAGTTTGCTGCAAGAATTTTCTGGTTAGCATTGGTAAGGGAAGGAGCAGGAGAAAGCCAGCAACAAAGGGGAAGGAACAAATAGATGGTCAACTCATTATGGGCATTGTAATCACAGAATTATTACCCAAAAAAATTTTCGAGATTGGACTTCTCAAAGCCAATGGCAGCGCTGATCCCTTTGGTTGGCTAAATCGGTGTAAAAACTGCACAAAGTAGTAGCACCATATATGGATTTCGCGTGAGGTCACGTGCATCTTTGAAGGGGATAGTAATGTTATATCCATCGTGTCTTTGTGCTGTATGTGCAGTTTGTAATGTTATTTTTGTGGTAGTGCAGCATGTTGTATAATAGTAATGTGTTGTTTTGTTTAATTGGGTAAGTGTATGTAATTTAAATATGTAGTAGTTATTTGAGAGAGGAGGAGCAGTTGTTGCAGAAAATAACTGCCACTTCTTGTACTATGTTATAAGAATAACATTCAATGAAAAAAAATAGAGAGAAGCATTGTTTCCAAAAAGATTTCAGATTTGCATATGAAGAGATTATAGGGTTTCTCTTTTTTTTTTTTTTTTTTGGTGTTGTGGGGAGGGGGGGGTGGTGTAAGGTCAGAATATTTTCATTTATATTCAGAAGGGAAAAAAAATACAAAAGAGTATACAATGATAGACCTCACAAGAGGCCTAAAACCTCGAATAATAACACCTAAAAAACAAAAGCAGGTGCTAAGATCGAGATCTTGGCATTTACATCACAAGAGATCTATCTATTACAAAAAAAAATAACAAAGAATGGAACGAGTTACATTTATAGGACATCTCGAACTAATACCTAGTCTCTTCTCATTCCTTTCTCTCCAAATATAATATATGACTATGCTAGTCAGAATACTCCACTGCATTGATAGCCTTGGAGCAAAAGATGCGAAAAGCTCAACAATGTCATTTGCTTCAAAAAGACAGCAACCACTGCATTAAACATTTTCTTTGACCTTATTCCATACTTGCATAGTGAAATTGCACTTAAGGAATACATGGTCATGTGTTTCTTCTACCAACCCACAAAGGAAACATCGATTTTGATCCACTACTCCCCACAGAATCAATTTATCTAAGGTATTGAGTTTCTGTTGTGCTACAAGCCATAAAATAAAAGCATGCTTTGGAATCACTCTTATGTGCCAAACCATATAATACCAAGGATCCCTTGCCTTTTGTCCTCTCAAAGCTTTATAAGCTTCTCTAATGGCAAGAGTTTTAGTTGAGTTATCCTTCCACATCAAGTTGTGTTGAAAAAAAAAAAAAAAAAAAAATCCTGTTTAAAATCATTTGGTAGTGCGCTTTTAATGCAATCCCATGTATCACCCATGGGCTACTGCCACCCTTCATCAATAATGATGCTGCACAGACTTGCCTCCTTAGGAAAACCAGTAGAATATATCACTCTCTCACCTAACCACTCAGCAAAAGAACCTTTCGGATGCTATTCGTCATATCACAAAGAGATGCTATTGCCATTACCAACCTTCCACCTGAAAAACTTATGAGCAAGAGGTCTGAGATGTAATACCTTCTGCCATGTCCAAGAAGTTAAGGCTGGAATTTTCATAGACCATATATTCTTCTTTTTGATTAACTCAAACTGTACCCATGATGGCCACAGTCTATCTCCTACATCCATGCAAAGATACCATAGGTGCTTGAATTGTGTAGCTTTGTTCTAAGCAATCAAGTCAATGATCCCAAGTCCTCCTTTAGATTTAGGTTGACAAACTGCATCCCAATCTACTCTAGCTTTTGCTCTCTCCTCATCATTTCCATTCCACAAGAACTGTTTCATTTTACTTGTCAACTCCTTTAGTAAACTTTTCGGAAGAAAAAACATAGAAGACCAATACACCTGGATTGAGAATGTTTTATTAATTGCACACAACCTGCATTGGACAATCTTGTTTGCCCAATGGTTGATTCTTTTGCTATATCTCTCTATGAGGAAATGACAAGTGGCTTTATTTGGCTTATGTGAAGAGAGTGGAACCCTTAAATATTTCACTAGAAGCTCACCACGTCTAAAACCCAAAAAAACACACATTTCCTCCTCCAACTACGGTGGAACTCCACTGAAGAAAACACTACTTTTTTCTTTGTTTGCCTGGAGACCTGCAAGTGAGGAAAATTCCTGTAGAGCTTTTTCATGCAAGAAATTGATGGCATATCAGCTTTGGGGGGAAAAAAAAAAGATCATAGGGTTCTCTCTATAATGAGCTCTAATCAAGAGATTGTAGGGTTCTCTCTTAATGAGTCCTAATCACGAGATCGTCGGGTTTTCTCTATAACAAGCTCAGAATTATTAAATAATCGATCCCATAATAGTGCATTAGAGATTGTTTATAGTATGAAAACACATCATATATTTGTAGATGGGCCCATTCATATACACTGTTGATATGTACCTAGTTTGTGGCAAAATTCCTATCAACCTGCCCTCTCTACTGTTATATGTATTAAGAGTGTATCCTTGAGATTAAATGTATTTACACTGTGAAATAAAGCAGTAAAAAGTATATTTTTGATATTTTTTTGATTGATAAAAAGTATACACAGTACATATGTATTTATATACGTATAAGAGTACTCTATCAACTCTACCTACCAACTTTACCTACCAACTCTACACTCCCCCTCAAGCTGAAGCATACAAATCATATGCACCAAGCTTGTTACAAATATATTCAATACGAGAATCTCTTAAAGATTTAATCAATATATCTGCAAACTGATTATTTGAATTAACATGACTAGTGAAGATGCAACCAGATAAGATCTTTCTCGGATGAAGTGACAATCAATCTCTATGTGCTTAGTTCTCTCATGAAAAACTGGATTGGAAGCTATATGTAATGCAGCTTGGTTATCACAAATTAGCTCCATTTGTGAAGTTTCACAAAATTTTAACTCCTCAAGCAACTGTTTCAACCAAATCAATTCATAAGTTGCTAAAGCCATGGCACGATATTCTGCTTTTGCACTTGATCCAGCAACAACATCTTGTGTTGAAATTATAAAGTATTTTTCATATATAATTTGTACAAGAATACATCTATTTATACAAAAAATTTATGACTACTGATCTACCTTGCCTACCATACTATTAATTGTAACTATTGGTCTACCTTACCTACCATACTATTAATTACATTGTTAATATAATACTAATAATATTACACGTATATCAACACTCCCCCTCAAGTTGGAGCATAGATATCACACATGCCCAACTTGCAAACTAAAGTATGATAGGTCCTGTGACACAACCCTTTAGTAAATACATCAGCCAGTTGCTTATCAGATGTCACATGATGTAAATTCAAGGCACCATTATTCAATTTTTCTTTGATGAAGTGTCGATCAATCTCTATGTGCTTGGTTCTATCATGTTGAACTGGATTTTGTGCTATATTAATAGCAGCTTTATTGTCACAATACAAGGACAGTGTATCTTTGCTTGATAGACTTAATTCTTCTAATATCTTCTGTACCCACAGAAGCTCACAAACCCCTTGAGCCATAGCTCTGTATTCTGCTTCAGCACTTGATCGAGCAACTACATTTTGTTTCTTGCTCCTCCATGTTACTAGATTTCCTCCTACAAAAGTACAGTAGCCAGTGGTGGATCTTCTATCACTTGGAGATCCAGCCCAATCTGCATCTGTGAAGCATTCTATCTGAAGGTGACCATGTTTGGCAAATAGTAGTCCTTTTCCGGGAGCAGACTTCAGATATCTCAAGATGCGAAATACTGCTTGCATGTGTGATTCTCGTGGATCATGCATAAATTGACTCACTAGACTGACTGCATATGCAATGTCGGGTCTAGTATGAGAGAGATATATTAGTCTTCCTACCAATCTCTGATATCTCCCTAAATCAACTGCATCACCAATTCCAACTTGTAGCTTATGGTTGTTTTCAATAGGAGATTCAGCTGGCTTACAACCTAACATGCCAGTTTCTTCCAGGAGATCCAGAATATATTTTCTCTGAGAAATGAAGATACCTTTCTTTGATCTGGCAACTTCAATTCCTAAGAAATATTGCAGTTTTCCCAGATCCTTAATTTCAAATTCCTGGGCCAAAAGTTTCTTCAATCGAGCTATCTCCTTTTCATCATCTCCTGTCAATACTATATCATCAACATAAACTATGAGAATAGTAATTTTACCCTTGTTATGTTTAATAAATAGAGTATGATCTGCATTGCTCTGTTGATAGCCGAAAGAAGTCATAGCTTTGCTGAATCTGTCGAACCATGCTCTAGGAGATTGCTTTAATCCATATAATGCCTTTTTCAGTCTGCATACTTTCCCATGTGTTGTTTCAGTATCAAATCCAGGTGGGATCTCCATATACACTTCTTCTTCTAAATCTCCATGTAAAAAGGCATTTTTCACATCAAACTGCTGTAAATCCCAATCAAGATTGGCTGCACATGATAACAAGATTCTGATTGTGTTCATTTTTGCTACTGGAGCAAAAGTTTCCTGTAGTCTACCCCATACGTTTGAGTGAATCCTTTAGCCACCAATCTAGCTTTGAACCTATCAATTGATCCATCAGCTTTGTGTTTTACAGTAAACACCCATTTGCAGCCTACCAGTTTCTTTCCAGGTGGAGAGGTAACAAGCTCCCAAGTCTCATTCTTAGTCAAGGCTTTCATTTCTTCAATCATTGCTCCCTTCCATTTTGGATCATTGAGTGCTTCCTTCCAATCCTGTGGAATAGACACAGACGAAATGGACAAGGCAAAACCTCTATAGGTAGGAGATAAAGAATCATAGGAAACAAAATTAGAAATGGGATGTTTAGTACAGGCTCTAACACCTTTTCTTTGAGAAATAGGTTTATCTAAATCATCAAAAAATAACTCACCAGAAGAGGATGATTCTTGGCAGGAGAGTAGGTTGCACGATGACTTCTTCTGTTGTGTCTTTGTTTCTCCTTGAGTACCTCTTCAAATCAGGTTTATCCAAACGTCCAATTTTCTCCCCCTGGATTATAGTCTCCTTCTGATCATCACTTGTTCTTGGGGTAAGATCAATGAGGGTCACAGTACTAGGTATCATCTCTTCCTTTGCATTATTCTCCCCCTGAAGAGATGATGGAGTTGGATTGTAGTAAGGTTCAGTTTCTCTGAAAGTAACATCCATACTCACAAAATACTTCCTAGATGGAGGGTGGTAGCATCTGTAACCTTTTTGTGTCGGCGAGTACCCAATAAACACACACTTAAGGGCTCTTGGATCTAGTTTCCCAGCATCCTTAGTATGAACAAAACAAACACATCCAAAAACCTTTGGAGGGACAGTGTATGTGTTATGTCCTGTTAAGATTTCTAAAGGACTCTTGTAGTTAAGGACTCTAAGAGGCATTCGGTTGATTAGATATGCAGCAACTAGAATTGCATTGCCCCAGTAAGGCTTAGGAAGATTCATGGTAAACATAAGAGATCTAGCAACTTCCAAAAGATGCCGATTCTTCCTCTCAGCTACCCCATTCTGTGCACTTGTATAGGGACAACTAGTTTGATGAATTATCCCATGTGACCTTAAATAAGAATCAAATCTTTCATTCATGTATTCAGTGCCATTATCAGTCCTAAGAATTTTTATTTTAGCATCAAATTGGGTGCAAACCATCTTATGAAAAGACTGAAAGCAAGAAAACACATCACTCTTAGCCTTAAGTAAATAGACCCAAGTCATCCTGGTGCAACAATCAATAAAAGTGACAAACCATCGATTACCAGACAAGGAAGTAGTCTGAGTAGGACCCCAAACATCAGAATGAATAGTCATGAAAGGAAACTGGCTTTTATTATTAATCAAAGGATAAGAGTTTCGAGAATGTTTTGCATATTCGCAAGGATCACAAACTAATGAATCAAACTGAGTCTTTGAAAACAAACTAGGAAATAATTTACTTAACACAAAAAAGGAGGGATGTCCCAAACGCCTATGCCATTGCAAGATTCTTGATTAACATCTTTATTTTCCCCATAAAAAACCTGTTGGAGACTAGATCCTTGACTTTCATCCAACATATATAAGCCATCGTGCAATCTACCACTGCCAATCCTCTTCCCTATTTGAAGATCCTGAAGATACAATGATTAGGAAAAAACTCAATTTTACAGTTGAGATTTTTTGTAAGTGTACTGACAGATAACAGATTGACAGGAAATTGAGGGACATGAAGCACAGAGGATAGTTTGATATGGGGAGTACAGAAAACAGAACCTGTTCCAGAAACTGGAGTAAAAGAGCCATCGGCTATTCGGACATTGTCCTTATTTAAACATGGTGAGTATTCAAGAAGATTTTTTGAAGAGCCCGTCATGTGTCTATTCGCACCAGAATCAATAATTCAATGATTAGTATCAAGGGTAGCAGAAAAAGCATTATCTGACTGCACAAAGTTGGATTTGGCACCGGAGGAAGATTCTTTATGAGACATCAGACGCTTAAGATACTGAATCTCATCAGGAGAAAAAAAGTCAAAGGGAGTCATCTCAGGAGTTGTTATAGTTTCAGACAAATTTGCCCGAATAGAATTAACTTGTTTGCCTCCACGACCTCTCGTTGGGCGTCCATGTAATTTCCAGCAAGTCTCTTTGGTATGACGTGGTCTTCCACAATAATCACATCGCAAATGATCCTTATTAGAATTTTGGGTTTTCAGCTGCTCAGATGAATCACTAGCTGCTACTAAACCAGATTTTTCAACTTGTGGGATATAGAGCATGGTATTGCGTCTGCTCTCTTCCTGCTGAACATAGGAATATGCTTCCTCAAGAGAAGGAAAAGGGGTCTTACCCAGAACATGAACTCTAATCTGATCAAATTCATTGTTCAGTCCGGCCAAGAAATCATAGACCCTTTCTTTTGCAAGCAGTTTCTGAAATTTGACTGCATCTTCAGTACAATCAGCCTGAAAATCTTGATAATAGTCAAGCTCTTGCCACAGGCCATTCAACTCAGAAAAATACTGCGAGATTGTCATCTCTCCTTGCTTCAAACCATGGACTTTGTTTCGAATCTCATAAATCTGGGCATCATTTCCCACTTGTGAATAGGTGAGAGTAACAGAATTCCATATTTTTGCTGCTGTGTCAAGCAATAAGTATGTCCTTGAAATTTGGGCCTGCATGGAATTGATAAGCCATGACATTACCAGCGAATTTTCAGAATCCCACTGGTTGAATGTTGGATCAGTTGTTGCTGGTTTGACTTTAGTACCGGTAATATAATCCTGCATTCCTCTAGCTTTGATAAACAATAAACAAGACCGTGACCAGGCAAGATAATTATTTCCATCAAGCTTGATAGGACTAATTTGCAGTGAAGGATTATTAGTACTAATAGCTACAATTTTCTTATCACTTTCCATATTGAAAGAAAAGGAGATACCAGAACAATCCAAAAATAGATCGCGTTGGAATAGTGCACGTCGGAATAGTGCACGTCGGAACAGTAGTCGTCGGAACAGTAGTCGTGTCGGCGGAAAAACGGCGGGAAAAGGCCGGATTTGGGCTGTCGAGCCGAACGCCACTCGTCGGAGGTGGCTCGGACCTCCCACGCGCCCTCACGCGCCGGCGCGTGAGGAATTCCTCGGAAGAACAATCGGCGCGTGAGCCCACGCGCGGCCTCCGATGGCGGTCGGACTTCTGGGATAGGCCGATCGGGGGATGCTCCTCCTCCTTGTAGCGGCGGTGACAAAAAATGGAGGGAGGAAACTCGACCTCCTTTAGAAAAAAAAGAGAAGGAACAAACGGTAACGGAAAAAAAAAGAAAATGGGAAAGTAAAAACTAAAACCTAATGCTGCGGAGGGAGAAAAACTCACCTCTAATGGCAGCGAGGCTCTGATACCATGTTGAAATTATAAAGTATTTTTCATATAATTTGTACAAGAATACATCTATTTATACAAAAAATTTATGACTACTGATCTACCTTGCCTACCATACTATTAATTGTAACTATTGGTCTACCTTACCTACCATACTATTAATTACATTGTTAATATAATACTAATAATATTACACGTATATCAACATCTTGTTTCTTACTTTTCCAAGATACCAGATTGCCTCCAACAAGAATACAATACCCAGATGTAGATCGTCTATCAGATGGAGAACCTGCCCAATCAGCATTAGAATATCCAACCACTTTAGAGTGACCATGATCCTCATATAGTAAACCTTTACCAGGAGCATTTGTCACATATCTAAGAATTCTGATCACTGCATTCCAATGACTAGTGTAAGGAGACTGAAGAAACTGACTGACAACACTAACTGCAAAAGATATATCAGGTCGAGTAATAGTAAGATAATTGAGCCTTCCAACCAAACGATGATATCTCCCTGGATCTTCAAAAGGCTCCCCCTATCCTGGTAACAACTTCACATTGGGATCCATAGGAGAATCCACAGGCTTGCAATTAAGCATCCCTGTTTCTTCCAGTATATCTAAGACATATTTTCTTTGAGAGAGGACTATACCAGAACTGGATTGAGCAACTTCTATGCCAAGGAAGTATCTTAACAAGCCAAGATCCTTAGTTTGAAAATGTTTGAAAAGATGTGCCTTCAATTGAGTAATACCATGCTGATCATTACCAGTTATGACAATATCATCTACATACACTATTAAGTATATGCATTTTCCTTCAGATGTGTGCTTATAGAAAACTGAGTGATCAGATGTACTACGAATCATTCCAAACTCCATTACAACAGTACTGAACCGACTAAACCAGGCACGTGGAGATTGTTTCAAACCATAAAGTGAACGACGAAGTTTACATACCAGATTAGACTCCCCCTGAGCAACAAAGCCAGGCGGTTGCTCCATATAAATCTCCTCCTGAAGTTCACCATGAAGAAAAGCATTCTTAATATCCAATTGGTACAAGGGCCAATGGCGCATAGCTGCAATGGAGATAAATAAACGAACAGAGGACATCTTAGCAATCGGAGAGAATGTGTCACCATAGTCCAAACCATACACCTGAGTATAACCCTTGGCAACCAACCGAGCTTTGAGCTGATCAACTTTACCATCAGGACAGACCTTAATAGCATAAACCCATCGACATCCAACAAGAGACTTACCGGGAGGCAAAGGAACTAAATCCTAAGTACCATTGGCATGTAAAGCAGTCATCTCATCTACCATGGCCTGTGTCCACCCTGGATCTGAAAGAGCCTCACTCACATTTGTAGGAACAGAAATGGAAGATAGAGATGAAACAACGGTACAATAAGATGGAGATAACCGATGATAGCTAAGATAATTATAAAGTGGGTGAGGATTACGAGTAGCACGGTTACTTTTTCTGATGGCAAGAGGAAGATCGTTTTCCTGTAAGTCCTCAGTAGGTGGAGACATTGGAATAGAAGATGAGTCAACAGGAGCCTCTGAAACAGGTGGGATATCTGATGTAGGAAGGTGTCGAGAGCATCGATGGTAAACCTGAAATGGTGGAGGGGAAAGAATAGACTCAGAGACAATGGGGATAGACTCAGGAAGAACTAACTGAGAGGGAATAGGTAAAACCTCCGACAAAGGAGTCTCGGATGAAGAGGTGGAATAAAAAGATGATTCAAAAAATGTTACATCAGGGGACAAATGATAACGATGAGTAGTGGGTGAATAACACTTGTAACCTTTTTGATGTTTGGAGTAACCAAGGAAAACAGCCTTAATAGAACGCGCTGATAACTTATCCTGACCAGGAGCCATATTGTGAACAAAACATGTACAACCAAAAACACGTAAAGGAAGCACATACAAAGGTTGATCTGGAAATAAGATTGTGTGAGGAATTTTGTGCTGAAGAACAGATGAAGGCATTCTATTAATGAGATAACAAGCAGTGAGAACAGCATCAGCCCAAAAACGAGTAGGCACATGGTGATGTAGAAGAAGTGTACGGGCAGTTTCAATGAAATGTCTATTTTTACGCTCAGCAACTCCATTCTGTTGAGGTGTGTAAGCACAAGAGGACTGATATAAAATACCATGAGAGGATAGAAACTCAGTAAATTGAGCAGAAAAGTATTCGGGAGCATTATCACTGCGCAAAATTTGTATAGAAGCATTGAATTGTGTTTTAAGTTCAGCACAAAATGATTCAAAAATTGAAAATATCTCGGAACGACTTTTCATTAAATATAACCAAATATAGCGCGAATAGTCATCAATAAAAGTGACAAAGTATTGATGATCCAAAACAGACACGACTCGACTAGGACCCCAAATATCAGAATGAACTACATCAAAAGAAGAGGCAGCTCGATTATTGACCCTCTTAGGAAACGAAGTTCTACACTGTTTCCCAAGTTGACAAGACTCACAATCCAAAGAAGACAATTGAGAAAAATGAGGAACCATCTTCTAAAATTTTGAGAGACTAGGATGACCTAAACGATTGTGGAGAAGAGTTGGAGAGACTGTAGCAGAACATGTTAGATGAGAAGCCGGAGAGTTGGTGAGGTACTAAAGCCCTTGTGACTCACATCCTGTGCCAATCGTCTGTCCCGTACTGAGATCCTGAAAAACGACAGAATGAGGATCAAATTAAATAGAGCAGTTTAGAGCACGAGTGACTTTACTAACAGAGATAAGATTAAACGGACAATATGGAATGTAAAGAACATGTTTCAAAGGCACAGATAGTAAGGTTGTGCACTACCCACAGCTTCAGGTACTACATGTGAACCATTTGCTACAGTAACAGAAGATAATGGTGCAGATTTTAAGAAATGAGAAAACAAATGAGGATTATCAGAAATGTGTTCAGAAGCACCAGAATCAATCACCCATGGACCTAAAGTAGAAGACTGAGTAAGACATGCAACAGAATTACCAGTGTGAGCAAAGGAAGCAGTAGAAGATGAAGACTGTTGTGAAGCCTAATATTGTAAATAATTCTCAAGATCAACTCTAGTGAGAAGTAGAGATTCGGGATGTTGTGCAGTCGAAGAGGCAGGATTGGTATTCTGAATGATATTAGCTCGTGGAGAACGTCTATGCAATTTAAAACATTTGTCCATGGTATGACCCCAACGATGGCAGTAGGTACACCTAGGACGAGTTCCCTTAACACTCTTACGATCTCCTCCTGGTCCTTCTCTATTAATCATGTGATTTTGAGAAGCACTTTGAGTAACTAGAGCTGAATTATCCAGGGAAGAAAAACCAGTTACAGGTGCATTAGGATTTGATGAGGTACGAAGAAGTCGAGAAAAAACTTCATCCATAGATGGAATAGTAGGACTAGCCAATATCTGATCACGAATGGAAGCAAGATCAGTTCCAAGTATAGCAAGGATGCAAACCATGAAAAATTTGTCTCTTTGAGCTAAATCATCTTAGAGAGATTGACCGGGAGGAAGTAAAGAATTGTACTTGGCTTTTAGGGATGCCCATCTGCCAAGAAAATCAGTAATTGACATACCTGTTTGTCTCAGATTAAGTAGATTAGATATGACTGAGTACAAACGCTGAATATCATTTGTATAAAGTCTCTTTGCCTGAGTCCAAACATCATAGCAAGTTGAATAATGGATGTAAATTGGATGAAGAGATGGATCAATGGACTGCCACAAAAGACTTAGTAAAAGAGCATCAACTCTTATCCATTGATCATTATCCTTATTCGGATCCTTCATTACATCATCCAATGTAGTGGTCAAATGATATTGTAAACCTTGACCGATGCACCATAAGTTCACAGCCTTAGACCAAGATATGTAATTTGAATTTCCTAGCAATTTCTCAGTTGCAATGGTAGGAGATAGAGATAAGACACTTGAAAAAGGATTAGTTTTCAAAGAAAAAGAATCAGCAGCCATGGACAATAACCAGAGAAGGATAAATCAATAGCAGACGGTGGCGGACGGCGGCGCATGAACAGTGACGGTGGCGCGTGGCGGCGACAAAGGAATCAATAGCGGACGACGTCGGAGGCACGTGGCGGCGTTTCCGGCAGCAATCCTCCTGGGTTTGGTCGTCGGAGAAGAGAGGAACACAACGACGGAATCAGATGTGAAATCCAACACCGGGAAGAGAAGATCTAGACGATAACAGTCGTAAAAATTAGGGTTTTTTTTTTTTTTTTGGGGTGAAAATTAGGGTTTGTGTTTTGGTTCTGATACCATGTGAAATAAAGGAGTAAAAAGTATATTTTTGATTTTTTGATTGATAAAAGGTATACACAGTATATATGTATTTATATACGTATAAGAGTACTCCACCAACTTTACCTACCAACTCTACATACACTATATCCTAACAACTCGAAATCAGTTATGTAAAGCCTGTTGCTATTTTACTTAATTAACATGATTATGAACATGCATTTATCGTTTGGTCAATGCTTTCCTAAATTAATAATTTTTATTTTTATTTTGCATATATATATATATTTATTTCGTGTGTATGTCAAGTTTGAAGGCCATTTCCTTCTGCAAAGCAACACTTGATCTTAGTTAAGAGGGTGGAATACATGTTTATCAGAATACAAATTGCAAAATTTTTAAATTTAAAATATTAACGCAAAATACATCTAAGGCATGCAATTTTGCTTTTTATGAAGAAATCACATCTAATTGATGCAATTATGAAACTTGACTGCGTTGCTATATTACATCCATTGCATGCGATTTTCGTTTGCACAAAGAAATTGCATGTGATAGCTGCAATTTAGGTCAGCAAATATTTAAAGTCTATTTGAATGGTCTGTATTTCATTTGTATATGTATCTGTATCTGATGTACATCCGTATATGGTTTGTTTAATTTTTTTATAAGTAAAATTGTTTATTTTTCATCCGTATCTATCTCTTAACAAACAATCTGTTTGAAAATATTCGTATATCATCTGCATGTAGATAAAACAAACAGATCCTTAAGCTAATGTCGCAATTATCACATGCGATTTATGTACAAAAATAAAAATTGCATTTTGCATATGCGGACTTATGTTGTTATTTTGATAATTATATTTATATAATTGATATTTATGCATATAACTTTC
Organism: Combretum micranthum; assembly: GCA_024138025.1. NCBI lineage: Eukaryota > Viridiplantae > Streptophyta > Magnoliopsida > Myrtales > Combretaceae > Combretum > Combretum micranthum. The sequence continues at coordinate 188,997 of JAMXBD010000630.1, read as the reverse complement.
TAGTGGGTCGGTAAATAGACAATTTTCTTTTAGTTAGGACATACCATATTGTCCTCAACAAATATTGAAGTCCTTATTCTGCAGGACAATTACTTGGAGGAGGCAATGAAGATGAGAAATCTTCTGGAGGAATTTCGACAAAATCATGGTCTGCGACCTCCCACAATCCTTGGTGTTAGAGAACATGTTTTTACAGGAAGGTTGTTTGTCCCATTGTTTTTTTTTTTTTTTGTTTAATTTTTTAACACGTAGGTAGATTTGTTTATCTTTTTCTATAAACTTTGTCTACAGTGTATCATCGTTGGCTTGGTTTATGTCCAATCAAGAGACTAGCTTTGTGACCTTGGGCCAGCGTGTCTTAGCCTATCCTCTAAAGTGAGTGCATCTTTTTAATATATGGTAGTTGTGTGTATGGATTTTTAATTTGTTATTATCTGAAGTTTAATTGTGCTTCTGAATCTTTGTAAAATATACATTAGAGAACTGCTGTAAGCTATTCAAATGCTCATCACTGAGGCTATGTCTCCATGCCATCAGTAATTAATGTGTCATTGCTTGCCAAATAGTACAAGCTATCCTTGCAGCTTACTTGGCGACATTGAAAGGGCAGGTTTGTACATTTTAAATGAGGCATCATTATAGACCTCTTGTGGATGAGGGACTTGCAAGCAACATCATGTGCCTCTTGTAACAAGAAAAATGGTGGGCACTGCACGAGAAAGTAGGGTGAAAGTGCTAGGTAGCATTGTTGGGGCTATGTCTCCTTGCCACTATCAATGTCATTATAACATATTCCTTGCCAAATAATACAAACTCTAATCATGCAGCTTCCTTGATGTGAGATTAAAAGGCATCTTTATATATTTTGCACGAAGCATGATCATGCTTCCTTGTGGATGAAGGGCCACAAGCAACCTACAGTACCTTTTCTAACTAGAAGTGGGGTGCATATCAGGTAATAAATTAGGATGAAATTGCTAGGTAGATTGATGGCTGGCCTGTTGTTGATCTCCACCGTTCTTAATTTCAGCTGATCCTAGTTTGCCTCTTCCAGTTTAGCTGACATCTGCCTTACTGTTAGTTTCCCTATTTTCTCTCCTATCCCTCTCCCACCCTGCTCTCTCTCTCTCTCTCTCTCTCACACACACACGCACACACATCCGTGCATGTGTGCACTGACATATGCACACGTGAATAAATTTTTCTAGACTTTTACCTTTTTCCCTGATGGGAAAACCAAGGTTTTAGTTTCATGATGGTGCCTGAGCAACAATCCAAAAGGGGGAGTGGGAGGGATATAGTAAGGAAGTAGGTGCCTTGAGTAACCCAAAAGATTCCATGTATAGGAATTTAGATTTGGTTTACCTTTGTAACTTTTCTCCAAGAGTGTATTTTTTCCTTTGTTTCGTGCTGAGCATCCAACTAAACGCGTTTTTCTTGTTTCTTAATAGATCTCTGTTGTGATAACTTAGCCAATTTATCAATCCCAGTACCCTGTTGTTTATTTTTGCTTTGATCAATTCTTCTTGAGCATCTATCTTGCTTTGTACAGTGGGTAAGGTAATAATCTCTCTGGAGGACATTGAATGGTGAAATTTTTAGCATAAATCCTTATTGTTCTATGTAATTGCATCCTATCATGTAACTCAAGAAGCACTACCTATGTTGTGACATACATGACTCCTGTATCAATTTGATATCTCCTTATGATTTCACATTGATATCTCTGTTTGATAATTTTTTTCATGATAACAACAATGCTAAGTTGTGGAAGTTATCAGTAATGTAAAGGCTATAATTTCAGAGTCCGCATGCATTATGGACATCCAGATGTATTTGACCGGGTATTCCATATAACACGAGGTGGCATTAGCAAAGCTTCACGTGTCATTAATATCAGTGAAGATATATATGCAGGTAACTATTGTTCTCATATGTTCTTGGGTTTTGTTATTGCTTTCTCAACTTCATGAAATCTGTGTTTGTACTGAATTATCTAAAAGAGGAGATGCTGCAAAAGCTTTCAACACAACTTGAGATTTTGGTTGCACCTAGTGATAGGAACATTATTCATCGGTAAGGTCTTCACCAAAACAGTGGAGTTATTCTCTGTTGTATTGTTCCATCAGTGTGTCCCTTTTAATCAAAATAGGCAGTGTAAGTAGCAGTTTTGTGGGGAGTAAACTTCAATTTGCATGTGTTGTCAAATTCACTTTTAGTTGCCTGATTTGGCCATATTCTACTCATTAATTACATCATATCATATATTAATTAACCAAAAAAAATTACATCATATATTAAAATATTACAATTTCAGACCATATTTGTACCTTTTTGCTAGTAGTTTGCAGTTAAATGATGCAATTAATATATGAATTCTGGTTTTGGCCAATAAGATATGTATATCAATGTCTGGTGAATAAGATATGTATACTAGCACTGGAGCTGCTATAATGTATATATCAGTCCTAGAGGCAAGGTTCCTTTATACTTGATATTCTACTTACCATGAAGGTTGAAATGCTTCAGGGTTCAATTCTACATTAAGGCAAGGCAATATTACACACCACGAGTACATTCAGGTTCTTATATGTGAACAATATTATTCTGATTCCAATTAACCAAAAAAATATTATTCTGATTCCAGAAGCTTTAGTTCTTTGTAATTCTGATTATGACCTGCATAATTATGTAGGTTGGAAAGGGGAGAGATGTCGGATTAAATCAGATTGCCTTGTTTGAAGGAAAAGTAGCTGGTGGCAATGGAGAGCAAGTACTTAGTAGAGATGTCTATAGGCTTGGACAGCTATTTGATTTTTTCAGAATGTTGTCTTTTTTCTTCACCACAGTGGGTTATTATGTATGCACAATGGTATGTCTTTAGCCCGCTGGTTATGCTTTTAATTATGTTTTTCTGAGTTTGCCTTGACATCTTCTTGTTGATGCAGATGACTGTTCTCACAGTGTATATATTCTTGTATGGACGAGTCTATCTGGTAATATATCTATCTATATACATATATATATATATATATTACCACAATAAGAATATTATACATACATGTATAAATATATATATATATATTTTTGGTGGGAGTAGGAAGAGCTTAACATATCCTATCTCACGGATTTGAGATTCCTTCCCTTCTTTTGGTTATATGTGCAATTGATAATCTACCCTCATATATTGCAAAGGATTTTCATTAGGGAAATATGAATTGGTGCCCTAGGGGGCACTCTTTAAGACACCTTTGTTTTTAATATATTTTTTATTTTTCTATGCACTTTCTTTTTCAAAAATTGTGTGATCCATTTGATTCTCTTAATTAGTGCTCCAAGGTACCCATTAACAGGACCATCTTTTTAAGGGACCTTATAAACATTTTATTGACTCTGCTAAAAGAAGGAAGGACAGGGGCTGGCATTTTATTGGCTTATCTTTCTTGCAAAACATGTAATTTGTGCTTTAAAAATTTGCGATAGAAGGATACTTTAAACTTTTTAATGTCTTTCAAGACATGCAGAGTGGTACATCATCTAAACTATCCAGAGAATGGCAGTCTACCAACCAATGAAAAAGAATAAAATAAAATAAAGAATAGAGAGAGAGAGAGAGGAGGAACTTGAATCAAGAAATCAGTTCATCTAAACTGTTCTTCCACTTTGTTTAGCATTGAGTGCATGATTGACAAGCCTTATTTTAAACTTCCATTAAATTAATTTTTTTGCTGAACAATCAACCTATATGCTTTGATATTGGTGGTCTAACGGAGAGACACACACACAAAACAAAAAATATTTAAACACCCTCTAATTTATTTAGAGAAACGTTGAAATAACAACATCGGACTTGGTCTCACCATGGAATTAAGTCTTCAATCATATTCTTCTGGTTTCGTTTGGTTCATTTCTTAGTTTCTACTCTTTATGTCTTTCAGATCCTATTAACATAACTCCTTTGATAATCATTGATTCTCTCTATATCTCATGCCTTCTCATATTTCATCTTGCTTAGTTCTTTTCTGGTTATTATTTCAGGCATTCTCTGGACTTGATGAAGGAATTTCCAAAGAAGCCAAGATGTTGGGCAATACAGCATTGGATGCTGCTTTGAATGCACAGTTCTTGGTGCAGATTGGGATTTTCACTGCAGTACCAATGATAATGGGATTTATCCTTGAGATGGGACTGATGAAGGTTGGTGAGCATTCTCAGAATTTAGAATAATGAATTATGCATGTTTTATAAAATAATGTGTAAAGAGGTCAAATTTATACATAGCAACCCTAGCATCAATTTAGAAAACTAATCAAGTCAAATTCCACATTTATCTGGGTCTCTTAACCAAAAAAGAATGTTAGCTGTATAGGTTTAATTTTAGGAAACTAAAAAATACACTATCCTAAAAAAGCTAACTAATTAATTACTTGTAATTTCCTACACTTCTCCTCAAGTTGGTGAATGGGAATTTTCCATTCCCAGTTTGGATGCAATAGTTTGAAAAACTGAACTACTTAGCCTTTTATCGAAACATTAGTGAACTAACCATGTGTGGACACATAGGGTGTATAAATCAATCCACTCTCCAACTTCTCTTTAAAGTGTGTGTCAACCTTGATGTGCCTTGTTCGATCGTGTTTTACCAGATTGTGAGCTATGTTAATTGCAGACTTGTTGTCACATAGGTTGTACAAATCAATCCACTCTCTAACTTCTCTTTAATAAAGTGTCCGTCGGCCTCAATGTGCCTTGTTCGATCATGTTGTATCGGGTTGTGAGCTATGTTGATTACAGACTTGTTGTCACGGTAGTGTCTCATTAAGCCTTCCCACTTAATCTTCAGATCTTCAAGAATAATTTTTAGCTATAGCAGTTCACACACGCCCTAAGCTATTGCCCTAAATTCCGCCTCAACACTAGACCGAACCACCACATTCTGTTTTTTACTCCTCCAAGTCACAAGGTTCCCACCAAGAAAGGTACAATATCCTTAAGTCGACCTCCTATCAACAGCAGATCCAGTATAATCAGCATCAGTTTATGCCTCAAGCACTAATTCCCCATTTCTTCTAAATAAGACTCCTTTCCTTGGTGTCCCTTTAAGATGTTGGAGTACTTTATGAGTTGCTTGTAAATGAACTTCCTTTGGGCTATCCATAAATTGACTAATTACACTCACTACATATGCTATATTTGGTCGTGTATGAGAAAGATAGATGAGTCTTCCTATCAAGTGTTGATACATTTTCCTGTCAACCGCAGGATCCTCAACCGCTATTCCAAGCTTGACTTTCGAATCTATAGGAGTGCTTGCTGGCTTACATGCAGTCTTGTCTATCTCCTTAAGAAGATTTGTAACATACTTCTGTTGAGAGATAAAAATTCTCTGCCTAGAGTGTGCTACCTTAATTCTAAGAAAATAGCCTTGATCTCATACTCCATAGCCAAACATTGCCTCATAACTTGTTTTTCTTTATCATCATCTCTGTTACAATTATATCTACATACATCAAAAGAGCAGTAACTCCCCTTTATGACGAGTGTTTAATAAATAGTGTGATCTCCCTGACTTTATTTGTATCCATGGCTAACATCGCTCTAGCAAATCTCTAAACCATGCTCGTGGTGATTGCTTGACACCATATAGTGCCTTCATCAACTTACACACGGTATTAGCATCCAAGTTCTTTCTATAACCCAATGGAACTTCCATGTAGATCTCCTCTTCCAATTCTCCATGGAAGAATGCATTTTTGACATTATTTTGCAGCAATTCCTAATCAAAATTAGCTGCAAGAGACAACAACGCTCTAACTGTATTAATCTTGGCAACAAGAGCAAACGTCTCTAGGTAATCAATCCCGTAAGTCTATGTGTACCCTTTAGCCACCAATCTAGCATTGTATCTCTCGATAGACTCATCTGTTTTATACTTTACTGTATACACCCACTTACATCCTACCAGCCTCTTTCTTGCTGGTAACTTTACCAACTCTCAGGTCTTGTTCTTTTCTAAAGCTTCCATCATAGCTTCTTTCCATTTTTCATTAGATAACGCCTCAAATAGACTAGGGATGATGATGGTATCTAGGCTTATAAGAAAGGCTCTGTGAGATGGTTTGTGCATTCTCTAGTTCCTTTTATGATGGCAATTATCATTCTCTTGAGCTTCAATTTCATCTTGTAATGAAGGCTGAGAAATTGTTACCTCATTGAAAGGATTTGGTTCGGGCTCTTGAACCTGCATTGGTATAGAAACAACTTTCTTCTTTCTTGCAAACACCTTGTTAGGTTTCCTATTTTCAAGTGCAAAATCAAACTCAAACACGGGTCCAAGCTCAGATGCAAATTTAGGTTTAGATACCTTGTCAAATTTCCTATTGCCAGGAGCAAATTAGACTCAAGACACAAGTTCAAGCTCAGACACAGATTTAGGTTCAGACACTTGTTGAGATTCAGACATAGGTTTAGAAGAAGCTTCAGGTTTCACTGACAAATCAAGATAAAAGAAACCTTCCCTATCTTCCTTAGATTAAATCTCCCCTTGAAGATGAGGATTGGTGAAATAAGACTTGTTCATTGAACGTGGCATCCGTTGAGACATAATTTCTTTGATGAAGGGTGATAGCATTTATACCCTTTTTGAGTTTAAGAGTAACCAACGAAAACACATTTTAGAGCCCTTGGATCCAATTTCCCCCTATTTTGACTATGGACATGAACAAAGGATACATATCCAAAAACTCTTGGGACAAGATTGTTTGTAGTGTTTAGATTTGGGCAAAAAGATGAGAAAATATCCATAGGACTCTTGAACTTCAAGACTCTAGAAGGTAATCGATTTATAAGATGATTGTCCGTAAGTACAGCTTACCCCCAAAAAGTCTTAGGCATGTGTTTATGAAACAATAGGGCTCGGGTTTTTTTAAGCAGACAACCATTTTTCCTTTCAGCTACCCCATTTTATTGTAGGGTATTAACACAAGATGACTCATGAATTATTCCTAGTTTTTGAAAATATAGGTAAGAATTTGATTGAAGTGATCCCTGGTATTATCTGACCTAAACTTTTTTATATTAGCCCCAAATTGGTTTTGATCATAGAACAAAAATTTGGAAGTATGGTACTAACATTAAACTTGTGTTTAAGCAAGAAAAGTCAAGTAACACGAGTACAATTATCAATAAAACAAATAAACCATCTTGCCCTAGAAACATTACAAATAGGAGATAGACCCCAAATATCACTATGAATAGAATAGAATAGAAAGGAGTGGAACTTTTTTTATTACTAGTCGGAAAAGTTATACGCTTATGTTTAGCAAGTGCACACACTTCACAATGAAAATCTTCAGCATTCAAACTTGTAAACAGCAAGGGAAACATAATCTTAATTACCTTAAATGATGGATGTTCTAATTGAAAGTAGTGAAGAAGGATTTTCTCTTTATTTGACAGAATTGACTCAAGTATAAAAGGATGAGGTATTCTGCTCTTGGTCTTATTCAATTGAGTTGGTCCGTCATGATAGTAGAGGCTATTTCATTCCCTAGCATGTCCAATCATCTTTCCCAAATCCTTGTCGTGAAATACGCAATATCTAGTGTGAAAAACTACATTACAAGACAAATCTTGGGTGAGTTTTTGTATAGATACAAGATTTATGGATAATTTAGGGATATGAACATTTCTCAAGATTAATGATGGACAAATTTTGACATATGTTACACCAACTAAAGTTCTTAAAGATTCATTGGCTATAGCTATTTTTCTACTACTAGGACATGGGTTATAGGTAACGAAACAATTGGATGAATGGGTCATATGGTCGGTGGCTTCTAAATCCGTGATCCAGAGTTAGTAAAGGTTATATCTAAGGCATTTAATCCAAAGGAAAAAGGAAATTTACCTTAATATGCCAAAGAACAAATATCTAAGAGCCATTCAAGACTATTGATAAGAGGCCTTAGCCTTTCAATCTCCTCTTGGTTGAGGTTACTTGCCTTCTGTGACATGGTTTTACCTTGTGGTGTTTCAGACATATGGACTTGTCCACTACTTGGTCTCCCGTGGATAGAAGATATGTTGTCCAAAAAATACAAAAAATAACAGCCCTAATAAAGTTCTGCTCTGAAAAAGAATTTCTAGGAGTGGAAACAACTAGCAATGAAGGCTAATTAACAAAGAAAGCATATTAGGAAAGGAGGCAGAAAAAATTCCAGCAATGAAGGCTGGAAACTGTTGGCTATATGACTTGTGGAAAAAAAATTTGTTTTTGTAGCTGAAAATAGAGTATGAACGACAAATATTACAATTTCCCAAAAAAATCCTGAAGCTTCCAAAACATCTCAGAATTTAGAAGAATGAATAGTGTATATTTCATAAAATAATGTGTACAGAGGTCAAATTTATATATAGCAGCCTTAGCATCAATTTAGGGAACTAATCAAGTCAAATCCCTCATTTATGTGTCTCCTAACCAAAAAGGAATGTTAGCTGTATAGGTCTAATTCTAGGAAACTAAAAAATACACTGTCCTGAAAAAGCTAACTAATTAATTACTTGTATTTTCCTCCAAGCATTATTCATTTTTCTCTTTAATTACATCACAGGAGCATCTCACCTTGGATTTCTTTTCTATATCTATGTTTGTACATACATAGAGATATATATACACTGTTTTTATGACTGTTGATATACCTCACCAACCACTATATTAATTATATTGCTTAGTAAATATAACACTAATGAATACAATATTATTTACAACATCTTTTCTTATAACTCTCCCTCAAGTTGAGGCATAGGTATTTATCATCCGTAGCTTGTTACACAAATAACTAACTCGACTCCCATTTAATGCTTTTGTGAAAAAGTTTCCAAGTTGTTCTCCAGTCTTTACGTAACCTCTACAGATTAAGTTTTGTTGTATCTTTTCACTAACAAAGTGGCAATCAATTTTAATATGTTTGATTCTTTCGTGGAATACCGGATTAGATGCAATATGAAGAGCAGCTTCATTATCACACCACAGTTTTGCTGGTAAGGGAACTTTAAATCCAATCTCGGCCAGAATTTGATATGTCCACATCACTTCACATGTAGATTGAGTCATAGCTTTATATTCTGATTCTGCACTTAACCTCGATACAACATTTTGCTTCTTACTCTCCTATGAAATCAAATTTCCTCCCAAGAAAACATAATAGCCGTAATGGATTTTCTATCTTCTTTGGAACCAGCCCAATCAGCATCTGAAAAGCATTCTATACAAGAATGACCATGATTTCGATATAATATACCTCGTCTAAGTGCACTTTTCAAATAGGACAATATCTGTTTTATAGCAGTCTAATGATGAATTGTTGGAGAAGACATGAACTAACTTACAACACTGACAAAATATGCAATATCAAGACGAGTTACCGTGAGGTAATTCAGCTTCCCAACCAACCTCCTATATCTTCCAAGATCTTCGAATAACTCTCCATCTTTAGTGAGTACTCTACCAACCAACCTACTGTATCTTACAACAGTGACAAAATAAGCACATTGTCTTTTACCTTTGCAAAAAGCTATAGGAAGATCAAAGTCTCTTGAGGTTGGATCTATTGAAGAAGAAGAGATTGGTGCAAGACATCAAGCTGGAGGATTTCTTCGTCGGGAGTGCACATGTTTAATTGGTGGTCGTGAGGGTGGCAGCAATGATGGTGTCGGTGGTGTAGTACCTAAACACTTATAGGAAATCTTATTTAGTAGTATATTGTCCGCTTCTTCCTGTTTTGAGGTTTCAGTAGATGAAAAGAATGGAGTGTTTTCTTCAAAAACATCAATTGACACAAAATATTTATCAAGATGAGGACAGAAACATTGGTATCCCCTTTGTAATACCCCTCAAATATAAAAGTGGAATTCTAATAATAGAGGCGCCTTTTTGGTGTAATGGCTTGGAGTTTGTCAAAACTCCAACGTTAAGCGTGCTCTAGGTAGAGCAATCACAAGATGGGTGATCTCCTGGAAGCGCTAGCACCAAAAGGACAAAACTGTGTGATGTGTGGGTAAAGCAGACAATACCTCGGTAGATAAAGTTTCGAGTTGTTATATAGTACTTCTGGTGTCCTAGTTGTGCCTGAGGGTGCGCTGGGAGAGCCAGTGTAGATCAATCACAGGATGGGTGATCCCCTGAGAAGCGCTGGCACTAAAAGGACAAAACTTTACAATGTGTGGGTAAAGCGGACAATACCTCGGTAGATAAAGTTCTGAGTCGTTATATAGTGCTTCTAGTGTCCTAATTGTGCCTAAGAATGTGCTGAGAGAGCCAATATACCTAGCATCATGATCCCTAGGCCCCGCTCCTCCCCCCTCGCTGCGGTGGACCCTGAAGTGGTAGGTCGTGACAAATGGTATTAGAGCAGTAGTTCTTGACCTAGGTAACGAAACTGACAAGAATGTCAGTTCTATATGTGGGGGAGTGTGTAATACCTCTCAAATATAAAAGGTGAAACTCTAATCACATAGGTGTTTTTTTTAGTGTAATGGCTTGGAGTTTGTCAGAACTCCAAAATTAAGCGTGCTCTCGGTAGAATAATCCCAGGATAGGTGACCCCCTGGGAAGCGCTGGCACTAAAAAAACAAAACCATGCAGTGTGTGACCAAAGCGGACAATACCTTAGTGGATAAAGTTCCGAGTCATTGCACGGTACCTCTGGTGTCTTTGTTGTGCTTGAGGACGCGCTGGGAGGGCCATGTACCGGGCATCACGATCCTTGCCGAGGGTGGCATGGAGGCCTAGGGGCGCTCCCTCCGCTACGGTGGAGCTTGGGGTGGCAGGTCGTGACACTTTTGAACTCCAGAATATCTCAAAAAGATCATTTAAGAGATTTAGGATCAAGTTTAGTGATCTATGGACGAATATGACGAACAAAACAAGGACTACCAGATATCCTAGGTCCAATAGGAAATAATAGCTTTGTAGGAAACAACACTTTATAAGGAGTTTCTCCCTAAAGAACAAATGAAGGGAGGTGATTAATCAAAAACATGCAGTGGAGATTGCATCAGCCCAAAACTATTTAGGGGCATGCATCTAAAATAAAAGTGCTCCTATAATCTCAAGAAAATGTTTGTTTTCTTCTTTCAGCCATTCCATTTTCAGAAGGTGTGTCTACACAAGTAGATTGATGAAGAATACCATTCTGGACCATGAATGTCTGAAATGAGAGAGAAATATTCCTTGGCATTATCACCTAATGTTTGCACTGAGACATTGAAATATGTTTTTATTTTAGCACAAAAAGCAGAAAAATGATAAAACACTTTTGAATGATTTTTCATAAGATAATGTCAAGTTATACGAGAATAGTCATCCATAAAAGTAACAAAATATTGAAAACCAGTCTTAGAAAACACTGATTTGTTTTACCTAATTCAGCAATAGCAGATAGATGATGAGATGGAGCTTTCAAGGCCTTTTGATACTAAGAGAATTTGGCAAACTCATCGGTAGAAATGGCAATTGTCTTCTCGGGATTTGGAACAAATTCAGTGGAAGCAATATGTGCTGATGGTTTTTTTTTTAAGTACGATTTTGCGACTTCTTACAAGTGCACTTCGTATGGCCTGGTTCATGACAGTAATAGCACACTACTCTTAGATTGTGACCTAGAGCATTATCTCCCCATTTCCCACTAGTATAGGAATGACTTGCATTTTAACCAACAAGGCACTATTAGAGTATGGTGGAGTAACGGGTATATGCTTTTCTGTGCGAAGTACCCTAGTAAAAGTCTCTTGAACAGATGATATCTCAGAACTAGAGAGAATTTGTACTTTGACACCATTAAATTCATGACGAAGACCAGCCAAAAAACCCATTACTGCCATCTATTCCGGTTGAGTCTGCTGAATTCTCACATTGGGACAAAATGGTAGTAATACGTTCGGTTCCTCATAGATCTTCTTGAAGTTCATAATATAGCTGGCAAGAGACTCATCACGTTGTTCAGCGCGATAAAAGCCTTTACACATGTCATATATATGGGAAATATTCTCTCTTCTTGAATACATAAACTCCAAATAATCCATCAAACTCCTTCACATATTCACAATGCTCAATCAAAGTTATAATCTCATTATCAATAGAATTTCAAAGTTGCAAAAATATCCTAGCATCATCACATTGCCATGCTTGTCTCGTATCATCTACAGGGGGATTATTAGTAAGGCGACCTTTTTTAGTACTTCTTAGGTCTACCTACACAATTCTACTCCATGCAATAAAATTATTTCCATTCAGCTTGTGTTCTGTAATCTTTATAGATACTAGAATCACATCAATTACAGACTTATTGTCTACACTATCCATTTTAAACACACACATATATATATATATATATAAAATAGCCAATGGAAATTCCACAATCGTCCCAAAAAAAAAACCAATGCAACTCTCACAAATTCACCACCACAAAATGTAGAAGATGAAATTAGCGAACAATCGCAACCAAAGAACGACGGTATTATTTCAACAGTGTCCAAATGCAATCTACAGCAAACCCAGCATCTACACAACAACTCAGGAAAATTTCCACCAAACGACTTCCAACAAGAGTCAATAGGATCAACCCAATATCAATAGTGGTAGAAACAACCTTACCAAGGATGTTTTGAAGCTTCCAGATGCGGAAAAGTCCTCCACGCGCCAACACAAGGCTGGAAGGCCGAGAGCTTTGAGTGGCGCGTGAGACCTATGTGCAAGACCTTTGGTCGCCGGACTTCATGGTTGGGCCGATCGGCGGGTGGTTCTCCTTCTTAGGCCGGCAATGACAAAAGAAACTTCTCGCACTCGCACTCGCTCACTCTCAAGAATAGCATGTTACTCGCTAGGGCAACTTTAACAAAAACAAAAAATACACTGGTAAAAGTTGATCACTAGAAGGTTAAGAGACAAAATTGTAAAACATTTCTTTTCTATATCTATGTTTGTACATACATAGAGATATATATACAATATTCTCGTGACTGTTGGTATACCTCACCTACCACTATATTAATTACATTGCTTAGTAAATATAGCACTAACGAATACAATATTATCTACAACACCTTTTCCTATAACAGATTGCAATTGCAAAATGCTTTAATTAAACCATTAGTTGCAGCACTAGTGCTTTAGTACCTATTATTTTCTGATCTTCAGCTTGAGCTTAATCTTAATTGTCCGTTACTGATTTTCTTGCTGGTACTAATCATTTTTGCAGGCAGTTTTCAGTTTCATCACAATGCAGCTCCAGTTGTGTTCTGTCTTCTTCACATTCTCTTTAGGAACCAGGACTCATTATTTTGGAAGAACTATCCTTCATGGAGGTGCCAAGGTAGAGGATATATTTCATCCTTTTCTGATGTCATTTTGTGATTCTTTAAGAAGAGCTAATAGTTTTGATTTGCCACTTAATTCTACCAACAGTATAGAGCTACTGGTAGAGGCTTTGTTGTTCGCCACATCAAATTCGCTGAAAACTATAGGCTTTATTCAAGAAGTCACTTCGTTAAAGCGTGAGTTATCCACATTGATTTTGTTTTACCTAGGATGCCCCGTTATTTCTTGGTTCTATTTCTTTGACTTTTATATGTGTTTAACTATCACTATTTCTTGATGCCATAAAATCCGGTTCCACTTTTCTTTTGGCAGACTTGAAGTGGCTTTACTCCTCATTATGTATATTGCATATGGGTACACAGAGGGCGGTGCTACTTCTTTTGTTTTGCTGACTCTTAGCAGTTGGTTCCTCGTAATTTCATGGCTCTTTGCACCTTATATTTTTAATCCCTCAGGATTTGAATGGCAAAAGTAAGTTTATAATTTAATCTCTGCTTCATTTTCCACTTTCTATGTATATATATCTTCGAGAAGCTAATGCTTTTTCTCATGTGTAACATAACCTTGCCACTCAACAACCAGAACCGTGGAGGATTTTGACGATTGGACCAGTTGGCTGTTGTATAAAGGTGGAGTAGGAGTAAAGGGAGAAAATAGCTGGGAGTCTTGGTGGGAGGAAGAGCAGGTTTGTGTTAAATAAACAAATACCTTATTCTGGATTTCTCCGCTAGTCAGCAAGCTTAAAATGTTGACATTTTTCACATCCTTCCATGCTACACCTTTTGGTAGCACTGTGATCCATCAGTAGTTCATTGCTTCATGCAAAACTACTTGTTTACTTCCCTTAAATTAATACTTTCCCTTGTATAGAATTTTAAAGAAATAACAAGGAATTTGTTGAATAATAAGGCTTGGAATGTTTTGTTGGTTCTTCATAAATGTGTCATCGAGTCTTCTTTAGTAGCGAATGCTTTTCAGTACTTTTCAGTTTAACTCAAGTGGATAGTCTTAGTATTACATTGATCTTCTGCACCACATATTGAGTTCTTCTTTTGCTTTACAGGTGCACATTCATACATTGAGGGGTCGTATACTGGAGACAATTTTAAGTATAAGGTTCTTTATGTTCCAGTATGGAGTTGTGTACAAGCTCCATCTCACAGGAAATGATACATCTCTTGCGGTACATTACTTGGCAGCTGTTTTGTTGACTGCTATGAAGAATTCTTTATTGCTCTTTAATCTAAGTATCATTTCCTGATGAAAGTACATCCCAAATATGAAAAACCATATTGCAGCTCCCGAATTCTACCTAGACACTATGGCAACTGCTGGTTTTATGCCTCTTTGTTAATAAATATCTTTTGAAAATGTTTATCGGTGGTGTTTTTGCTTTATTTTGACTGCACAACTCTGACTTTGGGGCAATGATTTATTCTTATCTGGAAGAGTAATCATGACTTTCTGATGGAAATTTCATTTCAAGAGGCTGTTTGAATTATTATTAGTGAATAAGTAGCATGTTATGTATCTCAAGGAGTCTGCCATGAATCAATAAGAATTGCCTTTGGACAAGATGTTTTTCAGAATATAATGAGTATCATGTCCTTAAGTTTACAAAGATCAGCAGATCTGAATGCAAAAGAAAACATTGATCCATGTTGTAAATGTCTGGATAACAACAATGCCGCTATCAATAAAGGACAGTTAAAAGCAAATGGTTGGCCTAAAGCTGATACTGTAGATTTCTTTTAATTCATAGAAGTCCTGCTTCTGCTGCCCTGTGCCTATCTAAGGCAGTTGTGCTTTGGTCAGAATCTTTAGTTTTTAAACAAATTTTTATCAATTTCATTGGTAGCAGTTTTCTCTTTCATTTGTTGTATCTTTATAGTCTACTACATGGTAATATAAGTGCGTGTTATATGCACATAATGGTCATGTCTTCTGCAGTACTTCCAATAATACTGTTGATTTGATTTTTTAGGTTTATGGCTTTTCGTGGATCATATTGGTTGTCATTGTTATGATGTTCAAGGTGTGTTCCATCTTCTTTGTTAAATCTCTCCTTTTTGGTAGAACGTCATTTACTTATTGTAATTCTATAAAAACTTTACTTTTGTATAAAATTTTCATGATTTATGTGTGGTCGCCATGCAGATATTCACTTTTAGTCCGAAAAAGTCTTCCAACTTTCAGCTTCTTATGCGACTTATTCAAGGGGTTACAGCTTTGGGACTCGTTGCAGCCATTTGTCTAGTAGTTATTTTCACTGCTCTGTCAATACCAGATTTGTTTGCAAGCGTCATTGCATTTATTCCAACTGGATGGGGAATTCTATGTGTGAGTACATGAACGAGACACTTTCTTGGTTACAGTTTTATATGGGTTTGCATTATAGAAAATTGTGTTGTCTTGCATTGATGGACTACCTTTTGCTTAAAATGGAACAGCTTGCAATTACATGGAAGAAGGTTGTCAGGACATTAGGGCTATGGGATTCGGTGCGGGAATTTGCCAGGATGTATGATGCTGGGATGGGAGTGGTTATTTTTGCTCCTGTTGCTATTTTATCGTGGTTCCCATTTGTTTCCACATTTCAGTCACGTCTCTTATTTAATCAAGCATTTAGTCGTGGCCTCGAAATATCGCTCATCCTTTCAGGAAATAAAGCTAATGTCGACATCTAAAATTTGGCAAGAGAATTTTCTGGTTTGGTCCTGCAAAGGCTTTCCAAGACATTACTTATTTTGCAGATTTTGCACTCTGGATTAATTGGGCCCCCCCCCCCCCCCCCCCAACACCATTGTACATGTAGACTGTTGTAAAGATGTATCTGTAAAGAGGCCTATGCCTATGCCTATCCCTATCCCATAGTTTTGTAAAGATGTGCCATTTGGCTAGGAAAATTTGTGTGTGTTTCAGAGATTCACGTCCAACATTCTCTGGTTCTATCTGATTGTAAGCCTATCTTGCGAGCTCTCTTTTTCTTCTTCTCCTCCTTTTATTTTTCTTCTAATACTACTATATATATAGAATGGGGAATGGGAAGACAACTTTGGAGCACAAATGTTTTATGTTATTAGGCCAAGGGGCGTCAATCTAATAACGCAACTGAGATTTTCTAAATTTCAACCATTTTCATGGATAATTTTATGCCTGCTTGAATCTGACACACTTGGGCGCTCTTTTTTGGCTTTGAAATTGTCCGCAAAAGAAATAAAATATTAATATTTTTAAAAATAATTATGAAAATGCCATCGGAAAAAATTATTCCCGATTTTAGACAACGTGGTCTCGTCTCTTCGAGAGACGGGGTCTTACTCCTTAAGTGACCTCGTCTCTTCAAGAGAAGAGGCTGCTCCGCATATGACCTCGTCTCTTCAAGAGACGAGGTCATTAGTGATTAACCTTGTCTCTTGAAGAAACAAGGTCAGCGGCTTAAATTCTCCCGCACGCGTTTTCTTCCCCATTTCCCCTATTGCAGGCGAACGCTAAACCCTAAATCCCCAAATCGCGAATTGCCGTCGATTTTTGGAGCACCAAATCCACAAATCGATCGTAATCACTCATCCTTATTTATCCAAAGTTGATTGTGTAGCAATTGGTTGGGTAGGAGGGTCGAAAAGAGGAGATTTGAAGCGAGACCATCGGCGGCGAACGGCGAACTTTGAGGTTGGATTTCTGCGTGTTTTCGTATTTTTTTTCAATTATTCATGCTGCATTGTTAAATTAAGATTGTATGTGTTAGAATAATTTTGTAGCATGATTCCTACGTCGACGGGTTTTTTTTTCTTCTTATATGTTGTATAGAGATGTATATGTATAATATTTGCTTTGGAAAAAATCAAATTCTATATAGTTATTGTTGGATAATTATTTTAGGAATTTGAGTGTGCGAACAAAAATTGAAAATAATTTAAATTGTCGTTAACGGGATGTATTTAGTACTTTAGCATTGTTGAATGTAGATTGTCTGTGTTGTTAGAATAATTTTGTACAATGATTCAAACGCCGACTTTTTTTTTTTTTTTTTTGCTTGTCGTATGTTGTATAGAGATGTATATGTATAATATTTGCTTTGGAAAAAATTAAGTCCTAAGTAGTTATTATTGGATAATTATTTTAGGAAATTCAGTGTGCGAAAAAAAATTGAAAAGAATTTCAATTGTCGTTAACGGGTGTATTTAGGACTTTAGCATTGGTATGGCGATTTAATATGGCATGAAAAAATGCGATGAAAAAAGCAAATATTTGTAAGAAGCAGAATAGATTACAAAATTAAATTTCAACTTTGAAAGTGGAGGTGCAGGTTTAGGATTATGTTAAATGTTAGGAATGCAATTCATAAGTGTGATTTTTTGAATTTGATATGTGGAAGCTAATTTTGATGAGATGGCAGGATTTGTGAAATGGATAAAGCGAAGTTCATACTGTACGCTCATGGGAATATTGTGCAAGGGGATGATGGTTTTGGTTATGATAAGCGGCCTGTTGCTATGGTCAGTATTAGTAGGAATTCAACATATGAGCAGATAGTGGAGATTATTTGCAATAGACTAAAGGTAAATAGGTGTACACATCGGGTGGAGCTATATCATAGGGTAGCTATTGGAGATAGGACGCTACGTTATGATATTATTCCAGTGACCGATGATGATGCGGCACAAGAGATGTTGCTATACACAGAAGGCTCAGTGGCTGTTTATGTGCAGATTTTGGAAATTGAATTGTCACAGGCACCTGCAGGGGAAATGGGCAATGATAGAAATATTGGAAGCCAGGGGTTTGTAGACTCAAACTCTACTCCAGTTCAGACAATAGGCAATGCACAAGTAGAAATAGGTCACTTTGAATTTTGTGGACCTACATCAGTAGGTGGCGATGATATGGATGTGGGCAAGACTCATCGGCAAGTGAATCCAGTGACGACTATGATGATGATGAAAAATGTTAATGATGAAGTAATTCGACAACAATATGCATTGCCCGAGGTACAACGAAGGGGAAATAACTGGGACCGTTTTATTGCTCCTACTGACGTTGATGCAGTAGGGAGCTCAGCGGCAGTTCCATTTTTCAATGCTGAAGTTGGCAGTACTTACGCAGCATATAATGATGAGCAGGAAATGAGTGCTGGAATTGGAGCTTCAGTGATGAATTCAAGGTCGGGATGCGTTTTGAGACCATAAATCATCTTATACGAGCAGTTAAAATGTGGCACATAACGAACCATTATAACTTCAAGGTAGTGGATTCGGACCTAAGAGCATGGGCAGTTAAGTGTACTGATATCCACAACAGAGGTTGTAAGTGGAGACTCAAAGGCAGCTATAAGAAACATGGTGGGTGGTTTCACATCATTAAATATGAAGGACCTCACACTTGCTTGGATGAAATCACTGGACAGGATCACTTTCAGTTGGACTCCACCAACTTGTCCAGGGTCATAATATTGGAGATCTGCAATTCTCCATATGTGAGGGCGAAGGATCTCCAAACGAATATTAAAGCATTTCGAGTATAATGTTCATATCAAGAGAATTCGTGAGGCAAAGAGAAAGGCCATTGAGCAGGTGTATGGAAGTTGGGAGTCATCTTATGTGGAGCTTCCGCATCTACTTAATGCAATCACTGAGTAAATCCAAGAACAAAGGTTGAGTGGCAAACTCAAGATTCAAATACCATCGGCCACGTATTCCTAGATAAGCTTTTTTGGGCATTTGGTCCTTGCATTGAGGCGTTGCACTACTGCAGGTATGTATTGTAATCATTATTAAATTTTGTTTTAGGTTATTGATATTCACTGACTAAGTTACATATGTTAAATCATTGCAGACCTCTGATCACAGTTGATGGTACCTTCCTGTATGGCAAGTACAAGCACAAATTGTGCAGTGGCAATAGATGGGGCCATCATATAGTACCGTTGGCCTGTGCCCTTGTGGATGAGGAGAAGGCGGATACATGGAGTTGGTTCATTGCAAAAGTGCTGGAACACGTCGTCAAAGACCGATCCAATATTTGTTTGATATCGGACCGGCATGCCGGTATCAGGAGTGCGGTCGAAGTGAGAATGCGGTGTGGCCTGGGGGTGGCCTTGGCATTGGTGTATCCGTCATGTTGCAAGCAACTTTAATTCGAAGGCCAAAAGTAAGGAATGAAGGAAATAGTAAAAAGAGTTGCCTATCAACCCAGAGTCGCAAGTTCCACGATATTTCAATGCTGCACTTCAAAGCAATCCTTGGACAGCACGATATTTTCGTGAGTTGCCCCATGCATGTGGACTTTTCTTACGATGAAGGTGTCAGATTTGGCCTAGGCACACAAACATGGCAAAGAGTTACAATTCAGTTATAAATATGTCAGATGCTTACCTGTGGCAGCATTGGTAAAGAAAACCTTCTACTATTGCAACTCCATATTTATAGAATCAAAGGCGTGAAGCCAGCGATGCCATGGGTTATGGGTAAGTTGCTCACACAATACGCTGTGAATAAGTTTGAGCGATGGAACAACATATCCAGTTCCCATAGAGTTACTTGTTTCGATTACCAACAACGGATATACGAGGTTATAACTGCACCACGTCCAACAATGTATGGTTAGAAGGGGGACCATATACAAAAAGTTGAGTTAAGATCATGTAAGTGTACGTGTAACAAGTGGCAGACATATAGAATTCCATGCTCGCATGCGATGGCAGTGATGGGGACAATGCACATGGATTGTGTTGCCTACGTAGGACAATGGTACAGGTGGGACCACCAACTAAGAGTGTATGGTCGTTCTTTCATTCCTGCAGCCGATAAGTCAAATTGGACTCGGTTGGACTTACCAAAGTGGCACCCTAATCCAGGACTTATTAGAAAAAGGGGCCGGCCTAGGGAGAAACGATTCCAAAATGAGATGGACATTCAAGAGGGCCCCCAAGGTTATTTATGCGATTGTTGTGGGTAGCAGGGCCACAACATAAGAAGTTGTCCAACTGCGGGATCGGGGGTAGACTAGTTACGGGGCAGTCGAGTCGTGGTGGTAATCGAAATTTTTTATTCTCATATGTTTTTATTACTGCACTAATGAGTCATGATTTAACGTATTTTTGTTATGCTTGTGTTTAATCGACATATGTGGAATTTGACAATATCTCTTTCTTTTTCCTTCGCAGATGGATCTAGGACCGATCGATAGCTTATTACTGACACAGCAGCCTGTACACAGGTCCATTCTAGCCTGGGATGGACAGGTTAGTTCATTCTTTCAAATTCAGTGATTGTATATTTGATGGCTAAGGTGAGATTGGTCTTTAATTAATGCGATAACTTTACTGTAGGAGCATGAGGTTTTGCATTGCCGGCGGCGAGAGGCGAGGCTCAGGCAACCAACAGGAGTACCTATAGAGGTTGACGAGCGGCTGTTGCCATTCCTGTCTCAAGCAGGGTTCATAGGGGCAGCCCAGATGTCTTTCATTAAGCTAGATTGGCATCTTTTTACAGCTTTGGTCGAGAGGTGACGACCAGAGACACATACGTTCCACATGACCACGGGCGAGTGGTCTGTGACCTTAGAGGATGTTTCTGTCCTTACGGGCCTCCCTGTAGATGGATTGGCAGTTACGGGCACCGCTAGGCTTGATTATCCTGATTTATGCAAGGAGTTGCTAGGACTCTGGCCCCAGCCTGGCGTTGATATGAATGGTGGTCACCTGAAAATGTCGTGGTTGGATAGCCACTTCAGCGACTTACCTGATTTTGCTGATGATCTGATGATCAGACGACACGCTCGGGCATACATTTTACTACTGCTTGGGGGATTTATTGTCGCAGACAAGTCCTCTAACTATGTCCATCTCATGTACCTCCAGCTACTCTGAGACTTCGAGACGGCCGGGCAGCACACGTGGGGGGCTGCCTGTTTGGCATGGCTATACAGGCAGCTATGCTTGGCTTCCTACATCGACACGGGGGACATGGCAGGATCGTTAGTTGTCCTACAGCTATGGGCATGGGAGCACTTCCCCCACATTGCCCCAGTTCGTCGCCTGCACACATCAGTTACCACGAGCCGCCCACTCATCAGCCATTAGGGTGCAACTTTTGACGTGACCCGAGTATCGACACAACAGCTGATTGAGTAACGCGCATCTTTCGATCGACAGACGGCGCATCAGGTATGACATCCGTTCCCTCCTATATCTCAATTGTTTTGCAATAACTTGTGATGTTACATTGCTATAGTACGATGGTTTGTTAACACACTATTTTACTTTTCCTACTACATCAGGTGGTGTGGGGCCCATATAGTTCAATCTTGCCCTCTCTACCTCCATACTGCTTAGCAGGGAGCGATGTGTGGCATGCACGGGTCCTCCTGGTATGCTTCTACCTTGTCGAGCACTACTACCCTAACAGAGTGCGCAGACAGTTTGGTGGCTTCCAGGGGATTCCAGCTCCCCCTGCCGACATGAGACCCCTCCATGAGATTGACATGAGAGGACGTTCCGAGTGGAACTGGCAGGTGGAGCATGCCAGGTGGATAGCTGAGTGGGATGCTCAGCGTGATTGCATAGTTGAGCTGCTCGATTTGCCTATTGGGACATCTGACGATTACTTCTAGTGGTATCATGCGATCACCCGACGCTGGATCGGACGCACGGGAGCTATCATACGATACATGGTAAAATAACTGTCTCTTTAAGCTTTATATGGACTTGTACTGACTTGGCAGCTACTTACCGATAGAATTTTTTGCTATTACTCGCAGGCTGATTTCATTTATAGCATCCCAGACATGCCCTTAAAGCTCACTCCATCCACTGCACGAGATGTCTGTCGTGTGGTGGAAGAGTTTATGGGGTTGAATTTCAATGATCCAGTGCCACCAGCTCCATCATCACCTGCAGCACAAGGTGACCCACAGTCTCATACTGTACAGAGACGACAGACTCTTAGAGAGAGGCATGGGTGGGGACGAGGCAGGGATCGGGGACGAGCTCGAGCACCGGGTATACAGATAATAGATGAGCCTGAGCCGTCCGATCTACCTTCACATGATGAGCCTGGTCCTTCCCAGGTCATTCAGGACGAGGCTGGCCCGTCATCGACATCTTACTATATGGAAGACACCCCCATGCCAGACCCGTCATACTTTGAGTTCCATACCCCCTTGGTTCCACAGAAGAGACGACCATCGCCATCACATGATATGGGGGAGGGGCTCACACAGGTCCAGTTAGACCCTGTCCCGTTCCATCAGTACAGTGCTGCTACTGGACATGAGAATGCTGCAGTTACAGATATTGTTCTATCTACGCAGCATCCACATCTGCGTACCTCATTACCCAGGACGTACGTGAGGCGGGGTAGAGGCCGAGGACAACGGAGGAGGGATACATATCAGCAGTAGCAGTAGATGATAGATTTTCTTTATTTTGATTGTTGCATATAGCTTCTTACTTTTTTGTATTGTTTTTGTATGTATATTGTACTCCTTTTCTCTTGTACATTTTAAAACAACAATAAATCAGCATTTCGTTTCATATTATCTGTTACAAGCCTATAAATTCCCATATTTTTATTGTATTGTGCTGATGAACAATCACAATATCGCTGTGATTGAATGATTCAAATCGGGATTCAGTATGTGTTTTTAAGCTGAATGGTATTATAGCTGTGTTGAATTTCTACTTGACAGGTTTTATACATAATTTTTTTGGTTTCTTAAGTAATAGCCTGAGGGTTGGGGAGGAATAACTGACCTCGTCTATTCAAGAGACGAGTCAGCACAGATGCAGCCTCGTCTCTCGAAGAGACGAGGTCAGTCACTTATGACCTCGTCTCTTCAAGAGACAGGCCATATTGCCTAAAATCGGGAATAATTTTTTCCCGATGGTATTTTCGTAATTATTTTTAAAAATATTAATATTTTATTCCTTTTCCCGAAATTGTCTTCTAAACGTCTGCTTTTTGCATATGATCATTTTCGGTTCCTGATGATGCATGCATGTTTGCATATTTAATTGATTTTTCCTTGTGAAAGCTCAAGTTTGTTACTTTTTTTCCCCCTCTTTTTGTTGCTCTTAATTTCTGCGATTTCTTTTTTTAACATATGTTTTCAATTTTTTATTATTTCTATCAGTTAGTTAATGAATATTTATATTAATTATATTATATGTTAGAATTAAATTTTTTTATGGCATGGTGGATGACTTATTTACATGTGGCATGAATGAAATTGAAAAAAGGTTATGGCATATAAATTTGATGGAAAAGTTAACTAGTTTTGTCTTTATTTATCAATATTTGTAGGTATAAATTGGTTGGTTCCAAAATGGAAATTGACCTAACTTGCCACTAGCAATTGCTAAACTAGGAGCTAGCCCTTTGATGATGAGTCTAAACTGGCTAAAGATTCACTAGTTCTGAGTGGTCCATTTGACTTGGTCGTTTGGAAGCTGTCAATTCAAGAGCTAACTAGAGAATCAGTGATTCTACAACACAAAATATATATATATTTATAAAATAATTGTAATTAATGAACAAATATTTTAACTATTATCACGTGAATAGTAAAAAAATATTTTTTATTTATAATATTTAATATGTTAGTAATAATATAAGTAATAAATATATTTAAAATTATGTAGTGATGAGTTTATCTAGATTTTTAAGTTAGTAGATTTTTTTTCCTTAATAATGCGGGACTTATTTTTAGTTTTATGGAACTTCGTTATATCTTGAATTTTTTGGTCATATATTACTAACATTACAGTTAAAAGTGTTTTAAGTAATGGGCTATAAACAATTATTTATAAATCCAATGTTATGTCAAGTTAAAAGTTTGTTTTGTATTTTTTTTCCTTGAATTAGGTAAAGTTATTTAATTTGTTTTTTTAATTTCACGGTTCCTGGTTCCAAAGAAATCAAAACT
The DNA here is from genome assembly GCA_024138025.1 of Combretum micranthum. Lineage (NCBI taxonomy): Eukaryota > Viridiplantae > Streptophyta > Magnoliopsida > Myrtales > Combretaceae > Combretum > Combretum micranthum. Next base: position 164,693 of record JAMXBD010000630.1, on the reverse strand, counting down.
AAATTGTGGGAACTAGCAGTTTCTAAGAATAGGGAATCGAACTACTACTCATGGGTTCGATTCTAATTCCACCAATTTTGGAATGAGGAACTGGTGGTTCAAGTGCGGTTCTAGACTTGAATCAGTCCATGACGACATCTAAACATGTATAATGTTAATGATGGAAATAGAGGAGAAAAAGAAAAGGAAGGGAAAAATATTAAGGATTCAAATAGAAATGGTGGAAAAAATTGATTAAATATGTAATTTTTTTTCCTTTTTAAAATAAAATACTTATACTCCGATCCTATGGAATGGGTCTACAATGGGGGAAGGATTGTCTAGTAATTTCCTAGCTAAGAACGTAAATATTAGTCCGATATAAAACTTGAGATTGAGTTAAAATTAATTATGGTTTAACTTCATTGTCTTTCTAACTTAATCAAGGATCTTATCAATTCTTATAAAAGGTTGGAACTTAACTTAATAACCTTCATTGAACGAGCTCCATCGAATTCAAGCTTTGGATAAAATTTAATTGTAATGATATCCTTTAAACAATCGAATGAAACAAGCTTGGTATAGTGGAGACTGAACTTGATAAATAGAAAAGTTGTAACCCAAAAACAAAATGTCAATCTATTGATGAGGATAAATCAGGTTATCCTTTTAGTCAATCAACTTTGAACCTTAGCAACTTTGGATGAGTTTAAATGAAGTTTTTTCCCCCTATAAAGTCCTTTTTAAGTCCTATTCCAAGTTGAATGGAGAGTTTCTTTCTACTTGGAAATTTTCCATGTTCAAAGTCTTGCTAGGATTGAAATTTAATAAGCAGTCTAAATAACTTTTGCTATTTAAAATCCCTAATGCACAACCCAATTATAGGTCGTGTTAACCCTTAACAGTCACAAAATCACAAATGGAGCATTTTCGAAAAAGAATGACCAATGCACCAGCCTATGCATGAGCCATGGATGAGTCTGCATATAGGTAGTGTATACCTTCTATGATCAATAAGAGAACATATACAAGCCTGTGTATAGGTCGTGGAAAACTCTTATAACTAGCACCATCATCTACCATGGTCATGCACTTTGCCGATATACTTGGCACTACCTTCTACTATGGTCATGCACTAGGTCATGCACTTTGTAACTTCTTCAAATCCACTTGTTTTTTTTCCCAAAAACAAATGAAATTTATTGAACACCTTCCTCTAATATTACCTAGAAACTTAAGTAATGTGGGAGAAGGTGTCACGCCCCAAAGGGTACCCTAAACGCGACAGTCCACCACACTCGATATTTAAACTTAAGTATGACATCCTTAGTCATCCCATAAGTTTACATATCGGGTGTAAGGTGTACTTACACAACTTTTAGGATCACACTTTGAATCGAGTAGCTTAAGAAAGCATACATAGCATTAAGAATAGAAATCACAACAGATAAATAGTTAAATTTTACAAAAACCAAGGGGCGTACCCCGCCAAAATAATGGGAGTCTACATCGTTAGCTCCAATTACAAATATCGAGTTCTACATTAAGAGATTTTCCTAGAAGTCCACGCCTATACTAGGTCCCGACTTCTTCAAAGCTCCTTAACCAATGATATACCTGCACAAATGTCCTCTCGAAACAACCCAAAATAGGGACACTGCAACAAAACTATTGGGGTATAAGCTAATTGCTTAGTGAATTCATTTCCCAATAACATACTCGATCAAGCTAAAAATATCTATACAAGCAAGTTATAATTAAGCAACCATATGAATGCACAAGCAAATGAGCAAGCAAGCATATGACTTTCCTAGTCATATATGAATGGATTTAACGCCTCCATTCGGGGTTTGGGGTAGTTCATAAGTCATGCAACTACATCCAATGTTGGTCCATAAGACATGCAACCATAGTCCCAATCTTAAGTGGGGTGGTCCATAAACATGCAACCACAATTTAATGTTGGTCCATAAGTCATGCAACCATAGTTTTCATTATTTGAATGGGGTGGTCCATAAGTCATGCAACCCTAGTCCCCTTCATTAAAGACCCCTGCTCCCGATCATACTTTTGTTCCCACCAAAAGCATTCTCGTAATGCAATGTGACTCACTACGTGATATGCATGTACAATTTATTCATATAATCATGGCATATTAATTAGATAATTTTAAAAGTGATCAGAACAGATTTCAGACACTCCAAATCTACATACTAGCTCATACAAGTTATTGCAACAAAGCTTGCCTCGATATACTTATCGTTCATTCATACAAGTTTAGATCACCATTCAATCACAATTTTATCTTTTCCTAAGTCTAATGCCACTACTACTACAAGCACACCCAAGAGCATAATTAATTGAGAAATGAACTCACTTGTCCATGTAGTGAAATCCACTAGTCGTAATAGTCCTCGGGGTGGTAACCCGTCCTCCAAATTACCTAAGTACAAAGAATACCCTCAATGAGTATTTCTTATGAAGTTCTATTAACACTTAACAATTTTATTTACTAAGTTCGTCAATTTCCTCCTAGATTGAAACCTTAACTTAAAAAGGTCATATCTAACTCATTTTAACTCGGAATTAGCTTATAATACACCGATTTCTATCCTACTTCGAAAGAGCTATCTATTTCTAAAGTTAATTCAAACATTTAAGATCATTTAGGGTCGGAAACATACTGTACAGTAGGGTTGCGAAAATCCAAGATTTGAGCCTTTGTGAAAAATTTGCTATATCTACTCTATTTAACTACTTAGACCAACTTATTTTATTCCTAAACTTGCAAGGAGATTCTCAAAACAAAATTAAGAGATTACACACTTATCTAATCCCAAACATAAGTTCAAATGAAACTTCTAAGAATCCATATTCATAAAACCAAAACAAGTTGAAACTCATTGTCTTGTTTTGAGTAATTCCTTTACTAAAACTTACTTAATTCAATGAAAATAATTTTCCTATATTATATATCATCAAAACATTCCATTTTCAATATGAAATACTTGTTTTGAGATCTAAAAGAAGGTTTTAAAAATTGGTCTCCCCATAATTACGAATTTCCTCTTTGAAGTTACAATGAAGACAAGACCTAAATTTTGTCTTTTACAAAACACTTGATTAAGCAATACTTTTAGGAAAACTCATTTAAACTTATGAAAATTCATTCCTTAAGATATCTATACCAAGAGCCCCTTATATTTTTGTCTAAATCTTCATTTTAAAGTTGAATGATGGGTTCCAAAAATGGGTCTTGGTCTAGATCCGAATTTTCATAAATTTATTTTGAACATATCTTTTGAAGAAATTCATCAAAACTCATGAAAAACAACCCATTACATATTATATCTTAAGAACCCTTCATTTCTTGAACAAAATCCTCCTTTTTGAGTTGGAAAACATGTTTTTATTTTAGGTCTTTGTCTTGATCCGAAAATACCATCTTTGTTTTTGAAAATAACAACTTTGATCCTTGTAAGATGAAGCCTTGATGATATACATCCATCAAACCTTCATTTTTTAACAAAAACTTCCATTTTAAGACTTGAAAGAGGGTTTTTAAAATAGTGCCTTGACAAGTTACGAATTTTACTTTTCATTCAAACTCAAATCTAAGATCTACTCAAAATACAACCATGGAAACATAAAAAGAACTTGATAGTTAGGCCTTAAGCTTCTAGATCTACACATAAACATAACCAAAGCTTTGTAAAACTCTAGATCTACAAGTTATCACAAAAATAAGAATATAAACAAGCCTTGAAGATAACAAATATACTAATAACAAAAAGAGATCATCAACAAGAGGAGTGTTTCAATTTTTAGCATCATCATCCATAGCCTTTTTAAGCTTGTGGAACATCCTTTGATGCATGAAACACCCATAATATCATCCTACAACATCCTATGGAAGTTAAAAGAGATGATTACCTCAAATATTTGCAAGAAAATTGTGTGTGTGTGTGGTGAAGGAGTCACACATAGAGAGGAAAATGAGAGGGTTTGAGAGCTTTTTGAAACAATGGAACAAAAATGAATGAGAGAGAAAAATAAGAGACTATTTATATTGGAGGAATTAGGGTTTGTGTGTGATAAAAAAAAATAAAACAAAGCATTTTGGAGTCAAAATGGGAGGGTTTCACGCCAACCAATGCTTGTAAGGAGGGAGGGGATTTGATTTTTGGTGTGACTTGTTTTGATAGATAAGTGTACTAATTGTCATAAATTGTAATAATAAATAAGAGACAAAATCCTTGAAAAGAAATGAATTTGAGTGATTGAAAGGTTGTAAGAATAGGGTATGGGTATGTGTGTAGTAGGTTGTACTTGTGAATAGTAATAAATAGTAGATAAGACATTTACTTTATCGGTAGTAACGAAAATACGGGAAAAAGGCTATAACTGTAATTTTTATAGCCCGAAAAATTATAAAATATATATTTTTGAAATCCTTATAAAATTCCGGTTCTAACGAGTATTCCGGAATATTTTTCTGAGTTTCTAGTTCCGGGCTCGCTTTTCCGTAATGAAGCTCGGGAAAGCTCGGAATAGAAAATTTTTCGAAATCAAAATTTTGTATGGTTCGAAATATACTATAAAACAATAATCCGCATTAATTTATCTTATAGAGGTTCTTTTATATAGAAATCTAAGAAAAGCCGGAATTAGGGTTTCTAGGTTACTTGTACTAATCCTATTTAGGGTTTTGATTTCCGATTTACGGAGCTTACTCAGTTACTAAGAAAACCGGGGTTTACAACCTACCCACCTTAAACAAAGTTTTGTCCTCAAAACTTGAACGGCTTACCTGATTCTTTAAACAGGTTTGGATACTTCTGCCGCATCTCATTTTCCGCTTCCCAAGTTGCTTCCTCGTGTGTATGATTCCTCCAAAGGACCTTTACATACTTAATTTCCTTACTCCTTAATTTTTGTACCTTTGTATCCAAGATCTGCACCGGGTGCTCCTCATACGTGAGGTTTTCCTTTAGTAACACTGGTTCCAATTCTATGATCTGATCCGGGTCGGAGACATGCTTGCGAAGAACAGAGACATGAAAAATTATGCACTCCCGAAAGATTTGGTGGCAAGGCAAGGCGATATGCTAACTCTCCCACCCGTTCCAACACTTCAAAGGGACCAATATATCGAGGGCTCAACTTTCCTTGTGAGCGGACTCGGTGAATACTCTTTATAGGATTTATCTTTAAATACACATGATCCCCCACTTGAAACTCAAGAATCCTTCTTTTTAAATCTGCCCAACTCTTCTGTCTATCTTGGGCTTCCTTCATCCGTTGTTGGATTACCCGAACCTTAGCATCTTGTACAAGATCAGGTCCAAGAACTATCTTCTCAACATCATCCCAAAACAACGGGGATCTACACTTACGTCCATATAAGGCCTCATAAGGCGGCATCTTGATAGTCGAGTGATAGCTATTGTTGTAGGCGAACTCAACCAAAGGTAAGTGCGCTTCCCAACTTCCCTTGAACTCCATCACACATGCCCGAAGCATATCTTCCAAAGTTTGAATTGTTCTTTCGGATTGCCCATCAGTCTGCGGATGATAAGCTGTGCTAAAATGCAACCTTGTCCCCAAACACTTCTGCAAGCTTATCCAGAACTTAGACACAAATCTCGGGTCTCGATCCGAAACAATCCCGGCCGGTACTCCATGTAGGCGAACGATTTCCTTCATATAAAGTCTCGCCAATTTATCCATAGAGAAAGTCATACTTATTGGCAAGAAGTGAGCAGACTTAGTTAACCGGTCAACCACAACCCATATAGCATCATGACCTGACGGTGTCCTTGGTAAACCACAAACGAAGTCCATAGAAATCTGGTCCCACTTCCATTCCGGTATAGGCAAAGGTTTTAACAATCCACCCGGCCTTTGATGTTCCACCTTCACTTGTTGGCATGTTGGGCACTTAATCACAAAATCTGCCACATCCCGTTTCATTCCGTTCCACCAATAATGTCCCTTAAGGTCTTGGTACATCTTGGTTCCTCCCGGGTGTACCGTGTACCCAGAATTGTGTGCTTCGCTCATAATTTCTTTCCTCATTTCTTCATCATCGGGCACACACAACCGTCCTTTCATCCTTATCACGTCGTCTTCATTTATGGTAAAATCAGTATATCTCCCCTCCTGAACTTCCTTCTTAATCCTTTGAAGCACTTCATCATAACGTTGAGCCTCTTTAATTCTTTCCACTAAAGTTGGTTCCAACACCAAATTTGCTATTTCCATCTCCAAGTCTTGCCCAACAATTCAATGCTTAGCCTCTCAAATTCTTTAATCAATTCTTTCTGGTCCGTCAAAAGAGTTGCGACCTCCCCGTGGTTCTTGCGACTCAAGGCATCGGCAACTGCATTCACCCTTCCCGGGCAATAATTTATCCCCAAATCGTAATCTTTAATTAACTCTAGCCATCTTCGCTGCCTCATGTTCAACTCCTTTTGGGTGAACAAATACTTAAGACTTTGTGGTCGGTGTATCTCACACCTTGTCCATAAGGTAATGTCTCCATATCTTCAAGGCAAAGACAACAGCGGCTAGTTCCAAGTCATGCGTGGGGTAATTCTGCTCATGTGGCCTTAACTGCCTTGATGCATATGCAATCACCTTCCCTTCTTGCATGAGAACGCATCCGAGACCATTTCTCGAAGCATCACTGTGTACCGTGTAGGGTTTCTCGGGGTTTGGCAAAACCAAAATCGGGGCAGAGACAAGCCTTTGCTTCAATTCTTGAAAACTTTGGTCCCTCTTTTCTGTCCAAACAAACTTTTCATTCTTTTGCGTTAACTGAGTTAATGGCTTGGCTATCTTGGAAAAGTCTTGGACAAACTTCCTGTAATATCCAGCTAAACCCAAAAAGCTTCTTACTTCAGTCACGGTCTTAGGTGGCTTCCATTCCACCACAGACTTAATCTTCTCGGGGTCTACAGATATGCCCTCACCTGACACAACATGTCCCAAAAATGAAATCCTATCTAGCCAAAAGTCACACTTAGAAAATTTGGCGTATAGCTTATGTTCCCTTAGGATTTGTAAGGCCATGCGAAGGTGCTCTTCGTGTTGCTCTCTTGTCTTCGAGTATATCAGAATATCATCTATAAACACAATCACACATTTGTCCAACAAGGATTTATATACCCGATTCATCAAGTCCATAAAAGCAGCAGGAGCATTCGTTAATCCAAAAGACATCACTAAGAACTCATAATGTCCATAACGAGTCCGAAAAGCAGTTTTCGGTACATCTTCAGGTTTAACCCTTAACTGATGATACCCCGATCGTAGATCAATCCGTGAGAATACACTTGCTCCTTGCAGTTGATCGAAAAGGTCATCAATCCTTGGGAGTGGATACTTATTCTTAATTGTAACCTTGTTCAACTCCCGATAATCAACACATAGTCTCATTGAACCATCCTTCTTCTTAACAAATAATACAGGTGCACCCCATGGTGACACACTTGGTCTTATGAATCCATGGTCCAAGAGTTCTTGCAATTGCCTTTGTAATTCCTTTAACTCAACAGGGGCCATACGATATGGTGCTTTAGATATCGGCTCAGTATTTGGCACCAAATCAATCTCGAAGTCAATTTCCCTCTTAGGTGGCAAACCTGGTAGCTCATCCGGAAAGACATCGAGAAACTCCTTGACAACTGTTATATCCTCAATCTTAGGTAATCTTTTTTTTTTTCTTGCATTAAGACAACCTTCACTTTCCATCTCATCCTCTCCATCCATAAGCAACTCAAACGAGCATAGATCTGCTCCTCTTGAAACTACAGTCTCACCTATGAACTCAACATCCATCCCATCAACATCCTTGAAATTTACTTTCTTCCTTCGACAATCCACAACGGCTTTAGCAATGGCTAACCAACTCATACCCAAAATCACTTCATATTTTCATCTCCAATACTATCAAATCACACTTCGTACCATGCCCATGAATCTCCATTGGACAATCCTTTAGCATCTCATTTGTCGTCACCACACTCCCAGTCGGGTTCTAACACGAAAGCTAGAGGCAACAGTGGCTATTGGTAAACCAACTTGTCTAGCCAATCTGGTGGTGATGAACGAATGTGTGGCTCCCGTGTCAAAAAGAGCATAGGCAGTCATCTTAGCTATCCATATGTGTCCTGCGTCCAACACTTACTAATCACTACCTTCACACCATCCTAACTTATCTTCCTAACTTCTTTAACTTAACCAAACTTGTTTTTCTTTTCTTATACTTGAATCTTAACAAATCAAAGCAGCAGAAAAACAAAGACAAGAGTTAGGAAACCTACCTGTCACAAGACCAAAATCCGGGCCGTTATCCTCCTCGAGAGCAGCCAATCCGCAGTCTTCATTTCCCATCTCTTCGCATACCCATTGCCCTTCGAGGTTGTAGATCCTCATCCCGTGCATTGCTGACCCAGCACGGCTGTTATTGTTCCCACCATTCCTTCCCGGTTTGCTGCCGCTGATCCCCCAAAAGGTCGAGCTGGAGCATTCTTCCTTTGAGGGCACTCATTGGCAAAGTGACCAAATTGCTTGCAGACAAAACACATGGTGGTAGTCTTCCTTGGGCAGTTAGCAATCTTGTGGGATGAGTCGCCACAAAAATAACACTTATCCGCTAACTGTGGGCATTTCTTGGGGTAGTGATCCCCCTGACATTTCCAACTACACTCTTAGGGTAACCTGTCCCCACTAGTGTTACCCTTATAGCCATAAGACGGCTTGAACTTCCTGTGGGAGAATCCAGATCCTGATCCCCCATAAAACTTCTTTCCAAAAACCGAGGGTGGCTTCTCAGCAGTCTTGCCCTTCCTTTTCTTAGCCCCTTCCACTATCCGGGCTCTTTCTACTAGCTCAACAAAGTTCTTAATATTAAACTCCTCTAGTCTCACCCTCAACTCCTCATCTAATCCATTTAAGAAAACTTGTATTTTTAGCTCCTCACTGTGCTTGTAAGAATCCGGAGCATATTGCAATCGACTAAACTCAGTCTCATATTGCTCCACGGTCCTCCCCTTCTGAGAAATGTTCAGGAATTCTGAGCTGAACTGCACCCGGAGACTCTCGGGAAGTAATTCTCCAAAAACTCATGGCGGAACCTTTCCCAAGTAACTGGTGGCATGAGCTCTCTTTCTTTCGATTCCCACCAAACCCGTGCATTTAGCCGAAGCAGGTAAGTGCCATAGTCAACTCTCAGGTGGTGTGGCACCTCAAAAGCCCTGAAGGATCGCTCTATCTGAGCTAACCAATCCTCAGCCTCGTCCGGTCTCCCAAAAGTCCCTTCAAAATATCTGTTACTCTTAATGAACTCGGGTAGGGAGCTTTTGTATGGCCTCATAGGTGGTGGAGGAGGCAAAGGCGCAGTGTGAGAGTGCGCGCTCTCCTGTGTCGGCATCCCCCAGAAGCTTGGGGTACAGGTGGTGGTGGAGTTGGAGCTGGAGCTGGAGCTTGTGCTTGTGCCGCTGCCGGCAAGCTTTGTCGAAGTGCTTCGAGCACTTGAGTCATTTGTGCCATTTGTCCAAGCATGGCTTGCAAAGCTACCTGTGTAGCATCTGCAGGAGGATTTGGAGGAGGGGCGGCTTGTTGCCCTTCTTCCATATTGGGTTGATTGGAGGCGCTTTCCTCCTGACGTCTCCTTCTCCTACCTCGGCTGTTGCAAATTTTATTTTTGTCTAGATAAGTAATCTTCTCAATATATTTTATTAATGTTTTCAAACGAGGTAACGGAAATAAAAGAAGTAGTAATGCGAGCGGAAAATAAAAGTGTGAAAAGGTAAATCAGGGAATTTAAGTAATAAAATTCTGAAATCATAAAACATAAATATAGCTTTATTGAAATTTAAACCACACGTGCCAAAAATCCTCATAATCAAAAATCAAGTAAAATTTTATAGAAGCAACAACGAAAAAAAAAAACATGTAACAATAACAACACAATACCAAAAGCAACTAAAGTAACTAAGCGGCATTCTATGAGTCTCATTAGAGTCACCTATGAAGGTTTTGCGATACTAAGTCGATTGTTTCCTAGTGGTTACTATCCACAAGGGTTAGATGATAGGATTTTAGGGCCTATACTATGGTCGTCTTCCATCTAAGTCTTCCTTAGTAATTCTATTCTATCCTTCCTTTTTATCCTTTCTTAAGGCTATTTATTTGTAGTTATGATTGTAAACTCTTAACCATGCTCTGATACCAACTTAAACTGTCACGCCCCAAAGGGTACCCTAAACGCGACAGTCCACCACACTCGATATTTAAACTTAAGTATGACATCCTTAGTCATCCCATAAGTTTACATATCGGGTGTAAGGTGTACTTTACACAACTTTTAGGATCACACTTTGAATCGAGTAGTCTTAAGAAAGCACACATAGCATTAAGAATAGAAATCACAACAGATAAATAGTTAAATTTTACAAAAACCAAGGGGGCGTACCCCTGCCAAAATAATGGGAGTCTACATCGTTTAGCTCCATTACAATATCTGAGTCTACATTAAAGAGATTTTCCTAGAAGTCCACGCCTATACTAGGTCCCGACTTCTTCAAAAGCTCCTTAATCCAATGATAACCTGCACAAATGTCCTCTCGAAACAACCCAAAAATAGGGACACTGCAACAAAACTATTGGGGTATAAGCTAATTGCTTAGTGAGATTCATTTTCCAATAACATACTCGATCAAGCTAAAAATCTATACAAGCAAGTTATAATTAAGCAACCATATGAATGCACAAGCAAATGAGCAAGCAAGCATATGACTTTCCAGTATCATATGTGAATGGATTTACGCCCTCCATTCGGGGTTTGGGGTAGTTCATAAGTCATGCAACTACAGTTCCAATGTTGGTCCATAAGACATGCAACCATAGTCCTAATCTTAAGTGGGGTGGTCCATAAGACATGCAACCACAATTTTAATGTTGGTCCATAAGTCATGCAACATAGTTTTCATTATTTGAATGGGGTGGTCCATAAGTCATGCAACCCTAGTCCCCTTCATTAAAGACCCGCTGCCTCCCGATCATACTTTTGTTCCCACCAAAAGCATTCTCGTAATGCAATGTGACTCACTACGTGATATGCATGTACAATTTATTCATATAATCATGGCATATTAATTAGATAATTTTAAAAGTGATCATATAGATTTCAGACACTCCAAATCTATACTAGCTCATACAAGTTATTGCAACAAAGCTTGCCTCGATATACTTATCGTTCATTCATACAAGTTTAGATCACCATTCAATCACAATTTTATCTTTTCCTAAGTCTAATGCCATACTACTACAAGCACACCCAAGAGCATAATTAATTGAGAAATGAACTCACATGTCCATGTAGTGAAATCCACTAGTCGTAATAGTCCTCGGGAGTGGTAACCCGTCCTCCAAATTACCTAAGTACAAAGAATACCCTCAATGAGTATTTCTTATGAAGTTCTATTACACTTAACAATTTTATTTACTAAGTTCGTCAATTTCCTCCTAGATTGAAACCTTAACTTAAAAAGGTCATATCTAACTCATTTTAACTCGGAATTAAGCTTATAATATACCGATTTCTATCTACTTTGAAGGAGCTATCTATTTCCAAAGTTAATTTAAACTTTTAAGGTCATTTAAGGGTCGGAAACATACTGTACAGTAGGGTTGCGAAAATCCAAGATTTGAGCCTTTGTGAAAAATTTGCTATATCTACTCTATTTAACTACTTAGACCAACTTATTTTATTCCTAAACTTGCAAGGAGATTCTCAAAACAAAATTAAGAGATTACACACTTATCTAATCCCAAACATAAGGTTCAAATGAAACTTCTAAGAATCCATATTCATAAAACCAAAATTTACAAGTTGAAACTCATTGTCTTGTTTTGAGTAATTCCTTTACTGAAAACTTACTTAATTCAATGAAAATAATTTTCCTATATTATATATCATCAAAACATTCCATTTTCAATATGAAATACTTGTTTTGAGATCTAAAAGAAGGTTTTAAAAATTGGTCTCCCCATAATTACGAATTTCCTCTTTGAAGTTTACAATGAAGACAAGACCTAAATTTTGTCTTTTACAAAACACTTGATTTAAGCAATACCTTTTAGGAAAACTCATTTAAACTTATGAAAATTCATTCCTTAAGATATCTATACCAAGAGCCCCTTATATTTTTGTCTAAATCTTCATTTTAAAGTTGAATGATGGGTTCCAAAAATGGGTCTTGGTCTAGATCCGAATTTTCATAAATTTATTTTGAACATATCTTTGAAGAAATTTATCAAAACTCATGAAAAACAACCCATTACATATTATATCTTAAGAACCCTTCATTTCTTGAACAAAATCATCCTTTTTGAGTTGGAAAACATGTTTTTATTTTAGGTCTTTGTCTTGATCCGAAAATACCATCTTTGTTTTTGAAAATAAACTTTGAAAATCAACTGATCCTTGTAAGATGAAGCCTTGATGATATACATCCATCAAACCTTCATTTTTTTAACAAAAACTTCCATTTTAAGACTTGAAAGAGGGTTTTTAAAATAGTGCCTTGACAAGTTACGAATTTTACTTTTTCATTCAAACTCAAATCTAAGATTTACTCAAAATACAACCATGGAAACATAAAAAGAACTTGATAGTTAGGCCTTAAGCTTCTAGATCTACACATAAACATAACCAAAGCTTTGTAAAACTCTAGATCTACAAGTTATCACAAAAATAAGAATATAAACAAGCCTTGAAGATAACAAATATACTATAACAAAAAGAGATCATCAACAAGAGGAGTGTTTCAATTTTTAGCATCATCATCCATAGCCTTTTTTAAGCTTGTGGAACATCCTTTGATGCATGAAACACCCATAATATCATCCTACAACATCCTATGAAAGTTAAAAGAGAATGATTACCTCAAATATTTGCAAGAAAATTGTGTGTGTGTGTGTGGTGAAGGAGTCACGGCATAGAGAGGAAAATGAGAGGGCTTGATAGCTTTTTGAAACAATAGAACAAAAATGAATGAAAGAGAAAAATAAGAGACTATTTATATTGGAGGAATTAGGGTTTGTGTGTGATAAAAAAAATAAAACAAAGCATTTTGGAGTCAAAATGGGAGGGTTTCACGCCAACCAATGCTTGTAAGGAGGGAGGGGATTTGATTTTGGTGTGACTTGTTTTGATAGATAAGTGTACTAATTGTCATAAATTGTAATAATAAATAAGAGACAAAAGATCCTTGGAAAAGAAAATGAATTTGAGTGATTGAAAGTTTGTAAGAATAGGGTATGGGTATGTGTGTAGTAGGTTGTACTTATGAATAGTAATAAATAGTAGATAAGACATTTACTTTACCGGTAGTAACGAAAATACGGGAAAAAGGCTATAACAGTAATTTTTATAGCCCGAAAAATTATAAAATATATATTTTTGAAATCCTTATAAAATTCCGGTTCTAATGAGTATTCCAGAATATTTTTCTGAGTTTCTAGTTCCAGGGCTCGCTTTTCCGTAATGAAGCTCGGGAAAGCTCGAAATAGAAAATTTTTCGAAATCAAAATTTTGTATGGTTCGAAATATACTATAAAACAATAATCCGCATTAATTTATCTTATAGAGGTTCTTTTATATAGAAATCTAAGAAAAGCCAGAATTAGGGTTCCTAGGTTACTTGTACTAATCCTATTTAGGGTTTTGATTTCCGATTTACGGAGCTTACTCAGTTACTAAGAAAACCGGGGTTTACAGAAGGGGCGAGGATTACAAATGTTACCATAAGTGAGATAAGAAATATAAAATTACTGAATATCTTGATTGCTCTATCCTAAATTATAAAGGATTCTAATGTTTGAGATAAAGCAACTTTCTAGATACCTATGTACTTTCCTAAGTTAGAAACACAAATTGATTAAATGATTATCCAACTATAAGAATTTATGTGGCTACTAGTAATAGATGGGGAGTATTAACTATTATTGCGGTAATCTGATGATTCTTGTGTAGTGTTGTCCTAAGGGTTGTTGTACTTGGAAATGATGCGGGTAAATATAGGTGTTTCAATTTCATAATAATTAAAGGGTACCCAATACTAGTATATGCACTTATGGATGTTGAAGAATACCCAACATCATATATATGTAATTACTATATTTATGTGTGTCGAGATACTAAGTTGTCCCTTTGATGAAAATTTAAAGATAATGAATTAAATGCTTGTTGTATTAGATTTATGTGTATGCATGTAATTGAGTGACTGTCTGTTTATGTGTGTATATTTGTGGTATACTGTACTGAGTTTGGCTCACTTATTTTCTATTTTTTTGAGTACGGAATATTAAAGATTACGTTTTCTCAATTGTGGATCAAAGAATGGAATTGCGTTCTACACTAGAATTTTTGAAAATTATAAATAGACTGATATAATTTTGGATAGTTTTGGTTATGGATTACTTCATAGCTTGTATCTATCATGTAATAAGAGTTAGTGGATTTCATCTGGCAGGTTGTAAATATTCCAAAATTTAGAGTGTTGCAAAAAAATAAAATAAAATAAGCAATTAGTCTTATATTGTTTTGTTTATTAATATACAATGACTAATCTAGTTAAGGGAAGGAATAAGAATATCTCACATATTTCACATTACATAAATAGAATAAGTATTACTTATGATATTTCCATTGTATTAATGACAAAATAAAACATTTTCTAAAAATATGTTTGAAATCATAATTTCATTTCAGAATTAGTATTTGTATACCAAACGCTTTATGCTCTTTTTATAAGATTTTGTGAGCGCAATAAAACAACAAGATATCCTTATATGGTTAAAACTACCGCCTTAGATAAAAGGGAAGAGTCCTCAAGAAGCTACCCATCTCGCCTTGTTGCTAAAAATTGTTTTCCTATATTTTTAGTCAAGACATTGTATTACCCCTTTAATGTATTACATCAATACAGATAAGAAACCTCATAACTAACTTAACCCAGAAAAGCAAGTAACTAACTTAACCCAGAAAAGCAAGCAACCAACGAACAAACATATATATATAATATGTATGTCTTTATGTTTTATGTCTAACATGAAAACCAAACCCCAAAGTTCAAAGGAATATGACCATCAACCATCAAACCGAACCCAACACACAAAGTCAAATCCAAAAGAAAAAATAACCAAAAGAACAAGAAAAGGGAACGGCACGCGTAGCCAACGTGTGTACCTTAACTTAACATATAAAAATATAACATTCAATAACGTCCCCTTGCAACAGCTCCTCATTCCTCTCATCTGTCCTCCAATAACTTCTCTCTCTCTCCCAAATTGTAATTCTCTTCTTCTATTCTCTCTCTCTATTTTCTTTTTTTTTTTTTAATTCGAATAATACCTTCTCCATTTTTATTCAATAAGGTTGGAACACACCCATCAAAAGTTCCTTCAATTTGTCTATGGCTTCGGTAATGTTTCTTTCTTCTTTTTTTTTTATCTGCCTGTACATCCATGCATATTATGTTTTGATTGGGATTTGTCTTTTGCATATAATATACATAAATGTATATAGACATTCTTACATGTTATATAATTTGTTGTGATGAATTACTACGTTAAACTTGATGGATCATGTATAGGAGTTTGATTTATGATATATTTGATGGTAGTAAATGATCTAAATTAAAAGGAAATATCATTCGTTAGATGATTGAACGCTTGACCCTTTGCCAATGACACGTTATGAACGTGAAACATTGGTAGATATGGGAATTCAAACGTTTCTGGCTGAATAGGATGATGCGATCTTCATAGTTAACCCAAGATTCACACCACTTTTCAATCTTTCCAGTCGATCTATAACAATTAAAAAACAAAAAAGACGTACAACGTACCCTCATAAGTTGGCTTCCAATTTTTTTGTGAGGTGATTTTACCATACTATGTTACTCTCGTTTTAAAGAAACTGGTGCTTATTGCACATAAAGATGATGGATCCTGCTGCTCTATTGTGATTTGAAGAGAACTTAGACGAAACCTTTTGCATAATTTATTTACCGAATAATTTGTTGAGATACTCTTAAATCTTTCTGGTTTTTTTTTTCTAAAAAAAAAAAATTCACTTAGTATGATCATACTCTGAAATGTTTATAATTTTGTTTCATGGAATACTAAAAAGTAATGGTGGTGGAGAGAATAGAATTCCATGGATTCTATTGCCACAAAATAATGAATTGAGATTAATTGGTGGAATTAACCAAATATTGTAGCTCATAGTTTCCAGGCAAGTGTGCAAGATTGGATCGGATATCCCATGATTCTTTTTTTTTTTTTTTTCAACTGCCTCAGTTGTTTTAGCTGTTTCAATGTGAACTTCATATTTGAGCATTACGTATTTTAATTTTGCAAATGTCTACCGAATCACATAGGAAGTTGATTGTTTATTTTGTATGACCATCAAGCTTTGCCATCATAGA
The DNA here is from genome assembly GCA_024138025.1 of Combretum micranthum. Lineage (NCBI taxonomy): Eukaryota > Viridiplantae > Streptophyta > Magnoliopsida > Myrtales > Combretaceae > Combretum > Combretum micranthum. The sequence continues at coordinate 148,212 of JAMXBD010000630.1, read as the reverse complement.
AAACATTTGAACCTTATACTATCCCCATCAATGTTCCAAATAGACTAACATGATACATGGTATATTTTCATGGGATTCATCGTGCTGCAACCTTGCAAGGTTCACCAAGGTTTTGGGCAGCTTAATTTCTTAATGATCTTTTCATTCATTGTTATAGGATAGAACTTTAGACCAACACTTAGCTTCAAGTTTAAATATTAGATGACAGAGAATGAAATGTCTCATCAGTTTGGATCGCCTTTCAGAAAGTTTGTAATCATGGAAGAGAGAATATAGGAAAATTAGTTTAGATATTTGCAGTCTTACCACAGAATAGCACAATTCAGAATTCATGTCGAGGGATCTGATCCATTCTCGACTTGCGCGTTCTTATGTGTATATACACATGTATAGGGGGGTCGACCATTGCCCAAATTTGGAGATTGGGATGTAAACAACCCTGCCTCTGCTGAAGGATTTACGGTCATATTCAACAAGGCTCGAGACGAGAAGAAGACTAGCGGAACTGCAGCAAAGATGGCCTCCTCCCCTCCTCGAAGGAAGGAAACTACTTCGTATAATAGCAAGAAGGAGAAAGTGCAATACTCACAAAAGGTATCACTTACTACATATCTATTCCCCCACCCTTTGTTATCATTTTCGCTAGAAAACTTACAGAAGCAAAGGTGAGTTAGGGTGAAATCTAGAAAAAAGTGAGACTATTGGTGATGTGATGAGGGCCTATTCCCTCCTCGATTACTACCTTCTTTTTTTGGTCGGAATTAAACAATATCATATGTTGTTTGCAGAGGACCAAATGGTTTTGCTGCGGATGAGCCCACACCCTCTTGGGGCCTCTTTAAGCCATGAAGATATATTTTGCGTTTAGTATAAAGATGAGGCCTTCTCAGTTCTCAGGTGTCAGGAATGACCATTATGTGAAGACAAATGAGAATAGAGTTCTCTTACAGTCATGACAGACTATATAACCTCAAAAAAACAATAAAAAATAATAATTAAAAGAAAAAAAAGAGAGAGAGAGAGAGAGAGATCGGTGCCTTTATTTTTATTTTTTTTGTTTAATTTTTTTTTTTTCCTTTTTTTCATTTTTCAAGGTCTATAATGGTGTGTCTGTAATGTGTATCAAAAACACACAAAGAAAAAGGGGACAGAGAGAGTCCAGAAACATGAGATCTTCATGAGGTGTAACGGGGAAATCTACCATCTCCTAGCTATATGTTTAACCCTTCCCATTATCTTCTATCTAGATCTTCTCTTTTATTTCGAGTATTAATGTAAATGTACAAAAAGTCTAAAAACTGCCACATTGCATTCACCCCTTCTAGGCAAGCTCGTGCCCAAAAACGCACCTGCTCCATTATTTTTTTTTTTATTTTTTTTTTTTTTTTAAGTGGGGAAAGGGATGCTCCAAGCACGCCGAATGAAATCCTAGAGCATTTTTTTTTTTTTTTTGCCCAGGGGTATGCAAATTTCTAGTGAAGATACATGACGCAGTGATAACTTCAAATAGACAAAAATATCGTACAAATAATTTTCAAGCATGCGCGTGAAAAGACTACAAAACAGTGTTAAATTTATAACATTAGATTTCACCACTCACAGAAAATCTTGGGGTAGCTTCAGGTAAGTCAGAATTTCAAGTGCCAAGGAAAATCTTAGGCAATATATGTCCTAAAAGCTAGGACCACCTAAAACTTCTATACAGACTGTTGAATCACAGCGTCGCTTACATTTAGCGTGCTGGCAACAGTAGGCCCATCTGCTTTGGCAGAGTTGAAAACAGAAGGCTGCTGATTGGATGCAGATCCAGATGTGGGAGACAGATCTACTGGATGGTCGAATATACATGAAGGGCCAAACTTACAGATGCCATAGCGGCTGTAGTGCGAACAGACATTCTTGTCCTGTGTTTCAGAGTCAAAACATGTTCACATTAATATAGAAGCAAAATAATAGGAAACCCAGACATTCTATTCCTGAATTTCAAAGGCAAAATACGCTTGAAGAGTAATATAAAAGCATAATAACAGGAAACCATACGATCAGTATGATATGTAAATATGAATCCATCTTCCTTTTCCTCCATAATCACTCCTCATTTATGGTCGACATCTTATGGGGTCATTTTTCAACGAAATTTTTTTCTATGTAAAAATCGAACAGTTGCGTCGATCTTTTCAGTACAACTGTTTTAGCAGAGATACGTTTACAATACCATTCCATTCAGTTTCAATCTTTATATTCAGTGTCTTTTTTAACGAGATATCTCAGAGACAATATGAATGATGAAATCTTCACAGTAATGCTGCCAAAGAGTCACTCCCCCACATTTGAGAAAAACATGAGATTGAACCCAAAAAACAAATGAATAAGGAACAGATACTTACAGGTCTCAGGGGCAGTCCCTTGTCACTAAGCACGACTGAAACTGACCTTTTGATTCGGTCTCTGGGATGATGGTATTTGCAGTTAGACCTAAACTTACAATCACCTGTTTTAAGATAATAGCTGCATTCAGGTTGGCCAGGTCGTTCGGGAAACTCATCAGCCACCATCTGCTGCTGATTATGCGGATATTTATGGGTTTCAGCAGGGGGAAGTTTCATCACATATGCTGGAGGAGGATGCAAAGTTGGTCCTGGTGGAGTGACAGGAAACTTGACAAAAATCAAGCACATGAAAGATAAGTCAATTTAAGTGTCCATGAGATAGAGGAACTAATATCACAATGAAATTCCCCACCACACACTTGGGGCATCAATCATCAAACTGGTAGATGATTGTGATTGCAAAGAACCCAAGAGGAAAAAGACACCTCCAATTGACAGAAACAAGATTGATTCCATCCCTTTGCAGTGAGTGTGCTGTCATTTTTTCTTATTAAAAACAAATCATGAAGGTTCCTCAGAATACATCATACTGTTTTCAACTACTTATCTACATTTACATATGATTCATAAAGTGGCTAATGATTGTTGATCTCAATAAAGTAATTTATTCTTCAATAAAAGAAATGCTGACTCAGAAATCTATTTACATTTGGTATATTGGCTAATTTTTTGTTTGACTGCTGTATACTTCCCTGTGATAAGTGATGAAATACACAGAACAATCTACCAAAAGAAGCTACTTTTCAATACCTCTGAATATAGTAGTATAAGACTTTACAAACCTAACCCGGGCCAAGAAGACTAATGCATAAGAGCCTTCTTTTTTTTTTTTTAAAAGAATTTTAGAATTAAGGAAAAAAAAAAAAGGTTCCCCAAAAAAAAAAAAAAATATGTTGAAAGTAAGAAAATAGCCTGCCCCAGCTTCATCAAAATTAGTTTTTGCTAAGTGCAATTTCCACCTACTGTTGCTTTGAGCCTGAGCCAAATACCTTTCTATAAAACGTATGTTCCTTCAGTGCAATTTGAGTTTTTGATACAAGATTTCAGTTACACATGCTCTTTTCAAATTAGATAGTAAAGTTAATAGTTCTAAACACAAGTTGAATGGGATGTAGACATCAAATCAATCTATTACAAAGGGAAAATTCTTGATCACCCATATAAATGATAAAGTGGTTTAGTCAGCCATAGTTTTATCTACTAGGAAAAATGATCATTAAATCCCCCACTCTTATTTGCAAGAAGAAGAAAGCAGGGGGGAAGAATGCCGCTTAATTTGCTAGAGATCAACCAAAGCTGTAGTTACAAGAAAACAAAAACGAAATTCCTTGGAAACAAGTATTAGACTAATACTTGGAACCCTGAACACATTTTTGTGGCACTCAAATCAATTAGTGACAATTTAATCTTTTTAAAAATTTTCTCCTATAAGTATATATTTACCGAATTATACATGCCACTTCTGGCACACATATAATTTGAAATACACCAGTGGCAAGCAGAATGAGAAATCCCAGAAGAAGGCACTTTTGTTTCACAAATTCATGAGGCAGCACTAATATACATGAATAATGGTGCATTTGATTGATTAAAACAACATTATCTGACATAAAGTATTCTTTTCTTCTATTCCCTATGCATGTTTTGGCCACATACTTCTACATAGATTTACATACATTTACTTAGGTAGAGATCGATAAATTGGAATCTTATTTCGCAACTTGTATCAAATTTGCATAAAATCATACCAACATTACTCGAATGATGCAGTGAAAAGTGCTCAATCAACAAGTGGATAATATATTTTTATGTTAAGAAGTACATAATGTATGTTTTATTAAAAAGTGCTCACTAGACTTCGCTTCTGAGACACCTAAAATGAACAGTATTAACTGGTTGTCTGAGACAAACATGTTTAGGTAACTAGGAGCATTGGTAAACTTCCAAATGGACAAACCCACAAGAAATTAAGAATTACAAAGAAAGTCCCTATTTTATTAGTATGGTTTTTTGGAAAGGCTTTGAAAAGCAATGTTCCTAAGCATTAAAAATTTGGTCTTGAAGACCTCTTTTACGCTTACAATCAAGGTTGTGTAGAATCGGAATGTAATAATTGAAATGTAAAAACATGAGTTTCTACAACTTATGCAAAATGACACTGAAAAACTATAAATATGCTTACAATAATAACAAAAAATTCAAAATATATTCTTTTTCATATTAACTATCGATTCATAATACAACATGCACAGAAAAATAGCAGTAAGAGTTTGAACCTAAGGTTTTCCCCTTCCGCCCTTTTTCTAAAAGAAACCAAACATTTAAACTTATCCTAGTTCTTGATCAATAGATAAAATAAATAAGTTCTCTCATAAATTTTGCAACTAGAACTTGAATTTGAACAAGGATTACAAATATCAAAAGAGGGAAGGAAAGTGGTGAGGAAACAAATAGTGGAATGCAATAAGAAAGATGCAACACCCTAATAGTTGATGGACTTATAAAAGCACTACTGTAATTTTCATATTTTAACCTATTCGACTTAAATAGATTAAATCGATAAACTGAGTTAAAAACGTAAGATTTTACGAGTTTACATGTAGACTAGGTTTGAATCATAAGATTCTAAAAAGATAAAAAAATAAAAAGATTTTATGTACAAGTTAACTCGGCAGAATCTCTTACAATGGTAATTCATAGAATCATGCAAGTAAAATTGCGATTTTGACAGCTATGCTTACAATTGATTACTACTGAAAGCACATAATAATGTCCAATTGCTTGTGAAACATGAGATTAAAAGAAACAAGAAATTCAATTAACTCAAGGTAAAAAAAAAATCGCTTAGAGGAATGATGGGGGTATGCATACCTGATACCCATTCCATTCTGCATGTGGAGATGAAACTCCTTGGGTTGGAGGATACAACATTGGAACAAATGGTGCAGGTGGAACCTCATTTAATGGCCCAGGTGCCGACCAAGCTGCAACAGGAAAATGTGATGGGCTTTGCAGGGAAGATGATCCGCCATTGGTATATTCAGATGCATCACCTCCTCCTGCTGTAGGATCAGGATGATTGAACTTGCAGGTTGCTCCATATTTGCAGGATCCAGTACGCATGTAGTATGGACATTCCTTTTCTCCCTGAAGCAAAAAACAGTAGATAGACATTAAATATGTATCATGATGCAACAAGGATAACATGTTCATGGCCATAATCTCATCACACGGTAAAAGGTGACACATACCAATCGAATTGGCAAACCCAAAAAGTTCAGCTCTTGTGCAGGTGCTACAGGAGCTTTTGCCCTTGCATGGTTGAATCTACATGCTTTTCCAAATCTACAGCCTCCAGTCTTTAAGTAATACTGCCACATGTCAAGAAGATTTATTGACAAGATAGGAAAGGTATGTTGCAGCATCTTACTTTTGCTGAGAAACAGAATTTGCCATACAAGGTATTGGAATTCATAGGACCACAACTTCGTAATTATTTTATTATAAGCATATCCAAGATACAATTTTTCAGACCAATTAACTGCAGAAGCTGAAGAAGATGTGCTGAATGTAGCAAAAAGAAATGCAATACCTTGTATGGTGGAATTATAAACAAAAGTAGGATCCTTCCTTCCTTTCTCATTAAAAAACGTGTGCACAACAGATGTCAATAACATGGTTTGCTATATGTATAGTATGTCATCAATTCCATAATTTGAGGGTTCAGGAAAAAGAGAACAATAGTCAGAACATTTGGGTCTGAATCCTCCATACGTGCACCCTATATAGGTCAATAGGTAGATAGAGCTCTATTCTTACAATTGGTTGTTGTAATAACTGCTTACAGGTTGGATATCTTATCATTTAAGGGATAATAATAAAACATGCACATAATTGGTGGCTATGATCAAAACTTAGGTGTGAGTCATGTCAATGACATATGCTTTGTGATATAATCCTTTGACCTCCTCTATTCAGTGAATTGTGTACAAACTGTAAGGAGATTATGCACGCAATAATGTCAGATGGAGAGGGTTCCCCACTTTCCTTTGTAGTTTCCTTTTTCTTTGGGCAATGGAGAGACATGGTCATATTATAATTAAATACCTTCAGGCACATGAACCATGCTACAAGATTTCTGTGTTGATTCAGTATAACTTGCACCTATGTAGGTAGACCTTAAAAGAATCTCGGTGAAATTTATACCTAAAACTTACGCAAAATGTCATTGGAGTGTCTTGGGTGTCAACTACTAGGCTAACCCTTGGGAGTCCTTTGTAGTTTAAGCAATGGGGTCAGTCACATTTGTGTTACCAGCGGAAATTCCTTTTTTCTTTTTTCCTTTTTTTTCTTTTTTCTTTTTTCGGTAAGTTTTACCACAAGATATTCCACTATGCCTTGAACAGCTTCTGCCGATACTATGCCTTAGAAAGAAATTTATCGTGTTTCAACTTTTCTTAAGCTTCATTAGTGGTATCCTCTTGCATTTTTATTAAAATATTAGAAACTCGTGATCAAGTTAGTAATGAGTTCCATTACCTCCTTACCCCCCCCCCCCCAAATAAAGAAAATGATAGTTTTCTATAGAAGCGGAAACATCAGAATAACAACTTACCCAAAAAATGATGATAGGCTTATCCACTTTGGAGTACTAAAACGAAACATGATATAGTAGGTGAGAGATAAACCTTGCATTCAGTCTGTCCTGGCCTCTCATGGGGTTCTTCTTTTTCCTTCGTCTTGTCTCTTGTAGACTTCAGGCCCTTCAAAGAAAAGGTTTAAATTTCAAAATTTGAGCATGGTATGAAAAGAAGATGCCTATAAATTAATAATCAGAACACTACGATTCAAAATCTTCCATCTTTTTTCCTTAAAATATGAAAGATTGTGTTCACATGGAACCTTCACTTGTGCATATGAGAAGTGTCTAGGACGGTTGCACTTGGATTATAAACATTTACCATAAAGGAGGAAATATCAAATTTCAACTGGCATTGGCAATTCAACACGTAAAAACTCATTTTCATTAGTACTTCACTCTTTTTCCCATATATGATTGCCAATATACACCTCCACATCATTCAGATGATTAACACCATGTCTCATGGAAATCATTCCGCAGACAAAAGCAAGAAAAAATTCCAAGTAGAAAAAGGATAAAGGAAAGTAAAAAAAAAAAAATAACCGATTATTTCATTTGGTATGTTTAAAGCCTAAGTTCATGATCAAAATCCTCCTTGCAAATCCTCAACATGGAGACACTGCTGCATAGGATTGAAATAATGACCTAAACCAACCAGAATGCAGGTTCCACATTAACACCACAAAATCCATCCACTTTATCCCATCCCAGTCCAGTGTTACGCAAAATCTCACATGAGATAAGCCTAGTTAAGTTATATCCACAACTTAAGTACCTTAAAAAAAGAAGATGCCATATCTTGCAGGGTCCATATCCATTGCCACTAAAGTTACCTTTTGAACCATCAGGTAGGACTTAATCAGTGCAACATCACATAGGTTAATTCATGCTTGCTCCAATTAAGTCTCTATCACAAAAAGAAGAAAACCCAATCTTTCTCTATACCTTCCCTTTACTAAGAAGTTCTTCATTTAATAATGTGTTCTTTACTTCTTAATGGAAACCACCCCCATTGAAGACAACAATACCAACCAGATCAGTCTACTTTCTTTCTCTTTTACTCTACCCAAGTACAAGGAAACAGTGCGACTAGCAACTCTGGCAGACACAACAAATAGAAAAATCCCAAAACACAACAAGAAAAGATAAATAAATCTAGCCTCACTGTTGCTAACTTTTAGGAATTATATAAATCGGTAAATGTCACGTTTGTTACTTAAACTTTACCTATCCATACAATTAACTACATAGAGTTTGAAGTTTCAATTTACTACCTACAAGTTTTTCAATGTCATTTATAGCACCTAGATGAGTACTAGCTAATTGTAATTTTTAGCTGTCAATTACCTACCTAGAGTTTGAAGTTTCAAGTTACTATTTATAAACTTTTCAATGTCATTTATAGTACCTAGATAAGTACTGGCTAATTGTAATTTTTAATTGCAAAAATGGGTAAATTTCATATAGCTAATCGTAAAATTTGGTTAAGTTCAAGTAGTTAATCGTAAAGATGGGCAATAAACTAGGCGATTTCAGGTAACAAATGTGACAATTATTCTATGTAAATCCACAAAAGCACATATCACAATTTCCATAGGTACTGAGGGTGCCCTAATTTCTGTGTATATATATTTAGCCAATGCATACTACAATTAGGGGAAGAGGAATCTGGTCTATGGTTGTCATCTGTTGAAAGATGAGGGTGCTACAACGTGTTTTGAGTAATTGCTAGGTTATAAAGAATAACAAAATCACACCACACACATACACAAGCACAACCAAACACGTAATCAAAATTCAAACATGGAACATTTTTATATATAAAAAAAAAAATGTTCAAAAAGCAATTTAAGTAGACCTGAGTCTTTCTACGAAGTGGATGATTAAACTTGCAATTAGATCCAAATCTACAACTCCCAGTCCTCATATAGTAAGGACAATCCCCTGCTTCCGGCCTCACCGGATACAACACACGTCTCTCTCCGACTCTATAATTATTCTCCAAGCTTTCATCTCCTTCTTTTCCAATTTTACCCTCGCCGCCTTGTTCTTCTTCCTGTTCGTCTACTTCCAATTCTTCTTCAGTACAACTATTGTTGTTAGTATCGTTGTAATAATAATAATTATTATTAGTCTCATCTCTTCCTTCATCATTCCAACCGCTCTCCTGAGCTAACTTGTTGTTCCGCGATTCTTCCGTAACAACTAGGTTTTGGAGCTCTTGAGAGAGAGACTGGTGGAGAGTAGTCGTCATCGAGATCGGCATCGGAGGATTTGTGTTGCGAGTGATCGAGTTTAGAATCGGATGGAGGTTGTAATGCTGGCCCCAACCCTAACCCTAACCCTAGGTTTTGGTCATCAGGAGTAGTCATGGTAGCAGTAGTGGTGGTGGTGTTGGAATCTGGAGGAGGAGGAGGAGAAGAAGTAGAGCTGAAAAACCACTTAAAGAGGGTGTTTGGTTTCATTATTATGCTTCTTCTTGTTCTTCAAGAGTCCGCATTTCAACATTCTAAATAAATGATAAAATTATGATCGATGGATGGTTAAATAGAAAGAGGAGTGGAGTGAGCAGTATTTGTTTGTTTGTTTGTTTTAGAGAGAGAAAGAGAGAATATGCAGGGAAAACCGAAAGGGGGGAAGAAGTGTGAACAAAGGGAAAAAGGTAAGATTTATAGAGAGAGAGAGAGAAAGAGAGGAAAGAAATATAAAAAATAAAGTAACCAAGTATTCCGTATTCGTATTCCTTTTCAGTCTACTTATTTTCCTTTTCTATTTTGTTTATATTCATTTATTTATTTTTTCCAAAAATATGCGTACTTATAAAATTATAATATATAAACGGTTAATGATATTTATTATGTTATTAATCCGGCATGTGCCATATCCATATGGACATGGATTGGCATATAAGGTATAAAAATATTTAATTTAAAATATATATATTATATTTTAATTATAGGACTGTTTAGAAAAATTCTAAAAAAATAGGATACTTGAAACTGGGGGAAAAGAAAAACTATTACAAATTTATTATCGGAATCAAAATAATCTCGATTTTAGACAATTTGACCTGGTCTCTTGAAGAGACGAGGTCATTAGTAACTGACATAGTCTCTTCAAGAGACGAGGTCCGCGAGCCTAAAACTCTCAACAAACCTCCTTCTTCCCTGTTCCTTCTTCCTCCGTCTTTTGCACTTTCAAAACCCTACCCCCGATTCGAAACCCTAACCTAAATTCTCAATTTCGAGTTGATTAAGCGCACTTAGCTCCGTCTATTAGTGATTTTGGATCACCCGACATTGAGGAAGAAGTAATTTGGTGGAGAGGAGTGGCGTCGGCATGAGAAAGGAAGAGAACAACGAACGGCGACGATTTGTGATATGAGTCCGCAAATTTAGAAATTTTTGTTGAATTATTGATGCTACATTGTTGAATATTCGTTGTATGTGTTGTTGGAATATTGGTTATTGTAAAATTCCGAAATTTTACATTTTTTTTTTTGAATTTTCGATGTTACATTGTCGAATATTGGTTGTGTAAATTGTGCGCATATTGGTTGTTGTACGCAAAGTTCAATTTTTTTTTTTTTGTATGTCTATGTGTTCATATATTAACTATGGGAATTTAATATGATAGATAGGTTTGTTGAAAAATAGAAAAAAAAATTACGTAATAGAAATCAACATTTAAAATTATAATTTTCTAGAAATTAGTAATTTTAATTTTATATAAATTAAATTATAAATTAGTGATAGAAATCAACATTTAAAATTTTACGTGAAAGGAGAAATTAACTTTATAGAAAGTCATATAAATAAAACAGATTAGAAATTAGTAATATTAATTTTAAGTTTAAAAATAAAGCCATATTATTCACTTCTTTTGTTCATACACCATGTCAATATACTATTAGAAGACTCAGTTATATATAGTAGCATTAGGAATTATGTTAAATATTATAGGAGTTCAATTCATAAGTGTGATGTTGCAGATTTCATGCATTCAAGTTATTTTTTATGAGATGGCAAGATCGGTGAGGAAATGGATAAGGCGAAGTTTATACTGTACGCTCACGGCAACATTATGCAAAGGGAGGATGATTTTGGTTATGATAAATAGTCGGTAGCTGTGGTCAGTGTTAGCAGAAACTCTACGTAGGAGAAAATGCTGGACATCATTTGCAATAGACTGAAGGTAAATAGGTGTATACATCGGGTAGATCTATATCATAGGGTAGCTATTGGAGATAGGACGCTACGTTATGATATTATTCCAGTGGTCGATGATGATGCTGCACAGGAGATATTGGTTTACACAGAATGGTCAGTAGTTGTTTATGTGCAGATATTCAAAAAATGCATTGTCACAAGTACTTGCAGGGGAAATGGGCAATGATAGAAATATCGGGAGCAATGGGTTGGTAGACCCAAACTCTACTCCAATTCAGACAATAAGCAGCATACAGGTGGAAATGTGTGCACGAGCCTAAAACTCTCAACGGACCTCCTTCTTCCCTGTTCCTTCTTCCTCCGCCATTTGCACTTCAAAACCCTAACCCCTAATTCGAAACCTTAACCTAAATTCTCAATTTCGAGTTGATTGAGCGTACTTAGCTCCGTCTATTAGTGATTTTGGATCACCCGACATTGAGGAAGAAGTAATTTGGTGGAGAGGAGTGGCGTTGGCATGAGAAAGGAAGAGAACAACGAACGGCGACGATTTGTGATATGAGTCCGCAAATTTCGAAATTTTTGTTGAATTATTGATGCTACATTGTTGAATATTCGTTGTATGTGTTGTTGGAATATTGGTTATTGTAAGATTCTGAAATTTTACTTTTTTTTTAATTTTCGATGTTACATTGTCGAATATTGGTTGTGTGAATTGTGTGCATATTGGTTGTTGTACGCAAAGTTCAATTTTTTTTTTTTTTATGTCTATGTGTTCATATATTAACTATGGGAATTTAATATGATAGATAGGTTTGTTGAAAAATAGAAAAAAAAATTACGTAATAGAAATCAACATTTAAAATTGTAATTTTCTAGAAATTAGTAATTTTAATTTTATATAAATTAAATTATAAATTAGTGATAGAAATCAACATTTAAAATTTTACGTGAAAGGAGAAATTAACTTTATAGAAAGTCATATAAATAAAATAGATTAGAAATTAGTAATATTAATTTTAAGTTTAAAAATAAAGCCATATTATTCACTTCTTTTGTTCATACACAATGTCAATATACTATTAGAAGACCCAGCTATATATAGTAGCATTAGGAATTATGTTAAATATTATGGGAGTTCAATTCATAAGTGTGATGTTGCAGATTTCATGCATTCAAGTTATTTTTTATAAGATGGCAAGGTCGGTGAGGAAATGGATAAGGCGAAGTTTGTACTGTACGCTCACGGCAACATTGTACAAAGGGAGGATGATTTTGGTTATGATAAGTAGTCGGTAGCTGTGGTCAGTGTTAGCAGGAACTCTACGTAGGAGCAAATGCTGGACATCATTTGCAATAGACTGGAGGTAAATAGGTGTATACATCAGGTAGATCTATATCATAGGGTAGCTATTGGAGATAGGACGCTACGTTATGATATTATTCCAGTGATCGATGATGATGCTACACAGGAGATATTGGTTTACACAGAATGGTCAGTAGCTGTTTATGTGCAGATATTCAAAAAATACATTGTCACAAGCACTTGCAGGGGAAATGGGCAATGATAGAAATATCGGGAGCAATGGGTTGGTAGACCCAAATTCTACTCTAGTTCAGACAATAAGCAGCATGCAGGTGGAAATGTGTGCACCCACCTCGATAGGTGGTCATGATACAGACGCCATGCAAGACTCATTGGCAAGTGAATTAAGTGATGACTATGATGATGATGAAAATCATAATATCGAAGCTTTCCCCAACAATATGCTTTTCCGGGTTACAACTAAGGAGAAATGATTGGTACCGCTTCATTGCTCCTACTAATATTGATGCAGTAGGCAGCTTAGTGCCAGTATCCTTTTTCAATGCTGAAGTTGGTAGTGGTTATGCTGCATACGATGATGAATAGGAAATGAGTACTGGGAATCGAAGCTTCAGTGATGAATTCAAGGTTGGGATGAGATTTGAGATAAAAGATCATCTCATACGGGCAGTTAAAATGTGGTACATAATGAATCGTTACAATTCAAGGTGGTGGACTCGGACCCGAAATCATGGGTAGTTAAATGTATTGATACCCATAACAAAGGTTGTGAGTGAAGACTCAGAGACAGTTATAAGAAACATGCTGGGTAGTTTCACATCACTAAGTATAAAGGACCCTACACCTGCTTGGATGAAATCACTGGACAGGATCACTCTCAGTTGGATTCCACTAGCATGTCCAGGAGCATCATATTGGAGATCTGTAATTCTTCAGATATGAGGGCCAAAGACCTCCAATTGAATATCTTAAAACAATTCGGGTATTATGTTCATATAAAAAGAATTTGTGAGGTAAAGAGAAAAGCTATTGAGCAAGTGTATGGAAGTTGGAAAGATTCATATGTGGAGGTCCATCATTTACTTAATGCAATAACAGAGGCAAATCCAGGAAAAAAGCTTGAGTGGCGAACCGTTCATTCAGATACCGCAGGACACGTGTTCCCAGACAAGCTTTTTGGGGCATTCAGTCCTTGCATCGAAGCTTTTCAGTATTGAAGGTATGTTTCGTAAACGTGATTGAATTTATTTATGTACGGTTGATATCTATTAACTAACTTATATCCGTTAATCCAATGCAGACCTATGATTACGGTTGATGGCACCTTCTTATATGGCAAGTATAAGCACAAACTGCTTATTGCGGTGGCAGTAGATGAGGTAAATCATATAGTCCCATTGGCATATGTTCTTGTCGCTGAGGAGAAAGCAGACACGTGGAGTTGGTTTCTTGCGAAAGTATTGGAACATGTTATCAAAGACCGATCCAACATCTGCTTGATATCGGATTGGCATGCCGGTATTAAGAGTGTGGTAAAAGGTGAGAATGTTGTGTGGCCTAGAAGTTGACCTTGGCGTTGGTGTATTCGGCATGTTGCCAACAACTTCAATTCGAAGGCCAAAAGTAAGGAATGTAAGGAAATAATAAGAAAAGCAGCCTACCAAACCCATAGTAGAAAGTTCCATGAATACTTAAATGTACCACTTCAAAGCAGTCATTGGACATCATGATATTTTCGCAAGTTGCCTCCATATATGTGGACTTTATCGTATGATGAAGACGTAAGATTTGGAATTGGTACAACGAGCATGGCCGAAAGTTACAATTCAGTTATAAAGAATGCTCGATACTTACCCATGGCAACATTGGTGAAGAAAACCTTTTACAATTGTAACTCTCTATTTAATAAGAAAAGGAGAGAAGCGAGCGAGGCAATGAGTGTTGGGAATTTAGGGATCAAAACACAGCGGAAATATATTTTATTTTTCATAAAAATATGAATCATAAATCCCCAATGACGGATCCATGGGATTCAATCAAATTATAGTTGATAAAATTACCTTTTGATGCTTTAAAATTCTGGAAATTCAGATCTGAGATGTTGCAAATGCGAACACCCTCTACTGTATCCACATGAATGAATTTCTAATCGGATCTATATGTGTGTGTGCTAGCACTTAGGAACACTTCCTAATTTTGTGGGAATCTCTCTCAAAAGGGTTTCTCTCTTTTTAGGTTACAGAGTTTCTCTGTAATTTCTAATATGACGGCAAGCATCTATTAACCCTAGAGGTGACCATCACCTCCTATTTATAAGATAAAATCATCATGGACGATTTTACCCCTAATCATATTAGGGTTTCATGTTGACCTTATAAATGACAAATTTAATTTGGAAATTGAATATTTATTGATATGAATTCAATTAAGATTAATAAATGCTCAGTTAATTCCCAATATAGTTATCTATAATATCTCATGATCCAATTAATTCATTCTTTGTGTGTGGCCATGTAGGTTAACTTAATGTTGGCAGTAGCCCTAAAATACATTTTAGACCTACAAGACATAATTGGTTTCTAGCAAGACATTATGCCTATCCAAATTAAGTGAAGATCGGTGATCCAACTTTACCTATTAACAGTCAATTATTTAATCCTTTTGTTACATGATATCTTATGATTAAACATAAGATGTGGATCAATACACTCTTATATTGTTTAATCACATATTTCTTGATTCCAGAGTATGACTGACTTATACAAATGACATTGATAACTCCTTATCAATTCATTCGAGCATAGCCATGCATTTTTCAGTCTTACTCATCAAGAGGCCCAAAAGATATCTCTCTCAAATTAATGAGAGGAACAAATCCCATCTTAATCACTCAACTTTCTCTACATGATTTATATTATGCCCAATTTCAGCCTTTATAATTATCCGCTTAAAGATGACGTTTGATTGAGTCAAAACACAATATTCCTCATGTTGGAATCTATGGTAATTTCAGGTCTAAAGATTAAAACAACACTGTTAATGAGAAATACTTATCGCATTGATTGATATAGTATTCTCATATTTGGTCAATCCAATACAATATACTCTTACATGTATTCATGTGCTGAATTGATATCTCGTATCCATGATCAGTAAAACATGATCATCATCCAGCCAACATAGTAGTCTTAATTCATTATTATTCCATATAATGAACGACTAGGGATAATTTAGAATAAAGTTATTTCTCACCTTATGGTTTTACTATTGAAGTCACATACTTTAATGACATGAGGAATAACCAATTTATTCAAGGAATAATACTTTATCAGAGTAAAAGGCCAATAACTACTTTGATAAAGAATATGGCATATATATTATAATGATAACAAACATTCAAATGACATAGAATCCATATGGCCTAGAGTACATCACTAGCAATGAGTATAGGTAAGTTGCTCACAGAATATGCTGCAACGAAGTTTAAGAGATGGAACAACATCTCAAGTTCCCATAGAGTTACTTGTTTTGACTATCAAGAACGAATATTCAAGGTTATAACTACTCCGCGCCCTACCATATATGGTCAAAAGGAGGACAACATACAAAAAGTGGAGTTAAGAGCATGCAGATGTATCTGTAACAAGTGGCAGACATAAAGAATTCCATGCTCACATGCAATGGCAATAATAGGTACACTGCACATGGATTGTTTTGCCCAGGTGGGATAGTGGTACAGGTGGGACAACTAGCTTAAGGTGTATGGCTGTTCCTTCATACCTACAACCGATAAGGCCAATTGGACTCGTTTGGATATAGCGAAATGGCACCATATACCAGGACTTATTAGGAAAAAGGGGTAGGCCTAGGGAAAAACGCTTGAAAAATGAGATGGATATTTGAGAGGGCCCACGAGGTTACTCATGTGATTCATGTGGGTAGTCAGGGCATAACATTCTAAATTGTCCAAATAGAGGGTTGTCTAGTGGAACAGTAATGGCCCAGTCCAGTCGTAGTGGTAATTCTTTATTCTCATATGCTTTGTTCTATTGTACTAATGTGGCATGCTTTTATCTTATGGTTGCTTTGCTTATTTTAATCTACGTATGCCTCTACTAACAATATCCTTTTGTTTCTCCATTACAGATGGATCTCGGACCGGTAGATAGCTCATTACTTACGGATCAACATGTTCATAGGTTGAGACTAGCCTGGGAGGGGCAGGTAAGTTTATTTTTGCAATCCATTCCTTATAACGAGTAATTTATGTTTCTTATAGATTTGTGGACTTTACTGCAGGAGCATGTGGTTTTGCATTGTTACCGTAGAGAGGCGAAGTTGAGGCGACAGCATGGCATACTTGCACAGGTAAACGACCGCTTAATGCCATTCCCGTCTCAGGCGGGTTTCATTGGGGCGGCTCATATACCATTCGTTCAGCTGGATTGACACCTCATCACGGCTTTGGTGGAGAGATGATGGCTGGAGACCCATACCTTCTATATTACTACGGAAAACTGATCAGTTACATTGGAGGATATTGCTGTCCTCACTGGCCTACCTGTAGATGGCGACGCTGTCACCGGCATGGCCTGAATGGATTGGCCTAGATTATGTGAGGAGCTACTAGGACTCTGACCCATGCCCGAGATGGATATGGATGGTAGTCTTCTAAAGATGTCGTGGTTAGACACCCACTTCTGAGTGTTACCAGATTTTGTAGATGATGTCATGATCAGACGCTGCGCTAGGGTGTATATCTTGTTGCTACTGGGTGGATTCATATTTGTGGACAAGTCATCGAATTACTTCCATCTGATGTATCTGCAATTGCTCAAAGACTTGGAGAAGGCAGGGCAGTATGCGTGGGGAGCAGCTTGTTTGGCATGGATGTATAGGCAGCTATGCTTGGCTTTCCACATGGACACCGGGGATATTTTAGTACCTTTGGTTATTCTGTAGATATGGGCATGGGAGCACTTCCCCCCCACATTGCCTCGATTCGTCAATAGGTTACAGTAGTTATAGCGGGGCGCCTACTCATCAGCCATTGGAGTGTAACTTTTGATGTGACCTACTTATCCACCCACTTGCCAATTGAGTATCGGGTATCTTTATATCGACACACTGAGCACTGGGTATGATTTTCTTTGCCTTCTTTCCTTTAAATTGATTAGCAATGTGTTGTTCCCTTCAAATTGCAATGTTTTGATATTTTTGTTAATTGGTAGTGTACTTTTCCCCCTTTAATAGGTTATGTGGGACCCTTACAGTCCCATCCTGGACTCTCTTCCTCCATACTACAGGCGGGCAGCGACATTTGGCGTGCACGGGTCCCGTTGGTGTGCTTCCATCTAGTTAAGCACTACTACCCAAACAAAATGCTCAAATAGTTTGATGGCTTCCAATGGATCACATACCCACCTGACGACATGAGAGCCCTGCATGAGATTGACATGCAGGGGCATTTCGAGTGCAACTGGTAGGCAGAGCACACTAGATGGATAACTGAGTGGGATGGTCGGCATGATCATATTATTGAGATGCCAGATATACCTATCGGTACATCTGATGATTACTACCAGTGGTAACACGCGATCACTCGACGCTAAATCAGTCGCACATAGGCTATCATACACTATATGGTAATGTCACTAACTCGATAAGTGTGTAAGGAAATGTAATATGTTTTCATTACTCACTGATATACATTTTTTCTATTGCTTGCAGGAAGATTTCATTTATAGAGTCCCACACATACCTTCGGAGATTACTCCTTTTACTACACGAGATGTCTATCGTGTAGTTGATGAGTTCATGAGACTCAATTTAAACAATCTACCGCCACCAGCATCAACAGCAGTAGCAGCACCAGCATCTGATGACCCACATCCTCGGGCAGTTTAGAGACGACATCCACAAAGAGAGAGGTGGGGATGGGGACAGGGTTAAGAGCGAGGCCGTGCCTAAGATATACAGATCATGGATGAGCTTGAGTCATCTCACGTACCTTCATTTGATCAGCCTGGCTCTTCCCAGTTCCTTCATCACGAGGCTAGCCCATCATCATCATCACATATACATCTGTTGGACACCCCCATGCCAAACTCATCATACACGAAGTTCTATACCCCTAGCTCCACAAAAGAGGCGACCATCGCTATCACATGATATGGGGGAAGTACTCACACAGGTGGAGCCAAACTCTGTCCCATTTCATCCATACAGTGGTGCTGGTGGATATGAGGATGGTACAGTTACACAGATTGATCCATCTACACAATATCCTTATCAATGTACGTCATTCGCCTGGACCTTTGTGAGACGGGGATGAGGGAGGCGGGGCAGACACTACTAGTAGTAGATAGTAGATTTTTTCATTTTTTTTATTGTTGGATATAAATTCTTACTTGTTTATGATTACCGTATTCATTTTCTCTTGTGCATTTGATGGAAATAAACAATCGGTCATTGATTTCGTATTATGTTTTCTCTGAGTTTTATATTATGTTTGTGATGAAAAGTTTAACAATACATTTGTGGTTGAATGATTTGGGATTAGGATTGCGTTTGGTTGGATTGAGTTTCGAAATACTACTAAAGTTTGAAAGTTGTTTAGTCGTGGTGGAGGATGGCTAATTGTTTATATAGCTGTTTTTATCTGATTTTGACAGGTTTTGTTATAAATGTAAACAGGAATCTATTTTCTAAGGAACAAATGGGGAATGAAAGAATTTTGTCTTACCTCATCTCTTGAATAGACGGGGTATAAACTGCAAAGGTGACCTCGTCTCTTGAAGAGACGGGGTCAAGTTGCCTAAAAACAGGATTATTTTGATCCTGATGGCAAATTTGTATTTTTTTTAAACAGTGTTACTTTTTTCCTTTCCCCCTTAAAACCGCATCTTAAAACACAATCTTAATGAAAATACGATTTTAATAATTTTATTTTATATTAAAACCGTACCTTCAAAACATAATTTTAATCAAATCCAGATTTTCCATATATAATTAATAAGGTCTTATTATTAAATTATTGTTAAAACATATTTTAAAGATACAGCTTTAATATAAAATATGATAATTTTAGGTACCTTATTTTTAAGGGGTTTTTTTTTCTATAGCCCTATTTTTAGGAATTTAAGTAAAATAATATTTTTACATCTTTACCTTGAATTTTGTGTTTTGTTTTTCTTTCTACCTCACAAAAATGGTTTATTATTTCTATCTAAATTTTCTAATTTTATTTGGTATTTCATTCAATTTATTGTGAAAAAAAAATTATTTGATTTACAGTGGAGAACATTACGTATTGACTTTAGATAAATAGCTATTTAATTCATTTCCCCTTTTGTGCAAATTTATTGTTATGGTATTTAGTTGACTAAAAAGCAATTAGACATGCTACATTATGAAAATCTTACTAATAATTGTAAATACTCCTAACGTGAAAACCATAATCTTGAATATATGTTAATTTATTATAAATGAAAAGGAGAAGTATGTTTTTAGTTTTTAATGTTTGGCCTATTTTAATTAAAGTCTCAAACCTTTATTTATCTTTTTTTATTTAAGTCCTCAACGTTTTCGATTATTGACAAAAATATGACTTTTTTTAACACCATTAACTTTTTCATCATTAAGTAGCACACGTCCACATAATTCATTGAAATAAAGAAAAGAATTAATATATTATA
Organism: Combretum micranthum; assembly: GCA_024138025.1. Taxonomy (NCBI): domain Eukaryota; kingdom Viridiplantae; phylum Streptophyta; class Magnoliopsida; order Myrtales; family Combretaceae; genus Combretum; species Combretum micranthum. The sequence goes on along the minus strand of JAMXBD010000630.1, from coordinate 127,987 downwards.
AAAACTAATATAGTAGAAGAATGGAAAAGGTCAATTTTTGAAAAGATCATTTTTCAAAAACTCACTTTATAAGAAAAAGAGTTCTAGAAGGATGGATTTGATAAAAACGCATGTAAAAGTTAAGAATTATTAAAAAAAAAATAAAAAGAAAAAACTAGCCAAATACGGATTCATTCCTCTGTTGAAAAAATCTATCTTTTCAAAATCGACTTTTTCCTTTCTTTTACTTTATGGGATTTTATAATATTTTGAATATTTTATATTTATTAACTATATTATTTATTTGAATTAATTATTTTGACAAATGAGATGTAGTCACATTTTACTTAAGGATGAAAAAGTTAACAATGTTAATAAAAATCTTATTGTGTCAATAATTATTGAAAACATTAAGGGCTTCAATATAAAAAGTAGTATAATGTTAATGGTTAAAATCGTACTTTTTGTTTAAATAAAATAACTACTTTACTTTTATAACATAAATATAATGAATATTTTATAATTATTTCAACTTAGTTATTATTTATTATACCAACTAAAAATCCAATAATCATTTAACAAATTTATATTTTTATTATATTTCTATTAAATTACAATACAATTCTCTCAACGTAAACTGTAAAGAAAAAGGGGCGTATGTTTCCTTGCAAGTACAACGACCAACTCAAATTAAATGGTCAAACTTTAATTTGTTTTATCAAATTTTATTGGATGGTGTGTGTGCTTGATAATTATTTCTTTAGTATAGTTTATAATTTATTTTAATTTTGTAAGTATTATTACTAATCAAAATTTTTTAGGACCAAAGAAACAATTTTTCGTTTATTTGTACAAATATAATTAAAAATAAAACTATCTTTTATATTATAAATATTTTGGCCAATAATATTTATTAAATTTTAAGAATTACAATTTTGATCCTCATATAATATTTTTTTTCTTTTTTTTTACCATTACAACGGTAGGGGAATTCAAACTTGGGATTTTTCACTTGAAAGATCAAAAAAATGTCACTAGATTATAATATCATTGGCTAACTATTTTTTCTTCAATCAAACAAGAATTAGCATTGTTTTTTACTATTTTTTATAGAAGAAAATGGACCAAATCTAGTGGAAAGAAGAATGGACCAAGTGCAAATGAACTGAAGTGTAATTCATTTCTCTCTCTCTCTCTCTTAATGATTGATAACATATGGATAAAATGAGACGAAACATATAAAAAAAATTGAACAGAAAGATTTTCATTTAATTCATGCTTTGTTTTGAAAAAGAAATAAAGAGGAAGGAAGTTAATTGAACTAACTCTTTTAATAATAACTGTTTAAGAAGTTTTAAAAAAATTGGTTTTATTTTAACAAGCCAAGTTCAAATTCCATTTAGGTTTGACATTTAGGGAAAAAATAAATTAAAATAAAAACTTGTTTGTTTAAATGAATTAAACCCAATTAAGCCTTTCAGATTTGATAAAAACTTCGCTAGATTCAAATTTATTAATTTTTGTTTTTTTTTTTCAATCTAATATCCTGTTTGAATCATCATTTCAGTATCATTTTTAAACTGAATAGATATTGAACCGATATAAATATGAAACTGATGAAAAACTAATAGTTTTACTCACAAACTAACTAAACTAAATAGATACTATACTGATTTGATGCAAATCAGATATAGATAAAAATATAATAATCTAAACATATAACGAGTCTTTTTTTTCTTTTGGACGTCAATTTCATCTTTTTCTACTCAATTTCACTTACATTTAAATTGCCAAAGACGGTTTTTTTTTTTTTTTTCATTTGATTCCTTGTAGATTTCCAATTATTCAAACACAATTTGAATGTTTTGGTTATATGTGATACTGATTATCGAAAACAAAATGAGTTTGCAAGAAACTAATGTTTGTTCCCAATCCCTTGGTGACTCATCCAATAATAGACCGTTACGTGGGAGCGGTAAAACGAAAGGTGGCACTCTATTCTATGATATGTCTTTTAGCTGAATTGACGTTAGCAAAACGCTTTTCTGAGCTTTCATTTTACTTGCCGACATTTGCTTTTACCATATTTGTGGAATTCCTTAAATCACTTTAGTAATTTTAACAAAACACTATTAGATTTAAATTCCTCATTTCGTCAATTTATTCTCTAGCAGATATAGGGATTAAGAAAAAAAAACTAATCATTCTTTTAAAAAAAAACGCATATCCACAAGATTAAAAAATAATCCTAGAAGTAAACAAATTAATTCTATCTCTTGAAGAGACGAGATCATAAGTGGCCGATCGCGTCTCTTGAAAAGACGATGTTAGTATATTTTACGCCAATCTTATCCTTTCAAGAGATGATATTAAAGATGAAAGATTCAATCTTGTCTCTTTAAGACACGAGATAGATATAAAATACAGTAATTTCGTCTCTTAAAGAGACGAAGCTATTTATGACCTTATCTCTCCAAAAGACGAGATCAATTTATCCATTTTTAGGATTATTTTTATGCTAGTGATGTTTTTGTAATTTTTTAAAAAAACAATATTAATTTCCTTTTCCTCAGATATTGCCATCTATATTATTATAAAATGTTTAAAATGAAAAACAAGAAAAAAATCTAATAAATAATTATAAAAATTCCACTAAAACGAAAATAATCTAAATTAGATAAGTTAAATTTGTCCCTTGAAAATATGAGTTATAAGTAGTCGAACTTATCTTTTATAGAGACAAGGTTAGTATAGTTCTATAATTATGAGCACTCATGACTTTTGTTAGTTTTGTAGGAATTAAGGTTGTGTTCATCATTAGAATTTTTATGAATTTTATTATTTGGTTTCAATTTTTTATATTTATTGAAAACATTATTATTTTTATTGCACATCAAAAATTGTTTTATCTATAATATTTAAGGAATTGAGACTTTTTAGTGTCTTTGTTAAGCATCGATATCTTTATGTAATTAATTTTATAAAAATAACTTTCTATATTCATTTTGCTTATACAAGGCTGTGATAAAAACAATAAACTTATCGAGTAAATTATATCAAATATATTAATGTTTAAGGGTAAATTTGTTTAATGTATTAATATTTCAAGTGGTTACAAAGAGGGATCAATGTCTAGGGATAAATTCATTTAAGATATTAATAATTTAAGTGGTTAAAAAAATGTAATCAACATTTTCATAAACATAAAGTGGGTCCAATAAGATATCTATAATTGATTGTTGATGAAAAATAATTGAAAACTAATCAAAATATTGATACTTCATACGAACTTTGCGAAATGTTGAAATATCATTTGATTCATTTTACTAAAATATGATTCTTCCTTTAATTAATTGACATATTGATATCTTAGATAAACTTGTTCCTAAACATTAATTCCATCCGACGTAATTTACCTTAAATATATTGCACAATTACTAACTCTACAAAGTTCAGTGTTTTTGACACATAATCATACTTATGGTTAATTGCGATGGTGTTGTTAGTTCAAATCTAATAGAGGACAAAAGGAGCATAGTCTTAGCTCGTGCATTAGGTTTACAAAACAGAACATGGCTAATGATATGCCAATGTATTGTCTAGTGGACCACTCTAATCCTTCAGTTAGATTGCATCTTAAATGCGTAGATTTTAAGAGATACTAGGATCATTAAAGTAACATACTTACCTTATGGGATGCATGGGAAAGATAATTATAGGAGATGAGCTATTGAGGATTACTTGCATTGTAAAATTGTGGAGTAGTGGGAGTTCACAATAGTGATCGTAGACGTGGGTTAAGTCACTAATCTACATTAGCCGTGTCCCTTAGTGGAATCGGTGACACATGATTTGACAATATGAAATAAGTTATTATTATTAACAACACAAGTAAAATATGTAGTGAAAATATATGCGGTTGCATTTATGTAGACTTCTAATCTAAAGTTTCTTTACTTCTTAATAATGTGGAACTCATTTTTGTCTTTGTGGGAATTATTTTGTATCTTGAATATTTTCTAGTCTCACATTACTCATTTTGCATGAAATGAAACTAATCATTGTTCCCTCCGTAGCACATCTAATAACATATCGTTACATAAGAACAAATCAGTAGGGACATATTTGAGGTTGGTTTGGTATGGGTTATGCAAAACCTAAACTTAGTTACCTTTAGTGTTAATTTATAATAACTGTAAAGACCCGACATGCTCAATTTTCAAATTAAGCACATCAAGTCCCCAACCACGTATAACTCTTACGAATTATACGTAAGGTTGTCTTAAAAGAAGGTGTTTATGTTGAACATTGCTATTCAATTTTAGATTGTGAAATCGTTTAATTAGATTTTCAGATAACTGGATTTAGCAGCGGAAAATCAAATTTTATAAAACAACTTATAAACTTCTACTCCCTACAGCAAACTAGTTTTTCTAAGAAACTAACTTTATAAAAACACTTTATGATCTACTCTTAGGGGTAGATAACCATTTACAATCAATTGGGCATTAACAATCCTTAAAAGAAAATACAATGTAAAAAAACATCCAGTCCTCTTACAAAACAAAACAAAGGAAGAAACAAAATACAAGAAATGTCTCGTTCCTATCACATTTCACTCATCTCCTAAATCTTCATAATCGCCCAAAACCCGGGACGAACATCATCACATCAATCATCATCGCCATCACCATCCTCATCAACAACAATACGAAGAACAACAACATCAATAATCTCCACACCATCATCAACATCGTCTTTATCAACAACAAAACCTGTAAAAAGAATAATAACAACAACAAGAATGAGCCGAAGCCCAGTACACAGCAACACAATCACACACGGAGTGACACACGAGCTTAACTAAATGCAAATGCAACAATCACAAGTTATTATCTTTCTTTAAGGTAAACAAATCAACACGGGAGTATTCAAACTCCGGGCAACAAGGATAGTGGGGCGAATCCTGAGTAACAACCTTGACGCTCAGGGGGTTGATATAAGCAGTTCGGATACTTATATCTCCTAGATAATTTTACAGAAAACACAATCTGAGCAGGGTGCCGCTCCCCGAACCAGATACCAATTCCATCCTAGGCTCACCCAATCTGTGAGGGGGCGCCCCTAGGCACTCGTGCCACCCTAAGCAGGGATTGGATTTAACGACGTAAAACACAAATCAACACTCACAATTAAGTTTTTCTTAATATATATAGTTTTCATAAATGCCTATCCTAACACAGAGACAAGCTAGTTACTGCGTACCTTGAATATGAAATCCAAACATAGCTTCGGAAGGAAATTTCATAAGATAATCCAGAAGATAAAATCAGATATCCACCACTGTTAAGAAAAGAACTCGTATAAGAAACTAAACTAAACTAATCATCCACTTTATATCAAACTTTTATTAATCCTATTTGATCAGACACTAATGTGGAACCCCACTATGGCTGCGATAAATCGCCCTGCCAAAATATGGACAGTTCTCCTTTGTCTGACAAAGAATTTCTTTTCTCTTTATTTATAGTGTTTTATTACAAAAGCATTAACAAAGAATTCATAAAACCAAAAACATTCATTTTCCAAGTAAACACACATTTGAAACAACATATTCACCATATTATTCAAAGATCACCCTAACACATTCATTTAACCCAGTTATTTGTTACTAACCCATTTTAGCTTAACCTTAGCCAAATTGATTAAAAGTTAGTCATTTAAGTGATTTACCAAGTCAAATTGATTAACCTTAGCCATTTAATTCAAAAGCCAAGCCAAGTGGATTAAGCTTAAGAAATCTAGTTCATTTTAGTTTAATTGAGTTCATTAAGTCAAACTCATTAGAATTAATCATTTAATCTAATTACTAAGCCAAAGTAATTAAACTAACTCAATCTAATTTATTTTAACTCATTCAAGTCTATTTAATCAAGTTGAACTTAAGTTTGTTAACTAAGTTCATTTTATAACTAACTTCTAGATTTAATCTAATTATTTGTTAAATCTATAAATCTACTTAACCCATGTTTAATTACATGAATTAATTCACTCAACACATCAAATATCACTTATCTATCTCATTTTATCTCAAAAAGATCCATTTCCTAAGTAAAAACACATTTAACAAACAAAAACAAGTTTTTGACTTTGTTTTGAAAAGTGTTGCAGCTGGAAAGAATCAAAATTTAAGCATCTATAAGTTTCGAATTTTTAAAAACTCAAAACATGAAAATTGTAGATCTCTTTTTAAGCTTTCCAATGCAATTTGAATCACCTCAATCGGAGGTCGGACGAAAAAGTTATGGCTAAAATACAAACTGCTGCAAAATAGGGGAAGTCTGCACGACCGGGTACACGGCCGTGTACCGAGGCCGTGATGGGTAAAAAAAATGACCCGAGAGCAACTTTTAAGAATTTCAAGGTCTACACGACCATGTACGCGGGCTGTGTACACTGGAACAAAAAAATGACGAAATCCCCTGTTTTCAAAATGCATTTTACACCTCTTAAAATTCTTTAAACTCATTCCAAAGTTACTCTAAAGCTTGTTACATGATCATCCCATCATTCAAACAACACCAAACATCTCCAAAACTTCATCAACTCCAAATCACTATTCATCATCTTCTTCCTCCAACCAAACCCCAACTTCCATCAACCATTAAACCAACAAATACATAAATAAATAGCACTCTCAACCCAATTCAACATCAATTCATCAATTAAAGAAATAAAACAACAAAGATAATAAGGAAATAACAACTTATCTTTTTAGAACACTTGTACACTTGAGCTTCCTTTACATTTATAACTTGTTTTCCTTCATCTAGCTTCTCTCCTAGCTTTGATTATTCTTCTAAATAGCTTTAATCTTGAGATTTGTGGAAGAAATTTGAAGAAAAGAAAAGAAAAGAAGAAGAAAGGAAGAGGGAAAGGAAGCCATCGGTTGGGAAAAGGGAAATAAAGGAAGAAAAGTGAAAGGAGGAAGAGAGAGAGAGCAGGAGATGAAAAGGAAAAAGAAAAGATAAGATTTAATGAAAATTTTATATTTTTCGAATAAGGTATAAGTTTAAAACTATCAAATCAATATCTATAGTTCCAGGAGTATTTAAAAGATAATTTTAGAACCGATAGGTTAGAAATTAAGGACTTAAAATAAGAACTTAATTTAGGAATCTATTTTGGATGAAAGATATTTAATTTGAGTTCGGGTTTAAGAACTGATATTTTTATTCAAGCAAATGAACTCAAATTTTGTAAAGATTTAGGAATTAGTGTTTAGGCTAAGAATCAAGAGTTTAGGAATCCTCTAAACATTTTTAGAACATGTTTAGGGATTTGAGGAATTTCAAATCTCAAAACCAACTTAATTATTAGCTAATTAAATTAAGCCAATTTGTCTAATTATATCCTATAATTCATTTTATTCATTTAATCTATTTAAACTCAATTTCTAATCTAGGTAAAGATTTGGGGTATTTCAATAACACTTACTTGTGCCTTCTTGTTTCACTCCACACCAAACTTTCCATCTTCAATTCCTTTAATTCGTGAACAATCAACACAAAAGTTTATAATATATATATATATGTATATTGCATCTATGGACCTCCAGCAATCTCATAAACAAAACTTTATGCTCCGATTTCATTTGAAAGAGTTAAAATCTTTAGAATTTTTAAAGTTGTGTTATTTCATATCAATATATGTCTGTATAAACATAGATATTTTTTATACTCACCAAAGGCATGCATTTAAAAAATTCTTTTGAATTTATATATTATGACAGATATTATTAAAAAAAAAAGTCTTTTCTCCTTATGAATCTTCTAAATTTTAATTTGTCCAAAGGTATACCCACAAAGAGAAATAAATAAGTAATGCTTAGCGGCATCTAATTTACAATTATTATATTGGCACAAATTTAACATAGTATTAAAAAATTTGATGCAATGCCAATGATCTAGTAGCCCGATATCATCTGGTCCTGATTCTCACATTTAAAGTACCGAGTTTAATTTCCTATGTTATAATAGTCATTTTATTTAACCATTAGAAAAGAAAAAAAAAGGATTAATGCAGTTTTCCCTTTTGAAAAAAGAAAGAAAAGGCATTTATACATAGAAAGTGCATACGGGTCCAACTTATTTCTTTCTTCCCCAAAGATGAAAAAAATATATTCTTTACCAATATTCAATGCTCAGAATAAAGTCACTTTCACATTCCCCACGCTTGGGCAATTGTGTTACTTTTGCATCAATAATCCCAATTTCATATTGGATTTTGCCAACCCTTTTTCTCGGATTGGCCCAAGCCATGCCCTAAGAACAATGAACCTCCTTTTTCCATGTTGGGAAATGGTGGTTTATGTTTATCCATCGTACTTTGCTATTTTATCGTTATTCCTCCAATCATACATTCGAATAGAAAAAAAAGCTCATCTTATGAGACGCAAAACTGAAAAAAAGGCATAGAAAGAGGAGCTGGAGCTGGAGCTGGTGATTCTAGCAGGTCCGGTGGTACGGTGAAATCAGTTCAACAATACAGCATTGTTCTATAAAGTTTCATCAGCGCAAACAAGGAGAAAGGAGTATCTATACATACATTTCAAAAGGTAGCATCATATCCGAGTTGAGTGGAGATAATATAGTGTTAAGCTCAAATTCAACTCGAATTAGTACTCGATAAGTTCAAACTTGACTCGGTTAGACTTGATTTTTCCTATAAAAATCAATTAGACTAAAAAGAAATTGGAATTCTGGAATAAAATATGGTTTTTAGTTGACTTGATATTGAATATAATCAATGTGACCATTATATTTGAAGAGGGAAAAAAAAAACTAAATTAGACTTTAAAAATGAAAAAAAAACACAAAATTTATAAATATTTTATTAAAAATATAAAAAACTTGAATGTCTCTCGAATTACTCAAAGTGAGAATTTTGAAAATCAAACTTAAATTCAATAGCTATTCAAATTCAACTCGGTTGCAACCGAGTAGATGAAATGTGCATTTAACGATATTTGTTGGACCATTTGGATAATGATCCGGCATGATGCATCCAAGTGTTAGTAGAATCAACTTTTTTTTTTCCAGCTTTTAGTATATATGCGACTCTTTATTGGACTTCTTATTACTCAAGTCTATGAATAAATCCTTTATTCATTCAAGCAAACCGATAACAATGAGGAATGGATATGAAAAGGTCTGATTCCTCTTTCAATTCTATCAAATTAAATCTTCAAAAGACATCATTATTAAATGAGCTTGACTCAATGGTACTACCATTAGACTAGAAAGTAATCCATAAGTGCTTTTCTCATAGGTCATGCTTTAAATAGTCAAATTATATAAACATTTTCTTTAATTTGATCTTTTTTCTATTTAATGTATTTACACCACGAGTGCTTTTCTCATAGTATCTATTATAAAAGTATGAACCGATGATGCATATGGATGAGGAAAAAAAAAACTTAGAATTACCATTTAATGTATATTGAAAATTGGTTAGCAAATCTATTGAATTTGTTATTCCTACATTTCTTAAATAATTGATATTTATGTCAATAGTTTAGTATCTTCTTTAATCTTTTATCCGAGAGATCTGAGGTTCAAATCTTCTGTTCCATAGTAGTTGGTAAAAAAAAAATTGTTATTTAGGATTGGTAAAGGAATTCCAATGACATGTTTCATATATTTAATATATGCATAGACATATGTAACTCGATGTAGATGGGTATTCAACAGATTGGTGGAATTAATAATAATAATAATAGGCCAGCCGTGTGTTGAAAATGGTTGTCCCCCCTTGACACATGAAATCGGAGGAGAAAGAAGAATGTTCTTATACGGTCTGATGGCATGGGCTTAAGGTCAAATGCTGGCCCCAAGAAGAAAGATAATAAATAATAATCAAATTGGGGAGATATATCAAAAGCAGGTATTAGATATTTGTCACTTTCTATCATTAATTCTATCCGATTTGAGAGAACAGAATTTCAAACTTTCAGTTACCAAAAAAGGAGGTTATGGACGATGAAGGCTTTAATTGGGGAAAAACGAGAGATAAATTTGTCCACAGTAATTATTTACTGAAAATTCGAAGTACTTCTTAAGCCTCTCAGAAAATGAAAGTTACCATTGTTAAAATTACACTAGGAGAATTAATATTCGTGTCTAAATTAATTATTAATTTTCAAGTAGTTAAAAAAAGTAATTAATATTTTATAAGATAACTCAAGCAAATTATTAGGTTTCATAATTTTTATTTAAGACATCAACTTTTAAATAATCTTTTATTAATTTTCCTCTAGTTTTTCCAATGGATATCTTGTTTCAATCATTTTGCAAGGCGTTTATTTCTTTTTTCAAATTCTTAAAATATTGATATTTTTAATAAATTTACCTTCTAACGTTGATATATTCCATGCAGTTTACCTTTAAACAACATAAAACCCCGTTTCAAAATGGATGACATGATCACACACCTAAACAAAATAAATAATGAATTAAAAAATCCAAAATCTTTAGAGATAAATTAGAATATTTTAATGCCAGAAATTTTTTCTTTTTTCTTTTTGGCCTCAATGCCAGAAATTGAAGCATGTTAGAAATTAATTATCCAGTCATGTAGTTTGAATGAAATAACCATTCTTGTCTATGTAAGCTATTTTCACTTTTAGTTTGCCAATTTGCTGTTCTTAGAGAATCACCATTCTTTATTTCTTCTCATTGTTTTACCATTTATACCCATGAAAGCTTCACCGCCTAGCCCGTATATTGTATTTTTAGATATATTCTTAATCTATTAATTATATAATTTAAAGTACAATTAGATAAAGTACTACCTATCATTTGTCTAATCTATTTCTTTCGAATCGCGCTTGTATTCCTATGTTACTTTATTTTGTTAAATCAAGCATGCCATTACAGATATTGTAATGATTTCACAATACTATTGTCATGCTTGCTAAAATCATCTAGAATGGAATAGATTGAAATAATAGAAATGGTATAGAACAGATTGAACAAGGAAATCACAAATCCATTCCTATATCTAGATACATCCATGGAATGAGATGTAATTAAATGATTATTTAATAATATTTACCAAAACTACCCTTTACATAAAATAGCGATAATAAATATGTAGAATAAAAATATGATTAAAAAAATAAATATATATAGATAAAATGGAATTGTGATTCGACATTTGAAAAGATAGAATCAAATTCCTCCTAAAAGGTGGAATCGTTGATTTCAAAAATCGCAATACTAGTTTCTAAAAACATTTCCAAACATTGGAAAAAAAAATAGAATCGGAATTCCATTCCTACCTACAAAACATGTCATAAGTTATGATTTAAAAAAAAAAAAAAAAAAAAAAAAAAGGAGCTACGGATGTCCCAAATGAGTCTAATGTTGCATCGTACCTCTTGAGTGTCAAAAAATGGAGACTTGAGGTCAGCACATGCAAGTTGCAAACATTCTTGGCGACTCTCATTGGGTCAACAAATGTCAAACTAGAAGATAAGCAATCATGCAGTGCAGCCCAAGCAATTAGGTGACAGGATAGCGAGCAACAGTAGCCCTTGTTTCCACTAATTCTATTACACCGGTAAGCTAACAACTAGTGCTAGGCAAGTCTCTTGACTTGTATGCAGAAGGACAAAGCCGTGGGCGGGGTGTGGATAAAATGAATTAATATATATATATGTATATATGTATGTATTATGGGAACTTTTACTATATGCTTAACAGATTAAGCATAATTTAAACCATTAAATAACCGATGAAATTTGTTTTGCTGCAAATATGACAACTATAGAATTTACCCATAAACATCAATTATATATTAACGCACATTTCAATAAAAATGAGTCTTCCTAAACCAATTCCAATTACCACTTTGATTTGCACATTTATATCTACGTTAAACTTTAATTGGTATTTAATTTTTCGAAGTAACAATCAATCCTTGAGGGCTTCAGTCATGGATACGAAGGAAAACTTCAGATCCATTCTAGGAAGTGGACTAGTGACAGGCAACAACGTACAAAAGTACACTCTCTTTAAGTTTGCTTCTCTGTTATTTTTGAACAAATGAAGCTTGAATACAAGCACCTCAAACAGAAAGATCAACCATCACAGTTCCTAGATGGACAAACTTGCAAAGCTAAGCAAGTTGGAATTAAAATCAATTTTTTAACTCATAATATAATTCAAGTTGAATTTCATGGGCGATATAACTTACCTCGAACTTATCATCTCAAGTTGCCAAGGGTTGAATAAAAGTATCCCAGCTCAACTTAAATACACTGCCTATCCAATTAATCACTGTCTGGAATGAACCTAATGTTAAACAAGCTCTTACCCCTAAAAACGATAACTTCTTGCAAGTGGATAAATTGATACCAGCAAAATTAGAAAATAGATAATAAGTCAACAAAGACTAAGACAGTCATATCTTTGATCCGGTGATCCTAAGAAATGAGTTTCTGCCTCGCATTTCAGACAGAAAAACAATATCTATACTACTAGATTTAGTACATGCAATGCAACTACAATAGAAGCAGATAATTTATAGCATCCTAACTGACATAGTTACAACATTTACTCAATAGCTAGCCAGTGGTAGGCTGAGGATCAGCTAGTTTTAGCTCTAGGGAAACTGGGCAGTGGTCACTTCCATAGAAACCTGCCATCGAACTCAAGAATATCAAGACATTAGCAACCGGTTCCTAGCAATGAGGAAAAGACACAAACAAAAATGCAGTTTTCTCTAAAGCGGAGTCCAACATTAGACATATAGTAAAATAAAACTCATGTGCAATTCTATTTCTCAATGCAGGTTTCAAAATCCTTGGAGTTGATAAAGCATGAGCAAGACACCTAAAAAAGGGTTTTCCCTGGTATAGAGAGAGAAACAACTGCTGCCATATAGTACGTGAAAGAACAAGAACACAAGGCTGTAACGGTTGCTTTTATTTATTTTTTTATTTTTTGTCCTAAATAGAACTGTAGAAAGAGATTCTTAAGCCTAGTTGCAAAGAATAGTAGTAATAGTAATAACAAAGATAAAGTCCTAAGTCATGGAAAAGGCAAATTGAAGAGAATTCCACTTTATTAAGGTTTACGACATGAAACAAGCTCATTGTACTAATTTACAGAGAAGCAAAATGGTTGGCACCTTCTAATTCGATCCCCCGACCGTGCATCTTACAAGAGATGATCCTGTCTCTGAGCTTTTCTGAAACTATGAAATAATCTATTCGCATTCTTTTCCCTCTATATCTGCAAAAGAAAGTATAAATTGTCATCAGACAATTTTCCACTCATGATATAAGTCAACATGACATGTTTCCTTGTGATGACATAAAGATTATTGGTATATACAGTATGGTTTGTGACTTAATACTCACTTCCCAATAGGATTACCGGACCATGAGAATCCGCTGTCCATATCCTTCTCCTTGTGTAAATACCTGTATGCATCTATAAGCTTTCCCCTGAAGACCATAAGATCAAAGTAGTAAGAGCTGAAGCTCCCTCAGCTACTGGAATAGAAACAGAAAAAGCCCAATGTGCCAACAGCATACAGTTATATGATTGCATTTTGGCTTACATGATTGTTTACCCTAAATACAGCTCTTCTTTGATTGCCTTTGTTTTTAATCTTACTAGCTAATTTCTGTATAATTCACTCTACATTGAAGTACTCAAATATTTCACAAAGACAAAAAATTAATTCTATAAAAGTGTAAAATGTTATACTCTTTCAGTATGGCACCAAAGCGCTTCCTCTCAGACAAAGTAAATCCAGGCTGTCCACAGTCCTGCACACCGAGATAGCAATGACAAATGCTTAGAAATGCACATCTCAAATTCACCAAATAATCATTTGAAGAAAAAAAAGCTACATGACAAAACCACAGATTGTATCGCATGACTTACTTTGGGGAATTTTTTTAAAAACGGAAAAATAAATTTCATGCGTTCTTGGGTATAAAATGATCACTTTAGACAAGGCCTTGATCGCAGCCAAAAAAAAAAACAAGGCCTTGATTGCACATTTCAGGACAATAACCAGTGCAGTGAATATGCAAGGTTTTCTTCTATAGACTCACAGAAAGTGACACAAATCTGCCACGTGTTCAACCTCCAGTTGGATGTGTGTACAAGCAGGCTAAGGGAGAGAGCAGCAGTAAAGCAGAAGAGGCAGGAGCTAGTTAGCATCCTTCTTTATCGTGGATGTTACATAAATATACGTCAATATGTTGTTTTTCTTTCTTAGATATTTTTTTGGCCTAACCGGCAAGGTAGTTACCACAGCTGACATAGTTTGTCCACCTTTTGTATTCTTCTAGAAGTATCTAGAAGATTCTAAAGTCTATGGCCATAGTTAGTTACTATAAATTGCGATAGGCTTTGAGTAAGTGACTATAGCCAGAAAAGTACTGTTAAAAAGATAGAAAAGCTTGATGAGCAACTTGTTAATGCTGGATGCCTCGTAATTTACTTCAAACACTAATAAAACTACCTGATTTTCAGCTAAACTAATTTGAACCCTATCAGAAAGTACTTATTTGGCAGTCGTAATCATAGAAAAGAAATAGCAAACCCAGAATTCATTGTTTCAAGGTTGCAAGCTGGAAAGGACAGTAAAATATCACAAGGATAATTAAATTTATCCATTAGTTAATCACCTCAATATTTGGAGGAACATAGCCATTGAGTTTTGCTGAGCTGAAAAATTCTGGATGGCTAACATCGATCTCTTCATGGCTGCAGGTGACAAAGAGAAAAGTCATCACAAGACCAAAGCTTATTTATTGAAATAAGCTGAACAAGCCACATGCTTCAACATGGAGAGGCACAGCCGCATGAACCATCCTACAAGACTGATACACCAGTTCAGTATAGCATGGTGGAATACAACACAAAACTCATATAAGTTTTCATGAGAGTATCTTGGGCTGTAATCACTAGGCCAACCCTTGGTGTATGCTTCAACATTGTTTACATTTGAGTTTCAGTCCAAAAATAGAAAAAAGAAGAAAAAAACCTTTGCCAGTTGAAACACTAGGAGATATCTTTTAGTTGAGTAATAATCAAACACCAAAGATTCTGATAAAAAAGAAACCTTCACTAGTTTAAACACTAGGAGATATCTTCAGTCTGCCAAAGACACTGAAAATATAAGAGATTTAACTGAAATACACGCTCACCACTAGGGTAAAGCATGCAAACCTTACAGCTCATATCAACCATGGGAAATTAACGCAATTGAGTTGGAAATCACATCAAAATATGGAATCGGTACCAACCAAGCAAGAGAACAGTTTTTTACCTAACATTCAAGTCACCACACCAAATGAGTGGCTTGTCTGAAGATTGAGTGACAAACTCCAGCAACCTTTTATCCCACTTTCTTCTCCTTACAAATGAGTTCTCCTCTTCCTTCCAACCATTATTTGGAACATATGTGTTCAGGAAACGGAATGCACCAAATTCAGCCAGGATGACACGGCCATCAGGCTCGTGCTTTGAAGCTGCACAAGTTAATGAATGAAGAACTCCATCAATCAACAGAATGACAAAGGGAGTCGAAATTCAAAGCATCATGCATGGATGCTCAGGGTCCAGGTTGCTCCTGAAAAAATTCTCTTTTGGTTTTGATCATGTGATTCCATTTCTGATTGTGGAGGCCCTCTAAATTTTGCACTATGTGCATTTCTTTTAAAGAAGGGACAAAATTATATGAACACCAACACTTATGGTTATAATGAAGAGAAGAAAAAATAACAGAAAATTCCTCAAAATCATCAAATATGCCTATGGAACTCATGAAGTGAACTGGATTAGGAATAAAATAAAAAGTTCTGGGCAGAAGTGCCTCTCTATGCGACAGATTCGATGGCTCACTATGCTCGATGGGTTACATTCAATCCTAAGATTTAGCATATTCTCAGAAATTGAATGGAGCTCCACTACCATACCATAAAACTTCCTTGTTTCTTTTCTTCTGAAGTAATCCAATGTAAAGACAGAAATTTGCATAATGACAAAAAAGATCAAGTCATCTAAATAACCAGCCAGACAAAAGTTATGATGCTTTGATTTACTTGAACACCTTACAACATAATGCTTACAATAGGTTAATTGAGGAGAGTTAAGGATAGGAACGACATGATCTATTGGTGCAATTCTTAATCACATCATTCAGAAAGAAATCCAAAGCCAAATAAATTCAAGATTACTTTTAACAGGAAAATGCACAAGAGCAATACAAATCGCACATACTCAATTAGTCCGCAAGATAATTATGTTTCGTTCTATATTCCTGATTCACATAAAATTCACCAATGGAATTAAATGGAATATAACAAGTACCTTTGCCATCTAGAGAAAACATGACTTTCTTTGGCTTGCAACAATTTTTCACAAATAAAGCAGTCCCTGCATACTTAGAATCACCAAGGACCACCACACACTATAGTTTCTAAATGGTGAACTTGAAAGGGCACGCATTATTATCTGCAAACAAATGAATAGGTGGCAAGATAAGCACCTCGAATAAATATGAACTTGATGGTTTTGTATGTGTAAAAACATGTAGATTTGCAGAAACAAACATTTTGAAGACTCCACCTCCCGCCTGCTTGCAAACCCCCCCTTTCCCCAAAAAAAAACTAAGCAGCTTACTTTTCATAGAAAGCACAAGTAAAGCCCATGGTATCATGAAGCAATTCAATGCTTCCCTTAAGAATATAGGGAAAATTCACCTGCTTTTCTTCACGAGAAGAGCTTGTGTCATCTTTCAACTCTCCAGGATTTTTAGGTCCACCTTTTGAACCAGCTGCAGGCATCCTCACTTCCTATTATTAATTACGGTAAGATATTTTCAAGGAGCTTACTTGAAAAGAGTATACTAATGGATAAAACTAGTATACAATACGCATGGGGAATTTGTATAAAGTGATACAAGAATTTGGAGATACAAGATGAAAATTGCAAATAAAATAAGAAGACGAACAACAACACACGAGTTGCATCCATATTTTTATTTTGTAAGCAAACTGAGCACACTGCAACCAAATATATATGAACTACACCTCACTTAATATCTTTTCTTGGTAAAACGTCACTTATGGGCTATCTTTAAGCTAAACAAGAGTTGCTTTATCTGGCACAATTTCATGCCATGCTCCAGATGAAGAATCATTGCTAAAACAAGAATCACTCGGATTAAAGTGCATGCATGCAAAGAGAAGTTCTTTCCGTCACATTCCCAACTTAACAATGCCAATATGTAATAATAACCCAGTATAAAAGAAGGCAGTCAAAGTCTTTCAAATTTCTCTAAATGCCGCAATCCAGCAATAGGAGGACACAAGGCAAGTCAACATAGCAATCTCTAAACTTTTTTTTTTGAAAGAAGCAATCTCTAAACTTAGCCATTAGATGTCTAAAGAGATTAAAATGCCCAATAGAAAAGCCTAGAATCTGCACTCAACTCTTTTTTTAAGTAAACAATCCATCGAACATAAAAGCAAAACCACACCTACATATACCAGTTTAAAGTTGAACATTAGGTAACTTAGCCATGCCACTAACACTGACATGGTGTTTTAGAGTGCCTCCATCATTTATGGCTCAAATTTAATTGCTTATGATAAACAATTTCAAGCAATGTCTCGGTCCAAGGGTAGTCATTCAGATATAAATAAAACCATGATAAGCACCAATCATAATATCGCCACTTAAATATCTCTACAACGAAATTATGCCATAAGATGCAATAAAGAGTTAACACATGGAGTTTCACTGTCTAAACTTTGAAAAGGATCACTTCAATGGAGTCCCACCATATTCTCACCAAAACAAGAAATAAGCTTCCATTTTACACTGAAATGTGATCACACCAAGCCATTTTGCACGTGATCATCCCACAAAACTCGACCTCAACACCAAACCCTTAAGTGAAAACTATCTGTCAATTCTATAAGCTATTGGAAAGTGCAACTCTCAAACAGAACTCTATCTAAACCCTAAAGGAATATCACTCCAAAACCCTCAATAACAATTGAAATCCCACCATAAAAAGGCTCACATTTTTGCAGTTAAACGACACGTACAATTACAACTCTAACTTAGTCTACACAAATAAACAAACTTTGCAACCGTTATCTTAAAAAGAATGCCCTGAACATTTTTGAACTGGTTAATGGACCCAGATTACAACAAAGTTTTTTTTTTAATCAGGGCAAGTGAAAAAACGAAGACTTTGCAGCACCCCGAGGATGGAAAATGTCTTGAACACCTGTTAACCGGTTAATGGACCCAAATTACAGCAAAGGTTAAAACTATTTCATCTGGGCAAGTGTAAAAATGAAAGTTTTGCAATACACAGAACATTAAAAGAAAAAAAACCAAAATGCAAATAACAACCTGAATGGCAATGACATCAGGGTCGAGTTCAGATACAAATTTGGAGAACTCAGGCCAGTTGTTCTTAACACGAAGGAAGAAACTGTTGGCATTCCATGTGATGAACTTGCAAGGATCTCTCGTGTTGTTGCTGTCATCTCCTGATGATGCTGTTCCACTGTCCTCACAGTCTTTAGGTTTCTTGTTGGAACCATCCTTCTGTATAGGTTTGAAAAATCGCTTCATCACAGTGCTGTGCTGTGTGCTGTTTGGGGGTTTTTTTCCAAACAGTTTGTTTTTCACTTTTGAGTTAGCTCTTGGGAGAGATGACAGTGTGTGTTTCTCTTCTGCATTTTTCAAAAAGTAAAATAATATGTTTAAAAATTGTTTCTTTAAATATTTTGATAAAATTAGCTAAGAAAGAGTGTTTAACACAAAAAAAAAAAAAAAAATGTAAACACATATATGATGTTTGCATAAAAAAATCAATTTAATAGCAATTTTATAGTGTTAAGTTTAATATCTAACTAATAAAACTTATTTTCGACCAAAAAAAAACTAATAAAATTTATTTTACTTTTACAATCTCCACAATAACTTTTTGTCCTGTTCGTTGATGTAACAAAGATATTCTATTATTCTATTTTACCATTATATAGTAATGCTAGACTATTTTAATTAGATATTAAATTTATTATTTAAAATTTCGGTATTTTTTTATAGTTAGTTAAATTCAAAACCAAATCCCAAGTTTGATTTATTTTAATTTATACCATCCCACCATACAATAACGGCATATTAGTTATACAAGAATGACTGAAATTAAATTTTTCAATATTAAAAAGTATTATTAGAAGCTTGAATCATTTAAATTGGGAAACATTTAAAGATTAAAGTACTTTTTTTGACAAAGCTTATCTTATTCTTATTCACCATTTAATTCAATAGATATATTTAAATACAGAAAGGAATTTAACATTCTATTATTTTATTCCATTTTATCCTATTTCTTTAATTTCAATTCGTTTTATCTTAAAAGATTACTGCTTGTCCACTGGTGAGTATATCGTATGAATTATATATATTGTGAGATGGAACTTGATATTGTCTGCAAAATGGGCGTATCGTCATTAAAATATGCACGGCATTGTCCACCGTAGTGCACTTGTTTGTTTGAGATTGAGAATGTCATATTATATATTATTATTATTATTATTATATATATCGTTTCAGACGTGGATTTTGATTTGGATGGGAATTGTGTAAGTATTGCAACACTTTATAACTATAATCTTTGCACAGGATATGCTTTTTACATACATAATCAGAGGGAAAAAACATAGATTAATATTATTTATTTATAGTATCTAAATTAATAATATAAATTAATTTTATAGCCCTTTATCTTAGTTATTTATTTTAACTTATTATTATTTGTACATTATATAATTAAATGTGCCCAATATTATGTTATGCCATACTATATGATGTAGTTAAGACTTTGTATTATTATTTTATTAAATTAACTATTATACATCAAATGTGTAATTTTTTATTTGGTCATTATAATGGGGATCGGAAAGAAGATCCAAACCCGACATATCTCAATCAAAACTGATGATAGTATTATTAGATTATAATGCTATTAGCTATCAAGTGTATAATTGGTTGTGTATTCTCTCAACAATTGAAGAGGGAACTGAGAAGAAAGAATATATGGAATGTTAAAAAATTTGAACAATGTTTTGCTTTCAAGTTGTGTCAAGCACAAGCACAAGCACCACAGCTAGCTCTTTACTTTTTATTTCAATGACTTGATTTGGGACATAGTAGTAGTGGGACGTGTTTATTCAATTTGCCAATTTGTCCATTCCATGTGCATGGTTTAATGCAACGCCTTGTAATTATATTATGAAATCAAACCCTCTCCAAACTCCAACTCCATCTCATTTTTATTTGCATCGATTTCTTTAAAATCAATGGTCTAAACATTGATGTCTTATTAGAATAATGCAATACAACATTATAGTATTGCCTTCTTAGGATAGCAAAGCATTAAGTGGTGATGGTTTTAATGAAAGACTTACGTGTATAAAGACGATATAAAAAAAATACAAATAATCCTCTAATTAATCATTGATTTTCATACGGATAGATCTCTTAAACTTTTATATATTATAAATTATCTTTTTGAATTCTAATAAGATAAAAAAATAGCCTCTAAAAATTAAAAAATAGCTATTTAAAACATTGTTTATGTTTGATTGATCCATATGTTTTTATTGAATCCAGAATTTAAGAGCGTTATTTGTAACGAAAGTATATTCACACCTAAGTTAAAGTTAGTACTGCTATTTATGATTTTCTCCCTTGGATATATGTTTGATCGATATGGAATTTGACGTCTCACTCAATAAATTCTTTTCACTTTTGATGAAAATATTGAATTTACATATAAGGAAAATAACATTCCGATTTTTTTTTCTTTTCACTTCCAACTCAAAGCTTATTACGAAGCACATAATCAACCTTAATTTTTCGCAAGATCAAGATCTAACCATGAATATAAAAATCATTCCAAGTTTTGAAGAACATAAACAATAGTGTAGTAATTAGTAATCAACTATTAAATGAAAAATCTTATTGAATAAAATAATTGAGTTTGTGTTCGAAAAAAAATACATTTAAAATCTACATGGAAGCCCGCCACATACTTTTTGTTTAGCAAAAGGAGAAAGAATTCTTTTATTAACTTTCATTTTTACCATGTTGGATTTGGGTCAAGTCACTTATAAAAAATATACAACATTCATCGTTGGATCTTGCATAAAGTTGTAGGTATATTTAAAAGGTTGTAAGTATGATAGGTTGTGTATAAAAGTTATAGATTGTAGGTTGAAAAAAGTGGTAGGTTTGATAGGTAAATTACTTGACCCAAATAGATCCCCATTTTTACTCTTTTTTTAAGTATAAATGAATGAAGACATCGACTTGACATATAGCAGGAGTAAGCAGAATCTATGTTTTGAAACATAGTGCTCCCATAGTACTAGTCTCCAACTGCCTTTGCAAGTGATTGCGGTGATACTTAAGAAAATTTAACTTATTAAAAACATTCCAAAGTTGAAAAAGTATCTTTTGGCAATGTTTTTTTCTATCTATCATCATCATTAGCAACATAAAATGGACACATCAAATTTAAAGGGTAATAGGAAAAATTTGTCCCATACCATTTTGTTAATTATAGGAGAGTCGCTAATGAAACATGTCTCTTGCAGTTCGGATGGGCAACGAACATTGCAAGCATTTATGAACATACAAAGGGCTAGCTAATTCAGGTGGCACTTTCGAAAACTATTGTTTAAAATCCGATTAATATACGTATTGTACAATGTTGGCAACAAATTAGAATCATTCAGTGATATCAATCACCTTTCATGGGTTTAAGTTTATTACAATAGCATTTAGTAATATCTAGCTTGCAACTATGCCAGTTTCATTGAGGATGATCAACACCAAGAGCCAAAATATTTTTTAATATATGTGTCCAAAAGGCAATTATGTTGATGCTACTGTCAATTAAGAAGAAAAAAAAAGGATGATGAATAATTCAAACAATCCATTATGATGAACCTTTTTTGGCAAGTGATCTTTTTTGTATATGAGAAGATTAATCATCATGCTTATTTCTTTTAGAAGAATCAATAAATTCTTTTAAGATCTTAACCTGCAAATAAAAATATTTGTATATTTTAATAAAAAAATTTATAAATATACCATCCTGAAAAAAGTAATAAATAATTTTCACAAATTAAACTCGACTTTTAAAAGAAACAAGTTCAAAAGACTGTACACAGCACTCTTCTTCCTTAATTTTATTTTTTTTTTGGCCAAAAACTAAAACATTATATTAAAATTATATAAGTATATTTCATGAATCACCAACAAATCAATCAAAGGAAAGAGGGTTTGCAAACCCATCTAAAACGAGCGCATCTCCTTTATAGGTAAAGGCTGAACTATCCTTAATGAGATGAAAAATTAGCACTCTGATAGAAAAAAATCTCATATAAGAGGATTAACAATAACAACCAGAAAAACACAAGAAAGAAGAAAAAAACACTTATTTGACGGTTTTTTTTTTTTTGCTTGCATTAATTTCCTTTTTTTTATTTCTTCGGATCTTGCTCGATTATGTTTCTCTTTTCTTCCTATTCAAAATGTATATGCCATTTTTTTCCCCTGTAGGCCTACATAGTGTATAGTACTTGCACTTAATGTATTTTAAAGAGAACATGGATGCTTCTAATCGTACCCATATTTTTACACTGGTATGTTAGGTAAAATTTAGTTAGTCCTGACTTGTGCAAAGCTAAATTTTGATCAAGTTTGAATTTATAAAAGTTCAATGCATATTTTTAAACTTGATTTGTTGTTAACACATTTTTAAAATTTCTTATTAATTTTTTCCCATTGCGATCATTTTAGAAGTACTTAAGGATTTTATTAGTGAACTAATATCATTGCTTTTATCTCGAACTCTCAAAGTATTAACTATATTATCAAGTGATTCTATTACTCTCTAATATAAATCTTGTTGATCATGTTAAAAATGTTTTTATTTTCTTGTTAAGATTGTTATCAATCTTTTGGTTCTTTGAAGTGATGCGACGTGAAAGCATAAATGATAGAAATCAAATCACCGTATGATTTTAAAAATACACTCAATTGCAAAAACATTCAAATAGAAAAACTGTTTAAAAGTATATCAAATATTATTATTACAAAATAAAGCCTAAAGGCCTATTTACACTATTACATGGGAAACCCTAAAGACGAATAATAAATACAACAAAGACAAATAAATCATGTAATCGACAATTAACATTGGAAATAAAGATTGACGGCTTATAATTAATGTTGGTAGTTTCAAAACTCAAAAGTTGAAACCATCAGCAATAAAGTCGGCTCAAACGCCGATAGTGAGTCTTCAAACATCGGCGATGTTTCTTCCAAGGCCAGTAGCATTTTGGCGGCCTAATACTGCTTCTTTCTCTCCTTCTTGGATGACTTCTCTTGTTCACATATGTGTCTTATAGGTCGTTCGCATTATTCTCTCCCACCTGAGAAGAACTCGACCCTGAGTTCTCTTCTGAAACATAAAAATACATCATCTGGGTAGAAAGGGAATATCTGGTATTGGCCATACTTCTTGGGTTGCAACACTAGTTTTCCTCCACTTTCCAACTCTTTAATCATCATCTTATGTATGTCTTCCAATCCATGATTATTGCCTTCAATAACATACGTTTCTAATGGGATCCTTCCTCTAAGCTTCCTTGTTGGACTTACACCAAATAGATGTTATTCCAGCAATACGAAGGGTACCGAATTCCACACTTTTAGCAATTACATTGTGAGTTCCAATAGCCATTGAAGTATATCCCTCTACTATCATGATCTGCTTCACTATGGCTGCATGTACAATTTTAAATTCCTTCTTGCATCCTCTTCAGTCTTCTCCTCCTTATCAACTATCAGCACTTGTTTTATAACTTTAATATCACAGTCTTTACCTATTGCTATTGAAACTTCCCTTTCTTCATTCACATCTACAGTGATATTTTCTTAAGTAACCTTGGAAGTTTCATAATGTTTTGCTGATTTTTCAATTTCATCTTTTACCTTCTTTAAATCATTATTCTGTGTCGATGTCATAAACGCCATAGGATATTCGTGTATCACTTTCCTTTCCTAATGACATCTTTTTTCCTGTCAAAATGTGATTTCCTCATAATCAGGAGGAAGAAATTTATCCTCTAGTAATAGTTTCATCCTAAACCACATTCTAATATGTGTTTTTCCTTTATGACTTAATTTTTTTTGTAACCTTCCCAACCAAGCAGAAGCATAACCTTTCAATCACCAAGCTACCAACTTTGCCCTCTTTTCCTCAAGGATCTCTATATATTTAAAGATTCGCTCAATCTCATAAATCTAATTAATAAAACTTTTAATCCCTAGATTTTTGCTAAAATATGGAGTATCTATCTTTTAAAGGAAATCATCACTATCTTTTTATCATACCCATAATAGCCCCTTCAGTATCCGCCACCACTATCACTGCTTCTCTTTCGCGGTTGGCAAACACGTATATCATGTTTGGTACGCTAGAATCATTTGAAATAAATTGGTTAAAATGGAATGAGTTTCGAAGTGACAAATCCATTCCTCTACTAGGATGTGTGCATGTAATGGAATGATTATAAATTATATTTATAAAAAATGTTCCTAACAATAAATATAAATTATAAATATGTGATGAGATAAAATGATAGTTAAAGTATCTACAATAAATGAATTTATAATGGAATCACAATTCCACCTTTAAGAAGGAGAAATTGAATTCCCCTTCAAAATAACTTCTAAAAGTGCATCCCAATATATAAGAAATGAAATGAAACCCGGAATCATAATTTCATTTAGGGTTCATTCTCTCGTATCAAACATGGTAGTATGGTTTAGTGGTAATGAATGTGTACACATATGAAAAGGAGTTGCTAGTTGCTATTGAGGCTGATTTTGGTATAGATACTAGGCTTACTGGAATAAGTGAAAGGTAGGTGCTTGAATCTTAGGTTTTCCTACGACCTAGGAAGCAGGCAATAACTAGCCTCATAGGTGTAACTTTGAACCTAGTGGACCTGTATCGGTGTGAATACTAATAGGTGTAATGATATAGCATTTGATTGGTGATGTCATGACTTTAGTAACGATTGGAGTGATAATGATATAGGTTGACTCCATTCACTTCTCGAGCCTCATGGGTTGCAAAAAAGGAATGATTGGCGCTGTTTTTTAAGCTTCAAAAAATGTGGATGCAGTTGAGAGTTTAAAGCATGCACGATTTTTCATAGAAAGCATAGGTAATGAATATGCATCATTTAAGTCAGGGGCAAAAATGAGTGCTAGTGATTGGAGCTTTGGCGATGAATTCAAGGTGGGAAAGCAATTTGAGAGCAAGGATTAGTATCAATCCAATAGCCTCAAATTAAAACTCACACTCAAAACTTGTTATGATCGTGCTTAAGACAAGTATACCCATCGTTGAAAGTAGTATAGATTTAGAGCACGGGTGTCGATCCCACAAGGACCAACGAGTACTAATACTTATCATTCTTCTATTGGTCAACCTGCTAATAATAGTGATTTAATATAAAAATAACGCAAGTATAATAGAGGAATTACCTGAATTGTAGAAGTTGTTTAGACTTTGAATCCTTACTAGATGATTTTGCTTTTACAAAAGATAATTTTAATATTATTGATGATTTTCTTGAACGGTGAAAACTCCTAAAGTATTCCTATATCTCTTTCAATATTATTAGAACCTTATCCTTAGTTGATTAACTGGAATTTCTTCCTAATTAAATCCCCTTGGATAGCTTTATCGTTCTAGAATTCCCTTATTAATTTTCACCCTAATTCTAAAGAATCATGTCGATCTATATCTAGAATCTGATTCAACTCTTTTCAGTTATGCAAATCTAATCATACAAATAATATTTCTATTAATTTACATGAAAATCAGAATAAGAACTAATATTCTATACTATTAATTCAAGACAATAAAGCATAACATAATTGAATTCAATAATTCAAGCAATAATATAAAAAATAGATAAAAACACATCACATAATCAAACTAGGATTCATCAAAATCTAAACAAAAGAATTTACTCCTCCATAGTAGAAGTCTTCATCAAATACAACCATAATAACAATAAGAAATTACCCTCAAAATGATTTGCAAAACACCTACAAATTTTTAGTACTCTCAGATCTTCTTATCTTCAATCTCTTTGTTTTGTTCCTTCCCTCCATACTCCATTTTATAGAAGATCTTCAAGCTTAGAGAAGTGAATATGCATTATTAGGAATGGAAGGTTACAAGTTCTTAGCTTTCCAAAGTAAAACCCCTTCAATGTATAATTTACGTTTCTTTAAGTGAATAGGAGGTTACTTTTCCTTTATAAAGCCGTTTCTCAAAAATAACGTTCTGTTGAATTGACATGGTTGGTGACAGGTTGTGTCATCAGAGCATGTTCGGCTTTTGCATGACATGAGAAATGACAAAACTGAGACATGGCTTGTTCCAGAGTCATGTAACAAGCTGTGGACTTTTCTTTGGAACAATACGATTGGTGTCAAGTCATGTCATGGCCATGTCTTTCTAAAACTCAAAATTTTTCCCTCGATTGTGCTTTTACTTGACATGGTTTAAAGACATGGTATGTCCTTATTATTTTGACCACTTTTTATTTTAAAACTTTGCATTTTGACTTGTTTTGCTTTCTTTTTATAAAATATCTCATTTAAAGACCTGAAAGCATAATTTAATGATTCTAAGTGTTGAATTCATAATATTTATTGATAAAATAATTAATAGAAGTCCATTTTAGCACTCACAAAATAAGAATAAATTTGTTTTATCAAATTCCCCCACACTTAAGCATTTTCTTGTCCTCAAGCAAAAAAGCAAAGATAATGAAAATCTGTCATCAAATATACTCAAAATTTTCCACAAGTTAAAACCCACATAGCATTCATTGATCATTTTAGATCATAGCGACTCATTTTGTACCTACTGCTCAAATCAATCATGTAAATGCAATTAGCATACTAGAGTCAAAATTCTAAAGATAATCCAAGTAAGTCAAACTTTACCTTTACCATTTAACAACATATTATAAAGTCACAAAATGGAACCAAAGTCAAATAATAGTAAAATAGACCCGGTTACACTTCATCACCTATAACATGTATATAAGCCATTCAATCACTTCTCTAAGCATAATAATATGGGGTGAAAGTATTTGCATCTATCTTTCCCCTGTTTTCTCCTTTTATTTTAAATCCCTTCAAAAATTTTAGCCTTTAAAGGGAGAGGTTTTAGCCTCCATCATTTACTTTTTCCTCTAGACGGGTTTTTGCTCACTTCCTTTCAGCTCAACAATGCTTTTTTTTCCCCAATATCATTAGGCATGATTGAATAAGAGGTTGATATAGTTAATAGTAAGGTCAGACTTCACTATTTAAGGGACCAAAGCTCGTCCATAACAACTCAACTTCTTAATAACAATTTAGCACATAATTTTTAAAGAGATTGTTATAAAAGAATCATAAAGTAAAAAACATCATATGCCCTTTCATTAGAGATTACATAGGCTCTCAAGATTTTTTAAAAAAGAATATACAAGCTACCCAACTTAGAAATGTAACTATTTAAATTTCAACCAAGGACTTCACTCCACTTCTAGGCTCTAGATTCCATCACTAAATAGCAAGTAAGTTTACCCCACTAGATTTTATCCTATAATTTCAACTAAGTATACTAATCACAAAATAGATGAGTAAGGTACTATGTAAGTCACTTTTACTTTAATATGAATACTAATAAACAAAAGAGTATATTTTCAAGATTTTTTCTATATTAGAGCACATTTGTAAACTAAAAATGGGGGATTTTTGATCAAATTCAAAGTCAAACTCAGAATAATATGATCATGAAGAACATATAAAAACCAATTATTGCTTTCAAAAGTACCCCTCCCCCACACTTAATTGAAACATTGTCCCTAGTGTCATAAATATATGCAAGAAGTGAGGAAAATCAAAGATAAGAAGACAAATCGGACTTTCCTATTTGATTATCAAATTCAGCTACAAAAGACTGATAAGATTTAGCAAAAATTGAGAAGCAGTTGAAGTTGCAGCAAGTCAAGTTAGATAAAACTGTAACCGGGCTGCAAAACAAACAAAACAAAACAGAAAAAAACAAAAATTAATGGAAAAAAAAAATTATGACCCATGATCCTACCAATAATCCCTAAAGAGTCTAACTCAATGATGGGTTGCTCAATAATATGGTTTATCTAATAAATCATAAAGGATAATCAGTAAATCAGAAATCAATTACCCCTATAATCAAGGTCATTCATATTAGAGCTCTTCCCCTTTCTTTTTCCTGTGGAAGGTGTGGGAGCTAGTGTTTCTTCTCCTTCTAACTCATCATCATCCTCCTCTCCATCCTCATCATCACCATCATTATTCTTCTCTTCTTTATATGCTTATTCATCAATATTTTTCTTGGAAGCATGAATCTGAGCATCTACCTCCTCATCATTACAATCCTCTATAAGAGTGTGTAGAGATTCAACATGTGTGCCATCATTTAATGATGGAAAGCTCTTTGAAGGACCACCTTGTAGTGAAGAAAACTCCATATTATTATAAGTTGCAATACCTTTTAGATAGGAGTAAGCGACCTCTTGATGGCGAATCTAACATTTTGTAGTTCAAAGGAGAGCCTTAAATAGTGATTTCATCTTCTGCAAAATGTGCCTATTTTTCTCAACCTTCTTTGTCAGCACTGGATAAGGAGATTGGCTGGGAGGAGATGACTATGATGTGGAAGGTCGTAGTACTTCGAACCATTTACTAAAGGTTGAAGTTTCCATTATATAAGAACAAGCAACCGCATCCTTGGGTGCTTCAGATGGAAAAATCTTTAATCCCTTAGTAGGCGGATAATGTAGGCACCACAGTATATGGTACCATTGGCTTTAATAGTCTTTGCTTGGAGGTAGAAAAACAAAGAAAGCATTACTCCTAGCTTCAAAGGGAACTTCTCAATAATGTTGTACAAATACAAAAGCCCAAATGTCCCCACAACACCTGTGCTTTTCCCTTTACCATTGTCAAAATGAGTAATAATCCAGTGAATTACTCTATGGTTTATATCCCCGAGTGTAGACGCTTTTTCCTTTTTAGCTTTGTAAGGAGTAGTAGGGCTGAGCTTCCCACAATCAAATAATTGAATTCCCCTAGTAACTAATCCACTGGAAGGCGCACAAAGTCTTCTATGTCAAAAAAATCATCTGTATAGAATCCTATGGCCTTGCAAATTTCTCTAATAGTCACTGCTCTTTCCTGTTCATTCACTCGAAATGTGATGCTATTGTTAATTCCCGAGAGCTTGGCTTGACATGCAATTTTGAATGTGGAAAGAAACTCTAGTGTAATCTAATGATAAACTTTCTCATCTACAACAAACCACTTATCCCATCCACTATGGCTTATTAAACCTCGGATTTCATCATCTTTATTAAACTTAGCCAATCCTTTCTAGTCGAATAATATGTTTCCTTCCAATTGCCTACCCAAAAACACATTATATTTCTCTTGTTCAGCTCTTAACATTGGTTGAGTAGGTCTTTGGGAATCGGCACATTTTGTAAAGTTTGTCTCTGAGTAGTTAATTGCCTCCTCACAATGTGTTTTTGCCTCATCCTAAAAATAAATCAATAGTTTAGGCAATTGCCATGAAATAAGTATGAAAATCCATCTGTAAAAGTTCAATCATGCAAGTAGATGGAAGAAAAAACATGATTTCCAAATCTCAACATGTGATGTTTCAAATTGTGCCATAACCAAAAATGGGAAGGAGGGATTTTCTAGCACAACACGACTCATGACAGGTTATGTCGTGACCGTGTCTTTTTAACAGCATCCTATTTAGCCCAAAATGTCAACTTAATTGCTTTATACATCAATCAGTCCACCTAATCCTTAAACTATTTCCTATAATCACTCTTTTGATTATACTCAACAGCTCCAAACATCAACTTAATTAAATCACGCATGCATTCATCCTTAATAGCCCCGAAATTGAACTCATTCAAAATACACATGCAATGAAAATATTGTAGGGTTTTCTTCAATTAATTTCAAACAATGATGAATAAAAAAAAATAATGATAAGAGTTTGCATGCGATAATCATCGAAACCCTAAAGTTCCAATTCAAATTGTCAATGGTTCATGGAAGCATAACTCGATAGAGAGAAAAAAAAAACAAGAGAGAGAAAAGAGATAACAACTTACTTGAGTTTCTTAATTTAGAATGTATTTTCCTATCGAAAGTGGAGGAAATAGATGGATGGGTGCGTGAATTTGGAAAGAATTAAAAGTGCAGGAGGGTAAAAGTCGTAGGTTAGAAAAAAAATTAAAAGTGGCTTTTATAGTGTTAGTGGAAAAAAAAAGGAACAGGGCTTGTCTTACTCATGTCATTTTGGAAAAATAAGCTCAGTAAGTTACATGCCTTAAGGACAAGCCGTATCCTAGTCATGTCTTCCAAAAGTCATTTACTCAGTAAGTTACACGACATAAAGACAGGTCGTGTCTTAAAAAATGGCATCCACAATAAGTTACATCACATAGCGACATGTCATGTCCTAACCATGTCATGTAAAAATCCTTTAAAAAGCACAAAATTAGTAATGACATGATTAATGATAGGTCATGTCCTCATGTCAAAATTTCATCAACTTACCTGGATTTTTTTCACAGTGTATCTTCCTTTAATTACATTCCATAATTGAATATCACACCTAATCAACATCAAGTAATAGGAAAATGATTTGATCATGAGTCTAGAAGATTAAGAAGAAAAGAAAACAAGAAAACTAGGGAAAGTTAGGTATGGGTTACCTCCCATGTAGCGCTTTTAGTTATCGTTGTTAGCTTGACGGTGATGTTGTGTTTCCACCTAGATTCCACGGGAATGTATCCCACTCCCAGATCTTTAGAACATGAGAATTACTTCATCGGTAGCAAATATTGATATAATTGTATGATGATTCCTACAAAGCTCCCAAAGGCAAATATAACACAAAAAGAAGTTTGTAAATTATGTGTCTACTCAAACTTAAGTATATATCTCAGAAATTCTAGGCACTCTAACACAAAATGTGTTCCTTCTATCTCACACTACTCAACAAAAGTCAAAGAGGCCCCTAAATGATAGATGCCAATTGATTATCAACCTCTTCATTCTCCTTTCTTGGGATTAAAGGAATTTCGCATTTTTCTTCATGAAGCAATTGCATATCTTGAGAACTAATTACCTCTTCACTTTCATTTGATTTTGCTTCAATCGAGTGGCTATTAAAATCCACCTTTTTATCAAAAGTGCAAGAGTGGTATGATACATGAGATAATGTAAGGATAGGAAGACAAGTATTTACATAAGAACTTTCATATTTTCTCCCTTGGATATATGTTTGATTGATATGGAATTTGACGTCTCACTCAATAAATTCTTTTCACTTTTGATGAAAATATTGAATTTACATATAAAGAAAATAACATTTCGATTTTTTTTTCTTTTCACTTCCAACTCAAAGCTTATTATGAAGCACATAATCAACCTTAATTTTTCACAAGATCAAGATCTAACCATGAATATAAAAATCATTCCAAGTTTTGAAGAACATAAACAATAGTGCAATAATTGGTAATCAACTATTAAATGGAAAATCTTATTGAATAAAATAATTGAGTTTGAGTACGAAAAAAAATACATTTAAATCTACATGGAAGCCCACCACTTAATTTTTGTTTAGCAAAAGGAGAAACAATTCTCTTATTAACTTTCATTTTTCCCATGTTGGATTTGGGTCAAGTCACTTATAGAAAATATATAACATCCATCGTTGGATCTTGCATAAAGTTGTAGGTATATTTAAAAGGTTGTAAGTGTGATAGATTATGTATAAAAGTTATAGATTGTAGGTTGAAAAAAGTGATAGGTTTGGTAGGTAAGTGACTTGATCTAAATAGGTCCTATTTTTTCTCTTTTTTTAAGTATAAATGAATGAAGTCATCGACTTGACATATAGCAGGAGTAAGCAGAATCTATGTTTGGAACCATAGTGCTCTCATAGTACTAGTCTCCAGCTACCTTTGCAAGTGATTGCGGTAATACTTAAGAAAATTTAACTTATTAAAAACATTTCAAAGTTGAAAAAGTATCTTTTGGCAATGTTTATTTTTCTATCTATCATCATCGTTAGCAACATAAAATGGACACATCAAATTTAAAGGGAATAGGAAAAATTCGTCCCATACCATTTTGTTAATTATAAGAGAGTCGCTCATGAAACATGTCTCTTGCAGTTCGGATGGGCAACGAATATAGCAAGCATTTATGAACATATGAAGGGCTAGCTAATTCAGGTGGCACTTTCGAAAACTATTGTTTAAAATCCGATTAATATACATATTGTACAATGTTGGCAACAAATTAGAATCATTCAGTGATATCAATCACCTTTCATGGGTTTAAGTTTATTACAATAGCATTTAGTAATATCTAGCTTGCAACTATGCCAGTTTCATTGAGGATGATCAACACCAAGAGCCAAAATATTTTTTAATATATGTGCCCAAAAGGAAATTATATTGATGCTACTGTCTATCAAGAAGAAAAAAAAAAGGAAGATGGATAATTCAAACAATCCATTATGATGAACCTTTTTTGTATATGAGAAGATTAATCATCATGCTTATTTCTTTTAGAAGAATCAATAAATTCTTATAAGATCTTAACCTGTAAATAAAAATATTTGTATATTTTAATAAAAAAATTTATAAATATAACATTTGGAAAAAAAGTAATAAAAAAATTTCACAAATTAAACTCATCTTTTAAAAGAAACGAGTTCGAAAGACTGTACACCTGATCAACAACACTCTTCTTCCTTAATTTTATTTATTTTTTTGCCAAAAACTAAAACATTATATTAAAATTATATAAGTATATTTCACGAATCACCAACAAATCTATTAAAGAAAAGAGGGTTTGCAAACCCATCTAAAACGGGCACATCTCTTTTATAAGTAAGGCTGAACTATCCTCAAAGAGGATGAAAAATTAGCACTCTGATAGAAAAAAAATCTCATATAAGAGGACTAACAATAACAACCAGAAAAACATAAGAAAGAAGAAAAAAACACTTATTTGACGGTTTATTTTGGCTTGCATTAATTTCCCTTTTTTTTTTCTTCGGATCTTGCTTGATTATGTTTCTCTTTTCTTCCTATTCAAAATGTATATGCCATTTTTTTTCCCTGTAGGCCCACATGGTGTATAGTACTTGCACTTAATGTATTTTAAAGAGAACATGGATGCTTCTAATCGTACCCATATTTTTACACTGGTATGTTAGATAAAATTTAGTTAGTCTTAACTTGTGCAAACCTAAATTTTGATCAAGTTTGAATTTATAAAAGTTCAATGCAAATTTTTAAACTTGATTTGTTGGTAACACGTTTTTAAAATTTCTTATTAATTTTTTCCCATTGAGATCGTTTTTAGAAGTTCTTAAGGATTTTATTAGTGAACTAATATCATTGCTTTTATCTCGAACTCTCAAAGTATTAACTATATTATCAAGTGATTCTATTACTCTCTAATATAAATCTTGTTGACCGTGCTAAAAATGTTTTTATATTTTTGTATAAGATTGTTATCAGTCTTTTCGTTCTTTGAAGTGACGTAGCATGAAAGCGTAAATGATAGAAATCAAATCACTGTATGATTTCTAGAATACACTCAATTGCAAAAACATGTAATTTCCAATAGAAAAACTGTATAAAAGTATATCAAATGTTCTTATTACAAAATAAAGCATAAAGGCCCTATTTATACTATTACATGGGAAACCCTAAAAATGAATAATAAATACAATAAAAACAAATAAATCATGTAATCGACAATTAATATTGAAAATAAAGATTGACGACTTTTAATTAATGCTGGCAGTTTCAAAACTCAAAAGTTAAAACCATCAGAAATAAAGGTCGGCTCAAACGCCGAAAGTGAGTCTTCAAACATCGACAACGTTTCTTCCAAGGCTAGTAGCATTTTAGTGGCCTAGTGCTGCTTCTTTCTCTCCTTCTTGGATGACTTCTCTCGTTCAAATATGTGTCTTATAGGTCGTTCGCATTATTCTCTCCCACTTAAGAAGAACTCGACCATGAGTTCTCTTCCGAACATAAAAATATATCATCTGGGTAGAAAGGGAATATCTAGTATTGGCCATACTTCTTGGGTTGCAGCATTAGTTTTCCTCCACTTCCCAACTCTTTAATCATCATCTTATGTATGTCTTCCAATCCATGATTATTGCCTTTAATAACATACGTTTCTAATGGGATCCTTCCTCTAAGCTTCCCTCTTGGACTTACACCAAATAGATGTTGTTCCAGCAATACGAAGGGTAGCAAATTCCACACTTTTAGTAATTAAATTGTGAGTTCCAATAGCCATTGAAGTATATCCCTCTACTATCATGATCCGCTTCACTATGGCTGCATGTACAATTTTAGATTCCTTCTTGCATCCTCTTCAGTCTTCTCCTCCTTATCAACTGTCAGCACTTGTTTTATAGCTTTAATATCACGGTCTTTACCTATTGCTATTGAAACTTCCCTTTCTTCATTCACATCTACAATGATATTTTCTTAAGTAACCTTGGATGTTTCGCGATGTTTTGCTGATTTTTCAATTTCATCTTTTACCTTCTTCAAATCATTATTCTGTGTCGATATCATCAAATATACTCAAAATTTTCCACAAGTTAAAACTCACATAGCATTCATTAATCATTTTAGATCATAGCGACTCATTTTGTACCTACTGCTCAAATCAATCATGTAAATGCAATTGGCATACTAGAGTCAAAATTCTAAAGTTAATCCAAGTAAGTCAAACTTTACCCTTACCATTTAACAACATATTCCAAAGTCGCAAAATGGAACCAAAGTCAAATAATAGTAAAATAGACCCGGTTACACTTCATCACCTATAATGTGTATATAAGCCCTTCGATCACTTCTCTAAGCATAATAATATGGGGTGAAAGTATTTGCATCTATCTTTCCCCTATATTTTCTACTTTTATTTTCAATCCCTTCAAAAAATTTTTGCCTTTAAAGGGAGAGGTTTTAACCTTCATCATTTACTTTTTCCTCTAGACGGGATTTTGCCCGCTTCCTTTCAGCTCAACAATGCTTTTTTTTTCCCAATATCATTAGGCATGATTGATGGTATAGTTAATAGCAGGGTCAGACTTCACTATTCTAAGGGACCAAAGCTTGCCCATATCAACTTAACTTCTTAATAACAATTTAGCACATAATTTTTAAAGAGATTGTTCTAAAAGAATCATAAAGTGAAAAACACCATATGCCCTTTCATTAGAGATTAAATAGGCTCTCAAGATTCCATCACTAAATAGCAAGTTTACCCCACATAGATTTCATCCTATAATTTCAACTAAGTATACTAATCACAAAATAGATGAGTAAGGTACTATGTAAGACACTTTTACTTTAATATGAATACTAATAAACAAAAGAGTATATTTTCAAGATTTTTTTTATATTAAAGCACATTTGTAAACTACAAATGGGGGGTTTTTGATCAAATTAAAAGTCAAACTCAAAATAATATGATCATGAAGAACATATAAAAACCAAATATTCCTTTCAAAAGTACCCCTCCCCCACACTTAATTGAGACATTGTCCCCAGTGTCATAAAATATATGCAAGAAGTGAGGAAAATCAAAGATAAGAAGAAAAATTGGACTTCCCTATTTGATTATCAAATTCAGCTGCAAAAGACTGATAAGATTTAGCAAAAATTGAGAAGCAGTTGAAGTTGCAGCAAGTCAAGTTAGATAAAACTGTAACTGAGCTGCAAAACAGACAAAACAAAATAGAAAAAACAAAAATCAACGAAAAAAAATTAGGACCCATGATCCTACCAATAATCCCTAAAGAGTCCAACTCAATGATGGGTTGCTCAATAATACGATTTATCCAATAAATCATAAAAGATAATAAGTGAATCAGAAATCAATCACCCCTACAATCAGGGTCATTCAGAGCTTTACCTCTTTCTTTTTCCTATGGAAGGTGTGGGAGCTGGTGTTTCTTCTCCTTCTAACTCATCATCTTCCTCATCTCCAACCCCATCATCATCATCATTCTTCTCTTCTTTATATGCTTATTCATAAATATTTTCCTTAGAAGCATGAATTTGAGCATCTACCTCCTCATCATTACTTTCCTCTATAAGAGTGTGTAGAGATTCAACATGTATTTCATCATTTAATGATGGAAAGCTCTTTGAAGGACCACCTTGTGGTGAAGAAAACTCCATATTATTATAAGTTGCAATACCTTTCAGATAGGAGTAAGATAGGAGTAAGTGACCTCTTGATAGCGAATCTAACATTTTGTAGTTCGAAGGAGAGCCTTAAATAGTGATTTCATCTTCTGCAAAATGTGTCTATTTTTCTCAATCTTCTTTGTTGGCACTTGATAGGGAGATTGGCTGGTAGGAGATGACTATGATGTGGAAGGTCGTGGTACTTCGAACCATTTACTAAGGGTTGAAGTTTCCATAATATAAGAACAAGCAACCACATCCTTGGGTGCTTCAGATGGAAAAATCTTTAATCCCTTAGTGAGCGGGTAATGTAGGTACCACAGTATATGGTACCATTGGCTTTAATAGTTTTTGCTTGAAGGTGGAAAAACAAAGCAAGCATCACTCCTAGCTTCAAAGGGAACTTCTCAATAATGTTGTACAAATACAAAAGCCTATATGTCCCCACAACACCCGTGCTTTTCCTTTTACCATAGTCAAAATGAGTAATAATTCAGTGAATTACTTTATGGTTTATATCCCCGAGTGTAGACGCTTTTGCCTTTTTAGCTTTGTAAGGAGTAGTAGGGTTGAGCTTCCCACAATCAAATAATTGAATTCCCCTAGTAACCAATCCACTGGAAGGCGCACAAAGTCTTCTATGTCAAAAAAATCATCTGTATAAAATCCCATGGCCTTGCAAAATTCTCTAATAGTCACTGCTCTTTCTTGTCCATTCACTCGAAATGTGATGCTATTGTTAATTCTCGAGAGCTTGGCTAGACTTGCAATTTTGAATGTGGAAAGAAACTCTAGTGTAATCTAATGATAGACTTTCTCATCTACAGCAAACCACTTATCCCATCCACTATGGCTTATTAAACCTCGGATTTCATCATCTTTATTAAACTTGGCCAATCCTTTCCAGTCGAATAACATGTTTCCTTCCAATTGCCTACCCAAAAACACGTTATATTTCTCTTGTTCGGCTCTTAACAATGGTTGAGTAGGTCTTTAGGGATCAGGCGCATTTCGTAAAGTTTGTCTTTGAGTAGTTGATTGCCTCCTCGTAGTGTGTTTTTGCCTCATTCTAAAAAAAATCAATAGTTTAGGCAATTGCCATGAAATAAGTATGAAAATCTATTTATAAAAGTTCAATCGTGCAAGTAGATGGAAGAAAAAACATGATTTCCAAATCTCGACGTGTGATGTTTCAAATTGTGCCATAACCAAAAATGGGAAGGAGGGATTTTCTAGCACAACATGGCTCATGACAGGTTGTGTCGTGACCATGTCTTTTTAACATCATCCTATTTAGCCCTAAATGTCAACTTAGTTGCTTTATACATCAATCCATCCGTCTAATCCTTAAACTAATTCCTATAATCACTCTTTCGATCATACTCAACAACTCCAAACATCAACTTAATCAAATCATGCATGCACTCATCCTTAATAGCCCAAAAATTGAACTCATTCAAAATACACATGCAATGAAAATATTGTAGGGTTTTCTTCAATTAATTTCAAACAATGATGAATAAAAAAACATAATGATCAGAGTTTGCATGCGATAATCATCGAAACCCTAAAGTTCCAATTCAAATCGTTAATGGTTCATGGAAGCATAACTCGATAGAGAGAAAAAAAACGAGAGAGAGAAAAGAGACAAGAACTTACTTGAGTTTCTTAATTTACAATGTATTTTCCTATCGAAAGTGGAGGAAATAGATGGATGGGTGCGTTAATTTAGAAAGAATTAAAAGTGCAGGAGGGTAAAGGTCGTAAGTTAGAAAAAAAATTAAAAGTGGCTTTTATAGTGTTAGCGGCAAAAGAAAGGAACACGGCTTGTCTTACTCATGCCATTTTGGAAAATAAGCTCAGTAAGTTACATGCCTTAAGGACAAGTCGTGTCCTAGTCATGTCTTCCAAAAGTCATTTACTTAGTAAGTTACACGACATAAGGACAGGTCGTGTCTTAAAAAATGGCATCCACAATAAGTTACATCACATAGCGACATGGCATGTCCCAACCGTGTCATGTAAAAATCCTTTAAAAAGCATAAAATTAGTAAGGACATGATTGATGACAGATCATGTCCTCATGTCAAAATTTCATCAACTTACCTGGATTTTTTTTCACCGTGTATCTTCCTTTAATTACATTCCATAATTGAAAATCACCCCTAATCAATATCAAGTAACAGGAAAATGATTTGATCATGAGTCTAGAAAATTAAAAAGAAAAGAAAACAAGAAAACTAGGGAAAGTTAGGTATGGGTTACCTTCCATGTAGCGCTTTTAGTTATCGTTGTTAGCTTGATGGTGATGTTGCGTTTCTACCAAGATTCCATGGGAATGTATCCCACTCGCAGATCTTTAGAACATGAGAATTACTTCATCAGTAGCGAATAGTGATCTAATTGTATGATGATTCATGCAAAGCTCCCAAAGGCAAATATAACACAAAAAGAAGTTTATAAATTATGGCTCTGCTCAAACTTAAGTATATATGTTAGAAATTCTAGGCACTCTAACACAAAATGTGTTCCTTCTATCTCACACTCCTCAACAAAATTCAAAGAGGCCTCTAAATGATAGATGCCAATTGATTATCAACCTCTTCATTCTCCTGTCTTTGGATTGAAGGAATTTCGCATTTTTCTTCACGAAGCAATTGCATATCTTGAGAACTAATTACCTCTTCACTTTCATTTGATTTTACTTCAATTGAGTGGCTATTAAAATCCACCTTTTTATCAAAAGTGCAAGAGTGGTATCATACATGAGATGATGTAGGGATAGGAAGACAAGTATTTACATCAAAACTTTCATATTTATCCTAATGTTCTTGGACTAATTCGCCCATAGTTTTTTCACATGGTGGCTTATCTACACACAATAGAGGTAATACAATACATGGGTAAGGGCGGGGGGCTAGGGGTAAGGGAAGGGGATCAAAATAATAAGGATTTATGCACTCACATGAAGGTAGTTTTCCATAATACTAACAAACCAAATTTACATAAGTCATGGAGATAGGCTCTTTTGTACCATCGAGTGCACTCCAATAGCAAACATCACGATTCCACCATTAGAAATCCATCTATTGATAGCAACTATCAAGAAAAATAAATCAACAATGTCTTTAAATCCCAATTGAGAAGCAACATCAATTAATAAGAGCAGTGAAAAAAAAATGGTTAGAAAGAATTAGAAGAAAGAAGAGAATGGTTGAATCAATAAAATAGCTGCTTTCTTAATATCACTAGTCCCCAGCAACGACACCAAAAAATTTAGTATCGATCTGATAGCCATAAATTAAAACTTACACTCAAAACTTGCTACGATCGTACTTAAGGCAAGTATACCTATTGTTAATATTAGTATAGATTTAGAGCATAAGTGTCGATCCCACGAAGACTAATGAGTATTAATACTTATCATTCTTTTATTGTTCCACCTGCTAATGATAGTGATTTAATATAAAAATAACGCAAGTAGAATAGAGAAACAATATGAATTGTAGAAGCTATTGAGACTTTGAATCCCACTAGATAATATGTGATTTTACAAAAGATAATTTTAATATTATTGATGATTTTCTTGAATGGTGAGAACTCCTAAAGTATTCCAATATCTCTTTCAAGATTATTGGAACCTTATCCTTGGTTGATTAACTGGAGCTTCTTCTTAATTAAAACCCCTTAAATAGCTTTATCGTTCTAGAATTTCCTTATTAGGTTTCACCCAAATCTCGAAGAATCATGCTTATTTATGTCTAGAATCTCATTGAACTCCTTTCAATTGTGCAAATCTAATCATACAAACAATATATCTATTAATTTGCATGAAAATCATAAAAGAACTAATATAATTGAATTCAATAATTCAAGCAATAATATCAAAAATAGATAAAAACATATCACACAATCAAACTAGGGTTCATCAAAATCTAAACAAAAGAGTTTACTACTCTATAGGAGAAGTCTTCATCCAATATAACCCATAATTACAATTAGAATTTGCCCTCAAAATGATTTGCAAAACACCTACGAATTTTTAGTACTCTCGGATCTTCTTATCTTCTATCTCCTTGTTTTGTTCCTTCCCTTCATACTCTTTTTTATAGATGATCTTCAAGCTTAAAGGAGTGAATATCCACTATTGAGAATGGGAAGTTACAGGTCTCTCAGCTTTCTAAAGTAAAATCTGTTCAATGTCCAATATACATTTCTTTAAGTGAATAAGAGGTTACTTTTCCTTTATAAAGCCGTTTTCAAAATATAACGTTTTGTCGGATTGACATGGTTGGTAACAGGTCGTGTCATCAAAAGCATTTCCGGCCTTTGCATGATGTAAGAAATGACACGATCAAGACATGGCTTGTCCGAGAGTCCTGTAACAAGCTGTGAACTTTTCAGTGGAACAACACGACTAGTAACAGGTAATGTCATGGTCATGTCTTTTTAAAACTCAAAATTTCTCCCTCGATCGTACTTTTACTTGACATGGTTGAAAAACATGGCATGTCCTTGTTGTGTTGACCACTTTTTGTTTCCAAACTTTGCATTTTTAACTAGTTTTGCTTTCTTTTTATAAAATTTATCCTTTAAAGACCCGAAAGCATAATTTAATGATTTTAAGTGTGGAATTCATAATATTTATCAATAAAATGATCAATAAAAGTCCATTTTAGCACTCACAAAAATAAGAATAAATTTGGTTTTTCAATGATCACCTTATATGGACAGCTAAGATGTGATATATGATGAACCACAACAACTTTAAGGTAGTAGATTCAAATTTAAAGTTTATAAAGAGTTGTGTGTATCAATAGTAAAGGGGTTGCAAGTAGATTTTCAAGGTTTATTATAAAAAACACGATGGATAATTTTAAATTACAAAGTTTGGGGGGACTGTACAGATGTTTAGATGAAAATACGAGACAAAATCACTCTTAGTTGGACATGACTAGCATGTCCATGTGTATTATTATGTAGGTTTGAAGCTCTTCTAATGTCAAAATGTAAGAGAATGATGTATTACATGCCTGTCATTGCAAAGTTAGGCTCAAGCGGTGTTAGGAGGCCTTGGTTGAGTTGGATGGACAGTTAGTTTCATCTAGCTTCTTTTTTTTTTCTTTGGTGGGAAAGAGGCTAGCTTTTTAGATGTTGCCTACACACCATTTTTTACAACTTGATTGACATTTAGTACCTATACTGGTAGAAAGATGGCAAATTGAATTGGATACAATCGAGTGAGTTCTTATAGGATACTTTACTTGCCAAACTTGATACCTTATAAGATTTGAGACATATTTTGGTACTTGATGTAAAACTTTATAGGTCTTTGGATCGAGTTTTGAGACAAAGATAAAACTGGTTTAGAGTCGAGCCTGTTGAGAGGAATATTTCATGAAAATAATTTCAACTGATAAAAAATAGAAGTCAAATTAATTTTAAATTTATATATTTTATGTAATAGTTTAATTTCATAAATATTAATTACATTTTTAAATTTGTAGTTCGATTTAATAAATGATATATATATATATTTAAATTTGTAGAGCATTTAGTTTTTATAATATTTGATTTTAATTAATCATAGTAACTATTTAGGGATCAAATTGTGCGGGTCATTATGAGGGAGTCAATTTGTTTGACCACAAAAACCCTATAAGCTTTTTAGTATTGGTTTGGTAATAATTTTTTTCACTTCATAAGGTTTAAGGTTGGGTCATAAGTCTTGATAATGACACGATAGGAAACTCAACCCTCCAAGATTTAATATAATTTAAAATAAAAAATAAAGTAAATTTTCATTTTTAACTAGGGCTATAAATGAATCAGGTCAAGATGGTACAATGCTAAGTTTGAGCTCGAACTTGACTCAAAATTTCAAAGCTTGAAGTCGATTAAGTATAAGATTTTTAACTTGAGTTCAACTCAAAGTAACACTGCATAATAATATTCTTAATTTTAATTTAAATAATCATACCCAAAATCAATTTGAATTCGATTAATATATACTCTACTCCAGCTCAATAGAATTCAATTAGGCTCGTGAGCTAATTGAGTTAAATATATGAAACTTAAGTTCTACTGGATAAACTACTTGAGTAGCTTGAGTTCGAGCTCAACTCGACTATTTTAGAATCGAACTTGACTAAATATCGAGCCGAGCTTGAGTAATTTATGGACTGAATTGATTCATTTATACCCTATTTTTAACTTAAAAAAAAAAACTAACGTTGGAAAAATACTAAATTAGAATATTAAATTTAATTTAATATTTTTCTTTTCTACTAATGTATTATGAACTATTGCTACCAGTTGATTTATGGTTTATGTTTGATTTTGAAAGTTTATTACTTTTTAAGATTGTTATTATTATAGCTTTTGTAAACATTGTTATGTTTAAAGAAATTAAGATAAAGATTTTCAACATTTTTAACTTGAGACCTTTAATATTTGATGAAAATGGTGTTGAAGGTACCACATGGGTTGTATTATTGATTATTTTTAATAAATATTGCTAATGAATAAATTAAATTGATGATATATCATTTAGATGAAGCGTGAGAACAAATTTATTGTGCTAGATTGATTTTTCTAAAAATTTGTGTATGTACACAAATTTTTTGGACACATGAGTGGATGTAAGATATTAATGGAAAATGCTTTAGAAAAAAAAGTCAATAAAAAAAAGGAATAGGACATTAATGTTTTAAATAGCTGCTCAATGGGCTAGGTTTTAGTTATGCAACAAAATCCCTATAGGGTTTGGGTTGGTTTGAGAAACCTTTTAGGGTAATGGGGTAAGGTTCGGGTCTTATAACTCATGCCAAAACCCAATCATGTTTCATCCCTAAACTCATTGCAAGGTTAATTTAATGGAGAATTAATATGAAAGGATTTATTCTATAGACAAATATTAATAGATATAAAAATTTCCATGAGTGAATAAGAAGATAATTATGGGTATGAATGTTACAAGAAGAAGATTTACTTTTTTATAACTTTAAATATAGCGGTTG
Source organism: Combretum micranthum (assembly GCA_024138025.1). Classification (NCBI taxonomy): domain Eukaryota; kingdom Viridiplantae; phylum Streptophyta; class Magnoliopsida; order Myrtales; family Combretaceae; genus Combretum; species Combretum micranthum. Next base: position 84,475 of record JAMXBD010000630.1, on the reverse strand, counting down.
AAAGACTATTGGTCTACGAGGTTTGGATTCCATCCTTGGGTTTATCGGATAGGCTTCAAATTTATGGGTAAAAACTCTATAAAGTTTGAATTAGGTTTCGAGAACTCTACAGGATATTGAGTTTCGTTTTAGGTTTTGTGGAACCCATCTCAAACTTATTTTGGTTGCATTCCTAGACATGAGACACACATTTTACTTTTTCACTGGAGGGATGATATTCATTTTATAGGATATATTGATTTTGATTAGTCTTCTTTTGGATGGTCATGCATTGATTAGTGGTGCTTATCTATTTAGGAAACGAATTTAAGTTGTCTTTTTAGATTATTTTGGTCTTAGGGTCTGTTTGTTTTGGCTTTTTTGCTGCAGATAGAAACACTTTTTCAAACTTTTTGCTAATAAATTATTTATCAAGAAATAGATATAGATAAAAAAAAGTTGACAGTTCTCATCAAAAGATCAAATAGAACAAATATAAATAAAATTTAGATGCAAATTGGATATATTTATATATATCATTTTAAAAAAGATACAGATACAGATGAAAAACAGACAATCCAAACAGATCCTTAGTCACATTTTCGTATTTTTTATTAAAATATCATTTTTTTCTCATTAATAATATCCTTTTTTAGAAGAAGAAGAAGAAGAAGTAAAATTGACTTTAGAATGATAGTGTGATAATATTACTTTTGGATGTAATAACAATAGAATTTCAAACAGGTCCAATTGGATCAAGCCTGCGGACTTCGATGAATAGCCCAAGGGATATGCCCAAGTGTCCTAAAATCGTGTGTGTGTATAGAGAGAGGGGGCCCGAATTAGTTATGAACTCATACCCATTATTATCAGTTCGGTCCAAACACAAAAAGAGAAAACATAAAGGGTTTTAGCTTTCATCCTCTCCCCTTCTTCCAACTTCTCCAAATTCCCCCAAAAACCCTTGGAAAGGGGAACGTAACGTAGCACACTCTATAACCATAACCATAACCATAGCCTGTTTAGATTTAGATTGGCGACTGCAAACCTCCACTTTATTTGTTGTTATTATCATCTCCCGTCTTAAAAGACAACAACCTTAGACGACAATGCCGTCGTCGTCTTCTTCTCCTTCTCCAACTCCAGCTCTCTTTCTATGAATAATATTCATTCATATCGATATTCATGGGTTCAGCTTTTTGTTCATGTCGATTGGATTGGAGAAGGCTCCGTATCACTACACCGCCTAAAACTACCACACCTCTCTTCTTATCATCTCGCTTGACAACTTCACATCCCCACAACCACAACCACCACTATAAACGGAAACCACATCAACATTCATTAGCTGCTCCTCCTCAGTCACAAACCGAATCTGAATCCGAATCCGAATCCTCCATTGCTTTGAGCTTGCGCAAATGGGTGTCTTCCATCTTGTGTAAACCTCATTTTGATTCCTCAAACCTCGAGCTCGAGCCTCCTTTTTTATTATCCCAATTAAGTCCTCACGAATTCGATTCCTTACTGTTGAGAATCTATCCCAATGTCAACCCGAAAACCACCCTCCACTTCTTCTACTTCGCATCTCAATCGTACCGGTTTCGGTTCTCCCACAAATCTTATTTGGTATTGGTTTGTTTGCTCCTAGGTAGGAAAATGCTGTCCCCTGCTAGGTTGCTTTTGATCCGTTTGATTGATGGCGACTTGCCTACTGTTTTGGACAGTGATGATAATAATAATAAAGATGTGCACGGCACCCATGTTAAAATGGGGTCTGCTTTAGCAGATATATATAAGATCGTAGGGAAAGGTGTGGGAGTTGAGGCATTGGATATTCTAGTCCACGTTTGTTGTTCTCAGTTCAAGGATTCGGGCGGATTGGGTAATGCTGTTGATGTTGTTGGTTTGTTGGCTAATAAAGGTTTGTTCCCTTCTTTAAAAATTTGTAACATTTTGTTAAGTTCTTTGGTTAAGTCTAACGAGCTTGAGAAGTGCTATGCTACGATTGAAATCATGCGTCGGGGAATTTCTCCCGATGTTTATTTGTTTAGTACCATTATTAATGCATACTGCAAGGGAGGAAGAGTTGATTGTGCTCTTCGGTTGTTTTCAGAAATGGAAAAGTTGGGTGTCTTCCCGAATGTTGTTACATATAATAATATGATTGATGGGCTGTGCAAGAATGGGAGATTAGAAGAGGGGTTGCAATTAAAAGAAAAGATGCTAGAGAGCAAAATCATTCCCAGTCTAACAACATACTGCATTTTGATTAATGGTTTAACAAAGGTAGGAAGATTTGACGATGTTAAAGTTTCTATGAGAGAATTATCTAAAAGAGGGTTAGGTTTAAATGTGGTTGTGTATAACACTTTGATCAATGGATATTGTAAAAGTGGTAGGATCCAGGAGGCCTTGGAACTGATGGATGAAATGAATTCAAAAGGTGAGCCCCAATTCAGTTACTCTTAATTGTCTCCTGCAAGGTTTTGTTGCTAGCGACCAGATGGAACGTGCTGAACATTTTTTGGGAAAAATGATATCAAATGGCGTTGTTGTACAGCTGGGTTCCTATCATTCACTCATCAACGGTTATGCGAGAATTCAAGTTTGATCGTGCACTCAGAATTATTAAAGAGATGTTGTGGAGAGACTTGATGCCAAATCCTGCATTGCTAACAACTTTGATTGTTGGACTTTGTAAAGGTGGAAAGCATCAGGAAGCAATTGAGCTGTGGTATGGTCTATTAGAAAAAGGATTTACACCCAGCACACCTATGTCAAATGCTTTGATTCATGGACTTTGTGAAGCGAATAACATGGAAGAGGTAGCTAGGCTTCTCAAGGAGATGCTAGACAGAAACTTGGCTTTGGATAAGAAAACCTATGATACAGTCATATTTGGCTGCTGTAAGGCAAGAAAAGTTGATGAAGGGTTTAAGTTGCGGGAAGAGATGGTTAAGAAAGGTATTTGGCCGGATATGCATACTAACAACTTGCTGCTTCTTGGTCTTTGCCATATGGGTGAGATGGACAGAGCTATTAAGCTTTGGGATGAAAGCAGAAAAAATGGATTAACTCCAAATGTCTATAGTTATAGCATTTTGATTAACTGTTACTGCAAGGTGGATAGAATTCAAGATGCTGAAAAGCTTTTCAATGAGTTGGTTGCTAAGAATGTTGAACTAAATTCTGTTTCTTATAATATCATGATAAAAGCCTATTGCAGTAAAGGTAATATTGACTTGGCCCTAAAGCTTCGTGATGACATGAAATCTAGGGGTATGCCCCCTACTTGTGCCACTTATAATTTATTGATGCACGGAATGTGCAACACTGGAAATGTTGATGGCGCAAGAGCTCTTCTGATTGAAATGAGAAAACAAGGCTTGAAACCAAATGTAATCTGTTATACTACAGTTATTGATGGTTATTGCAAGTTGGGACAATTGGACATGGCTGAGAGCATGTTTAGGGAAATGTCCTTGCAAGCCATTGAACCTAATAAATTCACCTACACAGTCATGATTGATGGTTATGGTAAATCTGGTAATACAACAAAAGCAAGGATGCTTTTTAATCAGATGATAGAAAACGGGATTGTTCCGGATACTGTCACTTATAATGCTTTGGTTGATGGACTTAGCCAGCACGGGAAAATGGATGAAGCTTTTAAAGTTTGTGATAACATGTTAAGTGGAGGAGTATCATTGGATGAAATTACTTTCACATCCTTGATCAGCAGGTGGAATCAATTGTCTACTATCTCAAAGCAAGAATGAGGTAAACAACAAGGTCTTTGAACTGTCATTATGATATGTCTGGATATTATGGTTCATCATACATCAATAATTTCAGTTTATCTATCTTATGAAGCTTTTCACATACTAGGTTTACTCAATCCATTTGTGTAAGAGATTTCTTGTGTTCTTGACACTGCCAATTTTGTGCTGCTGGGACCAATTATGTGGGTCATAAAGATGTTGGGGATGATTTGGGAATTATTCTGGCATCCTTTTGACTATTCCAATTCATTGTATGTGTTGGATCAGATTTTGTCCTTTTTTTTTGTATAATTTTCAAATGCTTTGTACTACTTTCGTTTGATAGCTTGCTGACATCATTATTGGTTTTGCTGTACTTGTAGGTTACTCATTGTTGCCACAAATAAATGAGAGTCCCCAATAACTCATTATAATTAAAGTGGCATAGTGCTCTCCATATTTGCGATATATATCTGATGCCTTGCAGCTAAGGTTGATTCTTGCAACAAATTAGTCTGCTATTATTATCTTATAGCTAACCTGAGGTATTAGTTAATGTGCTTCTAGACATGCTGTAATTATGGTTCCTATATATAGGTTGGTGGAATGCATCATAGCCTCTTGCCAGAATCACTTTTGGGTGCAAATGCTGCTGGTAAATGTGATGATGTCAGAGGCTTCAGCAGATAGTGGGTATATTACTTATCTGCTCATTGTCCTATCTGAGATTTGCACAAATGACAGTGGTTCTGAGATATCTAAAATGGAGAATTTCCTGCTAATTTTGTTTTTTTGCCCTTATATGGTTGGTTTTGTTGGTATCTTAGCAATCTGAAGTTTATCTGAGATGGTTATTTTCTAGTGATAATAAGTTTGACATTGACATTTTCCCTTTTAGGCAGCTTGCCTTCTTTTCTATGGGTTTTCCCTAGATGGGGTGATTTCATGCTCCTACCTTTTGAAGCATGCATTGTTTGATTGTTTCTCTGATATTTGTGCAGTACAACTTCTGTAAACAAGGGGGAAAGTCTGTCAGTTGGGCTCTATGTATGGTTGCTAAGACGAACGTTGGTTTACCAGGTCCAGGTTATTCATAATGGACAAAGTTAAACCTTTTCCCTTTCTAAAGGTAACTTTCAATGTGTTATATGCATCTTGGCTCATAGATTATAACTATTTCATCATCCCATGATGTTTAATCGCTGCTTTCCTTTCTAACATATATTCTGTTTGTAATTCTAATTGCATAGTTCACATGTGTATTCTGTTTGTTGGAGGAATGAAAGGGCCACTCCACTCATTGTGCTTAAACCACTCTGTTTCTCTTATCATTAATTTTCATTGCCCTTCTTTCACGGACAAAAACTTTATTTATATTATATACCAATTTTTACCACCTAATTATTGTGTTGGTGTTTCCCAATCTTAAAGCAGAATGCATCGATGTTGGCATTACTTATGGTAAAGTTCAGTGGCTGATGGAGTTGTGGAGTGAGAGTTGATAACTTCCATAACTCAGCTTTATTATTTTCTGCTAAATGGTATCTAAGTTGTCTCTCTCCCTCTTTTTTTTTTTTTTTTTAATAATGAAATTTCATTGATTATTTGGCAGTGGTTTGAATGGCAGCCTCCCAGCTTATGGCTTTGTTAAGGGATTTTTGGTGCCAGATTAAGTAATTGGCTTGTTCATTCTGAGGTTTGTTTAGTTTTCCATAGGTTTTTTTCCAGTCACGATGAAACATGTTGACATGGTGAAAAAATAATATTAATATGCATGTGTTACGGTTTATTTAGTCCTCCAAGTATCTTAACATGAGAAACGGGAATGGGATAGGTTATATGGAAATTTAAGCCTTAGTGGCTGATTAGAATAAAATTGATACAAATTAATATTTATAAGTGGTTAGATTTTCTATTGTCAGCTGCAAGATTTTCAATATACATGAATCTGATCCTAGTTTTTCACTTATCACCTCTCTCTCTCTCTCTCACACACACACACACACACAGAGGGAGTAGGCTGGTGCAACAATGTTTCTTCTTGCCTTGCCCGTAGAAGATTTGCAGTTACATTCCTCAAAGCAGATGCTCAAAGTATTGTCTCTCACTGGAATACTAAGGAACAACCAAACATTCAATCCGGGTATTCCTCTGCCTCTTATTACTTCCAACTTTAGACGTTAGTGATACTTGATCCTGATAAAGAGCATTCTACTTTCAGATTTCTGCAATTGGATCCATTGTCAGGTTAGGTACTGCAGTGGGAGTTAATATACTGGTTGTGGAAGCAGTTGATCTGGTAAGTTTGGTAAATCTAAAAATTGCACTTGAAGAAGTGATTCTTTTTCGATCGGTATGCAAAGTTTGAAATTGATGTTATTTTCTTTGAGCAGACAACCAAACTTCACTTTGGAGGAGCTAGGGTATTTGTAGCCGTAATCAAGGATCTATTAAACGAACGGATTGAAGAAAGCTGAAATGTATTGAGTCTAATCATGTCAATGAGCTTTCAATTCTTAGAAGACAATGCCATCTTCATTACTGCTAAAATGATTGCTTGAATTGTCATCGTCGTTGTAATTAAGGATTAGCTTTCATTCTACATCGTGACAACTTCAGATCTCTCCTTCCACCGAGCATGGAAGTGAGGTGCTTGTCTGATACTGGCTATTTTATCAATGCCTAAGTTTACTTGTTCATTAGCAAGCACATATTTGTTGCCACTTCTTTCCTACAATTACTGAACCGTTACTTTTGATTACGTTTCAGGAAGGATGTATCTGAAGCAGGTCGTCATGTAATTGCAATTGCATCACATGTACCCTCTTCTACCTCTGTCGTTCTGTGCATGCTTGTACACATAAAGCTGCCTACCTTATGTCACTTGGTGGCACTCATGCAATTGAACTTTGAAATATATGTTTCATAATTTTATTATGTTACAGGAACATATCTTTCTTCCGTGTTTCTATATTTTGATAGTAATCATGGGCTCGTTAAGGGAAAACCCGTTGACCTTGGTGGGACTCAATTAGATAAAGAACCTTATGATCTCTATTTAGGGCTTAATTAGGGAAAAATCCTAAGATATCTATTCAGGGCTTAATTATGGAGAGAATCTCATATTTCTTCAGATACAAATTCTGAAAATTTTCTAGAATTGATACTTGTCCCTTTTTCTACTTACATTTGTACCATTTAAATATGCCAAATATGCCAAAATAAGGGGGAGTTTGGTAATTGTAGTAACTGCTCCTTTTTTTTTCTAATCATACCGGCAACATAACAGCCACATATTCGCCTTGCATTGAAAATTCAAACACGTGACAATAACTAAGAGAGACGACACATATACACTTATGTTCTTCACTCTAGCTAATTAATTAACTCTTGTTGCTAGTGTTTCCTTACATTACTCCCGGCTTTTCAAATTGCACATGACCTCATGTGCAATGGTTTGCATTGGTGATTATGATAACTTCAGATACTTTACCAAACTTATTGAAATGTTAGGTTGTCTTTAGTACCGCTATTAGGAACTTTGCCTAGGAAAAGTGTGCAAATATTGGAATCCCCAGAGGGCAATTATTTGCTACACCAGAAGTTGGCAATAAATTTTGATTCATACTAAGTACTTGAACAAAATTGTGCAAATTTGTTCAAGCTTTCATGTACTTCCATAATTCCATTTGATTTGATAATCTTTGTTGCATTCTATCTCATGGATGTCCAATTATTGAATTTAGAAACTTCCCTAGATGCATGATAGCAAGGTAAATTTAATGCCTTGGCATTCGCATAGTAGCTTATTGTTAAAATATAATTATTTGAAATCATGGGCTCACAGCAGCCTGATCTTGATTCTTATTTTGCACAAACCCTATTATTATTATCCTGTTCTTACCAATTATTATTCTAGCCTTGAATCACTTTATCCCAGTTATTGTTACGCTAAATCTTGCACTAGCACCACTTCCTGGTTGGAGACGAATCTGGTTAGAGACACAGGCTTGCTAGTCAATCTTTTGGCTATCGGCTTTCCATTTGCATGTGACCTTCCTTGTGCATAAACAAGAAGACTTTGAAAAATTATTGTTTTAATGCCTTTAACTTAGTCATAAAGACAAGCATAAATACAAATATATTATAGGATCAGATCTTTCTTTCGTGTTTCCTTATGTTGATAGTAATTACGAGTCGTTAAGAGAGAACTGGATGATCTCTTGCTAAGGCTCAATTATAGAGAGAACTTTGGATCTCTTTAGATACAAAATCTAAAATTTTTCTAGAAATGACACTTGTCTCGTTTTCCAATTACATTTCTTCCATTTAATATATGCAAAATAAGTGGCAATTTTTTATTGTAGTAACCGCTCCTATTTTCCCGCCTAATCACACTTGTAGTATAACTGCCGCGTATCCGCCATACATTAAAAATTCAAACATGTAACAAAATAATCAAGACAACACAAGACACACATACACTTACGTTTTGCGCTCCAACTTATTAACTCCTGTGGCTAATGTTTCCAAACGTTACTTCATGCTTTTCTAATTGCACATCACCTTATGTGAAATGGTCCGCATAGGTAATTATGATAACTTTGAATTCTTTTCCAAACTTATTGAAATGCATGCGAAAACTTGCTTTATGTATCAAATTATTCAAAACCAAATTGCAGACACTTAATTAAATTTTTTTGTGAAACTTCAGGTACCATTTTTACCAATAACCTTCAAACTTATAAGGAAGATGAATAACGACTATCTATAATTTACAAAACTTCGTGTAAACTAAATTTCTAATACTTTCCAAGATAGATTCTTTGAAAGTTTAAGAAAATCTAATAAATAAAGTTAAAAAGTAGAATACATAAAGCCCCCAAGATGCATTCATTATTTTTTAAGGGGGCAACAAAGCCATCATATATAATTAGTATAGATCGTAAAGTGATAGTCGATAAAATATTTATTGAATATTCATGGCATTATAAATGGCACATATATTTGACCCATTGAGATAATTTGGAGATATTTAAATAAGTAAATATAAGTAAACCTTACTCTGAATATTTAGAGCTAGTCCCAACATGATAAGCCTAAATTAACATAGTTAATCAAATATATAGGAACTTTAAAAGCAATTTGAATTAAATTCAACATATTTGACCCATTACTTAAATATTTTAATATATATATATACACACACACATATTTATAAACTTATAAAAGAAATATAAATCAATACAAATTACCAAAGATTTTCACACTATAAAGACATAAACTAGTTTATATAAATATCTTAAAATGACCATATAATCATTTTAATAAATTAGAGCTAGTTTTGTGTATGTGTCCCATAGCGAAGAAGACGGACAACACTCGACATGGAGTCCTACGACATACAAGCAATTTAGGTACAGCCGTGGTGTTCTATTGCACAACACCATGTCTGGGGGGATTATTTCCAACATGTTGTCACAAGTGGACGTGCCATACCATGTGCAACCTCTTGTGATCGGTAAAATATTCGAAACAGCAAGGGACATTGCGATCGCGCCGCATAACAAGAACATCAAGAGCCTTCCTATGATTATTTCCATCGAGATTTTGATGACACCGTTGGTTCAAGAACAAGAATCACTTCATGACATGTTCTTGGTATCTAGGAATGATAATACCTTTTCGTCGGTTCCTGCTAGGATTGAATCGGTCGTAGCACTTGAGAGAGTGGAAATCAAAGATGGGTCTAGGAAACAATGTTGTGTTATATGTTTGGATGATATCTTGACAGGATCAATGGCTCTTGTCATGGGTGTGACAGATCTCCGAGTATTGTTTCTATAAAATATATATATATATGAATATTAGAATTAATAGAACGTATTATATATATTTATAAGTACTAAGTTATGTGATGAATTGAGTTTTGTTTAAGTCTAATGAAGACTTGATGATTTAGTATTCTATTATGAATTAATGATTGTTTAATAGGAAATGATCTTCTCTAACAAATTCCCATAATTAGCTGTGCTTAACATAGATCCCTTGCCAAATAATTCTATTCATCCAGGTACACAGTAACTTAATTGGATGATAGGACAAACATTTCTAAATTACTATAATCAAATATTGGCTTAATAATGATTGAATTGGTTATTTTGTGTCGTTTAATCCGTCTGGGGAGCGATAACCCTGCTTGGAGTCAACATGGTAGTTTAGGCACTTAGATCATCCGTGTCATGATGCAGTGACATTTTATAATGACTCAATAGGTAGTCGATAGGAGCATAGTATTGGTATAATGTTTGCTTATTCTTAAGATGAAGTAATATGATCTAGTTCGCTTTTATGGGACGTTGAACTAAGTGATATTATAAATTAAGTTAAGTAAAGATGACAAATGGATGTAAACCTTAGATGGAACTACTATCTTTGTATGGTTTGGTAGGAGATATATGTATTCGGATTGCTTATATTAACTCCCTGAATAGCTGTTGTTATTCAGGACCCCCAGGTTCCTTAAGGATTGTAATCAGAGTTTGAATACTCCAATGTTGATTTGCTTTACTTAAATAAAGATAAATAATTTTATTGCGTCTTGCATCGCATTAACTTAAGAATGTATGCCGCTTTGTATTTGCTTATGTTGCTATGTACTAAGCCTTGCTCACTTTTTCTTCTATAAGTGTCAACAATGATGAGCACTATGATGACTATGGATATGGTACAGATTGGGAAGAATGTCTTCAAGAATGGGACAACTAGGATTCCCGAACTATCCAATGTTGTTTTTCTTGGAAAAAGACCAAAGTAAGACTTTATTTTTGATATGTAATAGTATATGATAAGAGCTTACTCATAAGCCTATGTTTTGTAATATAAAGTATATAAGTTTACCATTATGTATGTAACAAGTAAGATTTGTAACTTTTGAAGTACAAACTGGTGGTATTATATTAGTTTATGTAAAGTTATTTATTCTTAAATGAGTAGTCTTTGTAAAGTTTTGTATCTTAATGGGAATTAAGCAATTAGCACAAACATCTTTTTTTTTTAGACAACCTTACGTATAATACTTATATATATTATGTGTGGTTGGGGCTTGGTATGCTTATAGTTTGAACTAGTGCATGTTGGGCCCTTAAGGTTCTTTCAATATTCTTCATGATTCATTGTTTTAGTTTAGAGGTTAAAAAAAAGGTATTTCCTGGGAGTTACATTGGTAAAATGCAAGAGAAAAAAAAATAAGAACAGTTATTCTTGATGTGCTTACATGTTGGTTTTCAAACCAACATGCCTTTTGAATTGGATCAATTTGCCTTAAACAAAAATCAAACCCTTGACTGTAATCTTATTTGTTTTGAATTTACTTTTAAGGTATTTCATTCTCCCCTCTCCCAAAAAAACTATTGTCCTCGAAAGTTGTTAGAGTCACTACCAAATTTTTTCAACTTGTTTCTATTTGTTCTTCCAATTTTATATTCTATACTCCTTGACCTCTTCATTGATAAGTACTTTGCATGTGAACTTAGTTTAGTGGTAAAGCCACTCATGTATCTAATCATTGAATAGGTAATACGACACCACAATGTTATTCAATCAATTGCATTCTAATAACTCAGTCATTTTCAAGATGAGGTCAATCAGTTGTCGTCATGAAATTGATTAATGATGAAGTGCAAAGATCTAGTGTTGTTGGGTATGTTAACTTGTTTAGAAAGGTTTGTGATATATATCAGCAATTCAGTTTCGGATGGCACAACTATTTCATCCAGATGATGGAGACACAAATGTGAATTTTATAAGCAAAATAGACATAAATGAACTATAAAGACAAATAAGTGAGCTCATAAGTTCAATTAAAAATCGCAATCCAGCATCACTTTAAAGTAAGAAGAAGCAAAATGAAAGTAGTGACTGAGACTAGATTTAGCATTATAATAAACAAACAAACATGGAAATATCGGATTGTAAACTTCGATGACTTAACATCTGATCTTAAAAGCACTTATAATTTGAGGAAACGTCTTGGTTAGCAAAGAAATGGTAAATGCATCATGATCCAAATGGCAGGAACGTTGTTGCTTCACAATTATTCAAAAGATAAAATCGGGTAAAAAAGATGAAATGTGCTATGGATTTGTTTGTATGTAAAAATATGTATATACATATAAATATAAAGGAGGAGACAAGGAGTAATGGGAGGACGAATTCCAAAACAAGGCAAATAATAGTGATAAAACAGTTGTCTATTTTGAACGGAATCCTTCAAATGTCACGAATGAGCAAGGGGGTTTGTTTTTTCAACAAAATGTTGTGTTATGGTATTGCAATGGGAAAATTATACTTGAATTGAGCCATCCAAGCAAGTTTCTTAGAAGCAGATTGTTCAAAAAAAAAAAAAATTTCTCATATCATTTAAAAGTGAGATTGGTTTTTTTTTTGGTAACTTATATAATCCAAATAAACATGTTTTTTTTTTAATTATATTTGTTTAAAGTGTTGTAATTAACAACACATTAAATATTGCGAATAGATACTAATTAAATTTTATTTACATGTAAAATAGTATAAATATTTAATAATATTTACCTTTTTAAAATTTTACTTTGCTTTTTATTTTATATTTATTTATATCTTATTAATTTTTTTTTTTGGTTTCAACTTATCTAATTTTGAGATTATTTTTATCTCAGTAGCATTTTCATAATTTTCTTAAAAATTATTATTAGTTATTTCCTTCCTTCCGATTATTGGAAGCAAAAATCATTATATCTATAGAAAATTTTCCTCCACCCTCATAAATTATAATTACTTAAATGATCATATTATTATACCATATATTTATTTCATTAAAAAATTAACGGTTCATCCCTTGAAGCAGACCATACATAACCAAATATTGCAGTTCCATTTTTATTTATTTATTTTTTAAATTAAAGCTAATTATACAGTTTTGTTCCTTTTTTATAAATAAAAAACAATTATATAGTAAGCAATTAATGATTAAGAAGTAGTCGCCTAACTACAGAAAATAAAAAAACAAAAACAAAATTATGTAATGCAAATATTAACAGCTATAGAAGAATTGTTTGAAAGTGTGGGTGCCCTAAACTGATATAAATGAAAGTACTTCTGCATAAAGTTAGAGGTTGCAATCAACTATTTAAGATGGATCAAATTAGCTTAATCCGTTTAACCGGTGGACTAGCCTGACAGATACAATCATACACCAAAAAAAAAAAACAGAAAAAGTTTTTTTTTTTTTTTTTTCATTTGCCAATAAAGAGCATCCCTCATGGGTAACATCACGAGAGAGCAAATTCTTGTCTAGCTAAGCTAGCTAATATACATTAGCCAACAAAATTAACGAGAGCATAGTGATAATGGGTCTGTTTTCAAGCACAGTGAGCCGCTTGATGCCGTCATCTAGTTCTGGGAGAGAGAGAGAAAGCAAGATCAGGTGCCGCATCGATGTCGTCCTGCGGGACATCAAAGAGGAAATCCTCTTCACTTCCCATCATCGTCTCTTAGTTTCCTGTCAATTCACCAGGACGACGCTTGTCAGTTATATATACACTATTCAAAATGTTAATGAATACATAGATATGAAACTCTATCAAGCTATTTGTACATTTGCTTAACTTGAATTGAAAAATTGTGAAGAGAGTTTTTTTTTTTTTAATAAATATACATGGATAATTGAATATGAAATTCAACTATCAGAAAAAAGAATTATTATTATATTGGTTTACCATTTTTACTTAATGAGAATTGAGTTTTGTATAACAATATCTTCCTATACTTAGACCTCACAAGCAATACACTGAAAAAAGCTAATAAGTAATTAAAATAATAATAAAATTAATCATTGATATATATAACCCTAAAATACATAAATAATCTAATTTTCACACAAACTAATGTAAAAAATTAAAATTCAAAAATAAAAAATAAATTTATTACGGCCTACGGACCAACCCATAACCTACTCAGGTTTGACTTAAAGTGTCACTATATAATCTCGAATTCAACCCGATTAATCTCATTTAGGCTGAATCTATTAAAAATATATTTTAAATTCAAATCAATTACTTTTTCTTTTTTTTCATCTTTTTTAAACTTCCACCATCACGGAACAAAAAGTCACGAAAATGTTATACCGCAATAACACCTCCAAATAATTTTCCAACCAAAAACTCTTTTAAAGAAGCTGGAAAAAAAATTTGTCAAATTCATATGAAATTAAGTCCAAGTAAGAACATTCATCTAATACTATCAATTACAGTAAAATTGTTAGAAATAATTCAGTCAATAGATTTTCAATTTTTCCTAGAGGTGGCGAGAATGCAATTTATCTAGCAAAGGTAACTTTTATTATGGTAGAATTAGAAAATTTATGTTAGATTATATTTTACAATAGAATAAAATAAAATAAAATACTTATGAATTTATTATATGTATCCGTGTGTATGTTCGTGCCTACAAAATTTTTAAGGGGAAGTGAGGCTAAATCATTATCAGTTAATATTATTAAAGTCATGAACAAAGCAGTTAAAAACAACATAGATAAATATTTAGTATACCAATACATTTATTTAATAAATAATCAATTAAATGAAAAATTAATCGTGGAAACAAAGAGCTAAATTATGACAATGTTCATGTAGGCACATACATGTCGCAGTTTGGTTTCATTGGAATAGTAGGAGAATACTCAAACTTAATTAGTTAATTAGATAAAACCAATTAATACATTAATGTGAATGATATGATTCTGTTATTGTATGACAACTGGAGGATACAAAACAGCATTCATAGATGTAAAAGTATATCTATCATGTGCTAGTCACGTGATAAGCATACATAAAAGCTATCTTACACAGCTAAACTATCTAATAATAATTTAACAGTCACTTCTATCTATCCTATAAAATAGTTCTATTACCTATTTATATTATAAATATGATATTGATTTTCATAATGTAGTGGATTGTAGTTATTTAATATTAACAATAGGGACAAAGTGCAAATATCTAATAATATTTCAAGGAAAAAAATAAAATAAAAAAAGAAAGAAAAGGACAAAAGCCAAATAGGAAAAAAAAGAGAGATTATATTCAAGAACATAAATAACTGTCGGTTGTTAGGCATGAAACATAAAATTATAGTCACTACACTATAAGAGGCAAAAAGATATTAATAAACATGGTAAACAACAGTAAATAAAGTCACATGCTGGAACTGGATCGGGTCGGCCCGTTTACCAGATTCAAAAAATAGGCTACGGCTAAATTTTTTCGGCTCGTTTAAAAGCAAGTCAAATTAGCCCAACTCGTTTAACCCGCAAGCCAAAGCGGCTAGCCTGCAGTCTAAATTGTAAAAGAAAATAAAAAAAATTCGACAACCACACTTTTCGAAATCGTTTTTGCCTCTTTTTCTTTAAACCATTCCACGCTTGTCATTTTATTAGTATCAAAATATACATTTATGTATTTATATATATATTATATTAACAATTACTGATACTACCTTTTTTTCATTGATAATAAAATGTAGGATGAAACAAACCATGCCTTTCTGTTCACAGAATTGTGATTATGCAAAATTTTTAGTGCTAATGAAAAAGCAATCATAACAATCAAGCTATAAACATCCATAAGAGTGTATTCATATTTTTAATATATACCTAATAATATATCACAGCCAATGTTTATCTCGAATATTTACTCTCGCATAATGGATTATGTTGCGTTTTAAAATCGGTGAGTTAAGTGTGGGAAAAACTTAGGTATATAACTTGTGTTTGTTTTTTTGTGATGTGTTGATTGCTAAACCTCTAGTTTAGAACTTAATAAAATTAATTAAACACACTAAATTAAATCAACTTGACTTAAATTTACTTTATGTTAATATCTGAAATGAAACTAACTTGAATGTTGATGATTTGTTTTGTATGCTATTTTACGTGATTGTGTAATTTTTGCATATTGTATGCTTTATAAATATTTTTGCTTGATAATGCATATATATTATATATATATATATATTTTTTTTTCTTATGAAATGTTTTGTTATGTGACATGCGAGTGTTTGTTTTGTATGTGATGTGTGTGTGTGTTTTGTCATGAGATATATGCGAATGTCTTGCCATGTATTTTGTTTATAATATGCCTTGATTGATATATTTAATGCTTGCTTGTAAATAAACTTAATTAAAATTTGGCTAAATATAGTAGAGCACAAATAACATAGATAAACACTAGGAAATTCTCTCTCTAATCCTTTAAAATTGGAAATAGTTTCTAAGTGATTTTGTGATGTCTTAGTGTGTTTGCTTTTATTAAAAATGATATACTATAATAGAAGCTTTCCCTCGAAGTTATATTTGTTGGGATGTCGACAAAAACAAAAGAATCAAATGAAAAGAAAACTAAAGAATTTCAAATTTGACCTAGTTGAATAAATTAACAAAATAGAAATCTTCAATCAGTTATCTAAATCAAATCCAAAATCCTCCTACAATCAAAAGACAAATTATTAATAGTAACATAGTGATAAAATAAAATAAAAACAAAAAGTATTCCAAAGTTATCAAAAGGAAGAATACTTATAAACAATGATCAAAATCAAAATTATAGTAAAATAAGAACCCAAAATGAAATCTTAATTGTAACACATATAAAATTTGGGTAAAATATAACGGAAGGTATCAATAGGGGTAAGTTTATTTACGATATCAACATTTCAACTAGTTCAAAAGAGGATTCAATGTTTGGGAATAAATTCATTTAAGGTATGAATGTTTCAAGTGATTAAAAAAAGTATTAACATTTTGCAAAGTGAGTCAAAGGTATTAATAATTGACCATTAATGAAAACTTTAGAAACTTAATTGAAAACCAATCGAAACATTGATACCTTAAATGAACTTTATAAAATATTGATACCTCATTTGACCACTTTGAGAAATGTTAATATCTCTTTTTAACCACTTGGAACATTGATACCTTAAGTGAACTCACTCATTGATACCTTTTGGTATAATTTAACCCATAAAATTTGGAAATTTCTTATAAAACAAACATATAAAAGTTGATATATGCATCTTAATAACAACTTTGTTAAGATAAGAGCACTAATAAAAAGTTACAAAACATAATATCTGTAATAATCAAAGTATGAGCATTGTATATTTTATATGCGCATAGCCATGTATATGCAGATGAGGATGGAATAGCGAATCTATAACCATTTTTTTTGTGAGTTGTTTTATTTTTCCAGTTGTTGTCTTGTGTCATGTGTCATCTCAAGTCGAATTGAGTCATCATTTGTCTGTCCTTATCGAGTTTGAGTCTTCTTCAAAATCGAGTAAGTGAAGGTCAAAATCACTAAACTAATTCCTACTATTTTATATATGCTATATTACATGAAATATCAGTTGTGTAAAGTTAAGTCAAATTATGAAATTAAGAAATAAATGATGAATAAATAGATGTTTAGTTAAGGAAACATTGAAAATTTTCAATTACATGTGCCAGAATTAGCATTGTATAATTCGGTAAATATTTACTTATAGAAGAAAATTTGTTTTCAAGTTTAAATGGTCACTAATTGATTTAAGTGCCACAAAAATGTAAGCAGGGTTCCAATTATTAATTTAATTATTAATTTAATATTTGTTTCCAAGGAATTACCTTTTTTTTTTCCTTGTAATTTCAGCTTTAGTTGATCTCTAGCAAATTAAAGGTTTTTTTTTTTTTTTTTGTCCCCCCTTCTTCATCTTCTTGCAAATAATAGTTGGGGATTTATTAAAAAAAAAAAAGCTCTTATGCATTAGTCATCTTGGCCTAGGATAGGTTTGTGAAGTCTTATACTATTATATTAAGAGGAATAGAAAAGTAGATTCTTCTAATAGATTGATGAAATACTCCAAACCTTCACCTAATTAAGTAAGAAGTAGTTTAATTGAATAATGAAATAGGTAGTTAAATTAGAATTAGAATTAGAATTGAGTTTAGAAATGTAATGTAGATAGTTTAGTTAAATCAAGTAAAGTAAATTATGAGATATAATTAGATAATTTTTCATAATCAATTAGTAAGTAGATTAAATTGAATTTGACGTTTCAAATATCCCTTACAAATTGTTTAACCATTTCATCTATCTATTTTAAGAAATTGAATTTCATAATATCTTCTAATTTTTCAATTTGAACCCCTTTTCTTTGATTTTAATCCCCTAAACCTTTATATATGTAATTTAAATGTTTAGCAAACCATTAAACCCTCAAACTTTAGTTAATTTTCATTTTCTAAAATCTATATAATTCTTGAAATCAATTACTTGCTTAAAATTAGTTCTTAAGTCAAACTCAAACTCAATATCAATTTCTTGCAAATTGAATTTTTAAACTAGATTTATGATTTAAGATATTAATTTCTATTATATAGATTCTCAGATTATTTTCTAATTATTTTCGATGCTTAAATTAATTATCAGAAAATTTTAAATCTAATACCCTTATCTACAAATATCTTTTGATTTTCTTTAAATCCTTATCTTTTCCCATTTTCCTTTTCATTTCCCACCTCCCCTCTCTTTCTTCTCTTTTCCTTCTTCTTCTTCTTCAACGTATCTTTCCTTTTCTTATTTCTCTCTCTAAAAATCAAATCTCAAATTCAACAAGATTATAGAAGAAATTGAAGATAGAAAACTAGATAGAAGTTGAGAAATATACATGTAGAAGCTACAACAACTAGAAAAGAGGAGTAGAAGTAAAGTATTTTATGTGAGTTGGTTGAACATGTAAGTTGGGATGTTTCTCTTGTTATGATGTTGTTATTGCATGATTATGATGGATTAAAACTAGATATAAGTAGTGTTTAAGATAAAACTTGTAAACTTCTTAGTAAACTTGTAAGTCAAAACCTAGGAATATTTTATGCATGTATATATGCTAGATGAAATGAATTGATGATAGATGTAGTAGTATATGTATAAAAGTGTTATAAGTTATAGTTATGGGAGTACAAGCTGATTTTATGATGTTTTTGTTGAAATTTGATGCAAAACAAGTAGTTAAATATGTTAAGTTTTTTAAGAAAGCAAATAGAGTAAAGAGCACGCGGGGAACACGGGAAGCTATATTAATTTGTGCTCCTTATTTTTTAACTCACCAGAGAAGAAACATGGTCGGAATACGACCAAACCTATCCAACCATGATTTCCTTTGTTTCATTTTCCATGTAAATTTCCAGAACAGCACGGCTACCTTGTGTTTAACATGTCAAGTAGAACACGGCTAAATGTATATCACCATGATTCTCTCTAACCTTTGAATTCCTAGCATATTTACGAAACACGACTGGAACACGACTCATTGTATCCTACCATGTTTCTTTTTTATCCTTGAAATGTTTATGATGTCAATGAAACATGGTAGGAACATGGCTCGTTATATCTCATCGTGCTTTTCAATGGTTTTCAAAATAAGCAAAACACGATGGGAACATGATTTATTGTATTTGGCCGTGCTTCTTTATATGCATGTACACGGGGTGAAACACGACTATCCTATCTACCCGTGTTCTTCATAAAAATTAAAATAAAATAAATAAAAATAAAATGAAATAAATGAATGATAGTTAAAATGATATATTAGTTAATTTATATAATTAAGAGTAAGTTAAGAGAATTTATAGATTAATAATTATAATAAACATAGAAGTTAAGTATAAAATGAACGTAGTAACTAAACTAGGTTAAATTTATTTATTTTAAATATAAAGTGAACTAATTGATAGACCCAAGTTTAAATAAATCTTAGATATAAAATGAACCTAGTTGATAAACTTAAGTTCATCTCGACTTAATAAAATTTAATGAGTTAAAACGAATTAGATTAATTAAGTTTAATCAACTCGGCTAAGATTAAACTAATGTAGACTTAACTAGAATTGGCTTAGATGTTATATGTTAGACCTTACATAGTATAAGGAGTGTGTTGTTTCATATATTTGTTTGCTAAGGAAAATGAATGTTTTCTATAAGCTAATTCAA
The DNA here is from genome assembly GCA_024138025.1 of Combretum micranthum. Taxonomy (NCBI): domain Eukaryota; kingdom Viridiplantae; phylum Streptophyta; class Magnoliopsida; order Myrtales; family Combretaceae; genus Combretum; species Combretum micranthum. The sequence goes on along the minus strand of JAMXBD010000630.1, from coordinate 64,671 downwards.
AGTAATAATATCTTTCTAATAGTTTATAAACAAAAGAAAAGAAATAATTTGACGGATAATGGAGAATTGTCCGTATCTTGGCAGGGCGATCTTTGCAGTCATGGCAGGGTTCTTATTTAGTGTATGATCAAATAGGTTTTGAAATGAGTTTGATATAAGTGAATAATTAATTTAATTGCTTATATAGTTTAATTTCTTAAATAGGTGTTTGCTTGTGAGCCCTTTGATCTATCTTCTAAGATGGCTTCTAAGTTTCCATTTGGATTTCGAATTGATAAGGTATGCAATGATATGTTTGTTTCGTGCTAAGATAGGCATATTAAAATGAATTAAAACTTAAAGACAACCTAATAATTGAGTGTTGCTTGTACTTGTACTTGTATTATTTAATTCAGTCTAGGAAGCGACAACATTGTTGGAAGCTGGGCACCATAGTTAGGCGCTTAGGCTACCCCCCATTATCCCCTCATTATGATGCAATGGTATGTCATAATGCAATGACAATTCATAGGTGGCTCGATGGGGTAGCCAATAGGGCAAATGGGATCGAAATAACATCTACTTAGGCTTGGAGGGATGTAATATAGTATGACTCACATTTATGGGACCGATTGAGCCGTATTATATTATGAACCGAGATAAGTAGAGATGCATAATGACTGTGAACCCTATATGAAGTTATTTTTTTTTCCTTTTTTAGTTAGATATAGGAGATATAAGTATCTGGGTTACTTATATCAACTCCCTGAGCAACTGTTGTTACTTAAGCCCCTAGATTCCCAAAGGCATGATTCGAAGTGTGAGTGCTCTGGCGATGGTTGTTTTACTTCAATTTAAAGATAATAAGTTGTTATTTCATACATTACATTATATTAGGCTTGTGTGTCATTTTGTGTGTATTTATGTTACAGTTGTACTGGGCTTTGGCTCATTGTTGATATCTTTCTAGGTGTTGATTGATTGATGATGATGGATGTTGAAAATGATGATTGATGATGATGATGATTGAATCAGGAGTATGGAATGACTTGAGGAGAGTTTGTTAAAGAGTAAGATGAGTTAGGATTGCTGGACTTTATTTTTTTTTTATTTTGCTTAAGAATTGGATTTATTCTTTAGAACCTGTATTATCTCAAAAGCTTGGATGAGTAGCCCATATTTTATAATAATCACTAAAGCTTTGTTTTACCATCATGATACTATGGTTTTGTTCTATAAATGTTGATCTAGTCATAAGAGTAGAATATAAAATGTTTTTGTAAAGTTTATTCTACTGTTATAAATCCAGTTGTTTCCAAAATCTAATTAAATGATTTCAAAATTTGAAACCAGCTAGCAAATGTTCACGATAAACATATTCTTTAAGAAAGCCTATGTGTGTAATACTTAAGGTAATATACGTGCCACTATATACACCTTGACAAAATTTTAGAGCGTTGCAATTGATTTGTGTATCTCATCACTTATCACAAGCAAACAAAAAATTAGTCGTTATCACATTTAGTCTTTGAATCTTTACAAGCTTTACTGCTATTTCCATCACCAAAAGAACAAATGAAGGTGAAAGAATCCAATAGTAAATCTCATCCCTCAGTGTCTTGTTGCTTACAACAACCTGTAATGCAAAATGAAAACAGAATCCAAGTGCTACAAAATTCGCCCACAACAAAACCTTCATTAATCCTTAAAAAAAATCTGGCTATCCCAGGTTTTGAAGAATCTAACACACTTGAGGATTCGTAGACGAGGATGAAGAGAGATGAAAAGAGAACAAAAAAGCTCAGTTTAAGGCAATATCTATAGTTTACAACATTTCCAACGGGCTTAGTTGAACGCATAGCTGAATGCATTGATATCAAGTAAGTGGAAGATAGAGTGACAGTCTACATCACTAGTGTGATAGTGAACTATTTTTCTTGAAGTACTGGTCTTGTGTCTTCTTTTTCGTCATCGTCTGCATTTAAATCTTTAGTACTTTCTGAATTCCTTCCTTCCTTGTTTTCTTCATAGTCATTTTCTTTGGCATCTTGACCAAGAAGGAGGGGAGCAGAGAGAGAGAGAGAGAGAGCCGGGGGTCTTCTTCTTTCTAGGGTTTCCCTTTAGTTTCTCCTTGAGAGGTAGCCATCTTTTTTCTCTAATTTAGGCGTGGGTGTTTGATGTTGAATCTTTTCCGAGAGAGAAGAAAACTTGCTTCATGATATATTATTAAGTATATATTAAAAATATGAATACACTCTTACAAATGTTTATAGCTTGATACTTATGATTGCTTTTTCATTCGCACTAAAAATTTTGCATAATGCAATTCTGTGAGCAAAAAGGCATGGTTTGTTTCATTTTACATTTTATTATCAATGAAGAAAAGGTAGTATCAGTAATTGTAAATATAATATATATATATATATATAAATACATTACTGCATATTTTGGGACTAATAAAATGACAAGTGTGGAATAGTTTAAAGACAAAGAGGTCGAAATGATTCTAAAAAGTACGATTGTCGTTTTTTTTTTTTTTTACCGTTTGGCCTATGGGCTGGCCTAGCCTATCCTATTATGAGTCTACTCACGTTAGCATTCGGGTTAAATGAGCCAGTCTAATTTAGTGCGGTTTTAAACGAGTAGAAAAAATTTTAGCCGCAGCTCGTTTTTTGAAGCAGGTAAACATGCTAGCTCACATGCCATAACCTGTATGCACAACTTTTCCATGTGACTTTACTTACTATTGTATACCATGTTTATTTATATCTTTCTACTCCTATAGGACTGTAATTTTATGTTTCATGCCTAACAACCAATGGTTATTTATGTTCTTGAATTTAACCTCACTTTTTTTTTTTTTTTTTTCCTTTTTTCCCGTTCTTCCTTTCTTTCTTTTTATTTTATTTTATTTTAAATTTTTCCTTGAAATATTATTAGATATATGCACTTTGTCCCGATTGTTAATATTAAATAACTACTATCCACTACAATATGAAAATCAATATCTTATTTATAATATAAATAGGTAATAAAACTATTATATAGGATAGATAGATGTGACGGTTAAATTATTATTAGATAGTTTAGTTGTGTAAGATAGCTTTTATGTATGTTGATCACGTGACTAGCACATGATAGATATACTTTTACAAGTATGAATATTGGTTTGTATCTTCTAGTTAGTATACAATAACAGAATCATATTATTTACATTAATATATTAACTTGTTTAATCTAATTACTAAGTAAGTTTGAGTATTCTCCTATTATTCCATGAAACCAAACTAAGACATGTATGTGTCTGCATGAAAATTGTCATAAGTTAGCTTTTTGTTTCCTCAATTTATTATTCATGTAATCAATTATTTATTAAATAAATGTGTTGGCATACTAAATATTTATCTATATTGTTTTTTAATTGCTTATTGTTGATGACTTTAATAATATTAATTGCTAACATATTCATTGATTTTGATTTAGCCTCACTTCCCCTTAAAAATTTTGTAGCACGAACGTACACACAGATACATATAGTAAATTCACAAGTATTTTATTTTATTTTATTTTATTGTAAAATGCAATACAACATAAATTTTCTAATTATACTATAATAAAAATTTAACTTTGCTGGATAGATTGGCTTGCTGCTTGAAATGACCTAAATCTCTATATATATTAGAAATTGAGTTTAGATAGAATTATATAAGTCAAATGAATTATAGGATATAATTAGACAAGTTGACATAACTAGATTAATAATAAACTAAGTCGAATTTGAGATTTGAAATCTAAATTCTCTAAACACGTTATTAAAATGTTTAGAGAATTTTTGAACCCTCAATCTTTAGTCTGAACTCCAATTCTTAAATCCCTGCAAAATTTGAGTTCATTTTTTTGTATAAAATATCAGTTTTAAACCCGAACTCCAATTAAATATCTTTTTATCCAAAATAAATTCCTAAATTAAGTTCTTATTTTAAGATCTTAATTTATAATCTATCGGTTCAAAAATCATCTTTTAAATAGTTATGAAACTATAGATATTGATCTGATAGTTCTAAACCTATACCCTATTTCTAAAATATCCAAATTTAACTTTATCCTTTCCTTTCCTTTCTTTTGCTGCCCTTTTCTTTCCCATTCATTTTTGTTTTCCCTTTTCTTTCTTCTTCTTCTCATCTCTTCTTCTCTCTTTCTTTTTTTTTTTTTTTCCTCTAAAACTCAAATTCAAGAGAGAATAGAAGATAAATTAAAGATAGGAAACAAGATAGAAAGAGGAGATCGAGTAGAATTAGCTTCAATAATAAGAAGAAGAAGTTACATGATTGAGCAAAAAAGATAAGTTTTCTAGTTCAATTCATATTTGTTTTATTTGTTATTTGCTTATCTAATTGATGAATTGATGTTAAAATGAGTTGGGATTGTTGTTTATATATGTATTTGTTGGTTTCATGGTTGATGGAAGTTAGGTTTTGATGAGGAAGAAGATGGTGAATAGTGGTTATGGAGGTTGATGAAGTTTGGGTTTGTTTGATGCTGTTGGATGAAATTTGAAGTGTTAGAAGAAGTTGTTATAGGTGTTAATTTGATGTTAGAATTGATATAGGAGGTGTGTAAGTTAATGAAAATGTGTAAAAATGAGTTTTCAAAGCAAAGGAAATTCGTAACTCTTGACAGGGGAGCAATCACGGGCGAGCTAAGGAGTGTGAAACACTTTGATCATGTAATTTTCACAAATCACAGGCGAGATCGCGGCCGTGATTGGGTCCCCTGTAACTTTGACATGTTTTCGTAATTTGACCATAATTTTTTCATTTAACCTTTGATTGAAGTGATTCAAATTGCGTTGGAAATATTAAAAAGAGATCTACAACTTTCATGTTTTGAGTTTTTACAAATTCTAAAAGTATTGATGCTCAAATTTGACTTCTTTCCAGCTGTTATATTTTTATAAAGAAAGTTTAAAACTTGTTTTTGTTTGATAAATGTGTTTTTGCTTAGCAACTAGATCTTTTTGAGCTAAAATGAGATAAATAATTGATATTTGATGTGTCATATGAGTTAATTGATATAAATCAACATGAGTTTAGTAGATTTGTAGATTTAATAATTTGGATTAAATATGGAAGTTAGCTATAAAAATGAACTTAGTTGATAATTCTAGGTTCAAGTTGGCTAAATGAATTTGAATGAGTTAAAATGAATTAGATTGTTTAAGTTTAATTAACTTGACTTAGTAAATGACTTAAATGACTAATTCTAATCAATTTGGCTAAGGTTAAGCTAAAAATAGGTTAATAGCTAATAATTAGCTTAGATGAATGAATTATGATGATTTTTGAATAATATGGGGAATATGTTGTTTCAAATGTGTGTTTACTTGGAAAATGAATGTTTTTGGTATATGAATTCTTTGTTGATGCTTTTGTAATAAAACACTATAAATAAAGAGAAAAGAAATTCTTTGACAGACAAAGGAGAACTGTTCATATTTTGGCAATGAGATCTTCACAGCCATAGTGGGGTTCCAAATTAGTGTGTGATCAAATAGAGTTAATAAAACTTTGAGAAAAGTGGATGATTAGTTTAGTTTAGTTTCTTATACGAGTTCTTTCCTTAACAGAAGTGGATATCTGGTTTATCTTCTGGATTATCTTCTGAAATTCCTTCTGAGGCTCTGTTTGGATTTCGTAATTAAGGTACGCAGTAACTTGCGTGGTGATTGTTAGGATAAGCATCTTAAAAGGACTAAGAACTTAAACTCGGCCTAATAATTGTTTGAATTGGTTGTTTACTCCACCGTTTAAATCCGTTTCTGACCCGAGATGATAGTTCTGTATCCGATCCGAGGAGCGGCACTTTGTCATGATGCAATGACACGATAGTTTTAAGCACTTAGGCCACTCATCATGATGCAATGACTTTCATTAGTGGCTCGGCAAATAGCTGATAGGGAGAATAGTACCAGCGTAACATTTGCTTAAACTTGGAGGGAAATACCCTGGTTTAGTTCAACATTATAATTAAAGCCAGAAAATTAAATCTATGTTAAAATTTCTTGTTAATTTGATTTATGTATAAAGGAAAAAAAGATAAGATAAAAGAAAATATTGAACAAAGTGAAAAAGAAAGGACGACACTATGTGGCGATTTTTCAATCAATACTATGAAAAGAAATTATTAAAAGGCAAGATAAGACTCAATATGTAAGAGATTATAAAAACCACTAATATTGTTATAGATGTGGACAATGATCGTAATGCTTGTACTCCTGTATTTCAATATTCAAGAACTTATGATATAATCCCCAATTTCACTCTTAACGCTTGCTCTTAAAGGTAAACTTTATGGTCGCATCATTGCATTATCTAGTTAATTATCTAATAATTAAATAAGTATAGTTATAATATGTTAAAGATTTTAATGGTGCCAACACAGATAAATAAAAATTTAAGCCTTTAAATAAGCAACTGGATAAACAAAGAGAGAGTACATAATTACTCTCTTTTCCAAAAAATTAGGTCGACTATTAATATATATTTAAGACATAGTTATGGAAAATTTTAAGTTTGAAATTAAACCTTGGTAAATTCAAAGATAACAGTTTATTTGTTTTAATTAAATTATTTTAATTTTAAATTTATTTACTTACAACTAAGTTATTGTAATTTTTCAAATCTTAGCAAAAATATTTTGTTTCCTTGAATGTTGGCATCATAAATTTTGAATTTTAAAAAAATAATTATTTATATTGTAAAATGAGTGATGAAACTTCATTTCGTTTAAACCAAATAAATCATTTCATTTAATTAATATATGACCATGGGCTAGATAAATATTCAATACATCATTCTTCAATGCACCACTGTTGGTATATTGATTTCCAATGGGCCTTGAACTTCTTTATGAGTTAGGGGCTAGGACTTCTATGGGCCTCCCTTATACCCATCTTTAGTCATTCTCGTAATGTTGTAAATATTGTGCTTCCAATAAGATACTTGAGCTTATAGCCTCTTCTTATCCTAAACACAAAATAGGATTAAGGAAAATAATTACAAGAATGATATTGTATGAAAAACAATCTACAAAATATGCAAGTCAAAAATAGAAAAATAATTATAAGATCATACTCACAACCTACTTTAGGGTGTCATTTTTGGATTAAGTAGCCAAGCAATAATCGGTACTCAATTAGGCCAAGTTTAAGTTCTCATCTAGTTATTAATACTACCTTATCACGCAACTATCAATTATCGCATACCTATCGGTTGGTTTAAGCTTGCTATCCCTTTCCATGCTTGATATCTAATAACTATTCATAATTAAAGTGATAATTAGTTCAAGATTTACTACTTGTATTTCATTTGCATTGTTTGTTACATTTAAGTCACTTTAATTTAACCATATATACTCAAAGATAATATTTAAAGGGTCATTTTTCGTCTAAGGAAGGAATCGGGTCAACTTTCGTGCTATTTGGATAAGGATTGATGAAGGAATAAAACAATGGAAAAGTACACAAGTAGTACAACGGCACATGCATTACCCGTGTTCTTTTAAATGATTAGATACTCTAGCCCATGCATTGGCTATAGACCCCTAAGTTTAGAGTAAAAAAGATACACAGGATAATATACGGGACTGTGTATTTCCAATGTTCTTCTAGGGTTGAATGAGTTTAAGATTAGAGAGGAACATAGACAGATATATGACCCCATATTCTTCTACAAAACTCAATTTCTTCAAGTTCCAAATGTTAGAGAGGAACACACAGATACATAACCCCATGTACTAGCCCTGTTCTCACAGAAAAATCAATTTCTTTGAGTCTTGAGATCAGAGGGATACCGGGTGAATACATGACCTCGTGTATTAGCCGTGTTGTGGTACTTCATGCTCAAACTTGGTATTTTTGTTAAAAACATATTTTTGAGCAATTTTTGAGGATTTTAAAGTGTTAGATAGTTGTGTTCATGCCTAGACCCATCTATTTTATCTTTCATTTCATTAAAAAATTCTTAGTCATAGTTGAAATTTTAATTCATCTAGTTTTGACAGCAACCTTCAACTTCATCATGGCCTTTTTTGAAAATTTCAAAACTTTTATGCATGAACTCTTTATTTAACAGTCTTAACATTAATAATATTAAACTTTATGTTTATTTCATCACTCTCTTCATAATTTAGGCACATATTATCACCTACTTTATCTTGATCACGCTTTTTCTATAAGTGCCTTTCTATACTCTTTTTAGTCTCTTTACAATTTTCTTTCAACAAGAAGATATTAACCAACCAGTGTACTAGGTGCATGTGTAGTAATAATATATCGGTGAATACTGAGTCATATCCACAGAGAGCGAGGACTAGCTATCAACTATATCGGATCAAATTGAAGCTAGGCAAATCAAATTCGTTTCTCTTTTTAGATTTCCTTATATATGATTAATTTATAGAAAAATCTTGGATTTCCAATATCTGTGAATGAGTAGGTTGAGAGCCAACAGATCTGAACAATCAATCAAATGTTATTGATAAAAAAACACACTTGCTAATCTAAATTGTTAATGGGTTAAGTACTTTTAATCAATCACCAGATAACAACTCCTTTTTCTAAAATAAGCTATTACCTTAGATTAACCAATCAGTATTCCCTATTCCTAAAAAAGTGATTAATTGAAAAATCTGTTTCAATTACCAAACCTTAATAGAATTCAAACCCATATCCCTATGTGATTTCAAATTCAAATTAGATATTCACATAATCGATTAGAAAGGAATTTTTCAATAACAATCCTAATCTATCATGGATTCTAGAATCAATCCAAAATACGTGATTTGTGAAATGACATCAACAATCTGAATATGAGCAAGGATTCAATCAACAACAAAAATCATCAACTAAATAATCCATCAACAACTCAAAACCAGATTAAGATAAAAAGATACAAGTTTAAAACATCATCTAATAATTGAATGTAAGAAAAAAGGCAAAATCACCTTATCAAAATAATCTTGTCCTTGAATTCAAATCTAAATGATGTCTTCCACTTGAATCCCGGTGTGGAATCCTTAATCAAATTAACAAGAAAAGAAAACTAATGTTCTTAACCCTAATCTAGATCTAGGAGCTATGAAAAATAGAGAGGAATTTGTGCCTAGGGTTTCCCATACATACAAAATGATACAACAAGAGGAATTTATACATGAAAAGCAAAGGAATCCCATCGGTTACAATATAGGTCGGCACTTACACTGTCACGTCCCAATGGGTACCCTAAGTGTGATAGCCTGCCGTACACAATATTAAAACTTGAGAATGACTACCGTAGTCATTCGAAAGCTTTCATATTGGTACAAGGCGTACGTTAACAACAAAAGGAGACCGATGGAGTTATGCATTTTAATATAGTGACAGCGAAACATTCAAGGCAATACTATTATGATTCATCAAAATAAAAAGGTCCTACAACTTCTACGGGGCATCCCCTGATAAAACTCCAAAATATCATAGTATTTTAAAACAAATAACTAAAACTAGAAGATTTTAAAGGAAATCTAATCTAAAGTCTTCAAATAAAATTCCTCCAAAAGCTTCCTAAAAGCGTAGGTTCTACCTGAACGGTCAAGATGGTCTCGGGTGCAAAATAAAGATCCTATAACATCATAAATCTATTGGGGAGTAAGCATAACTAGCTTAGTGAGATAATCCTTACGCAAAAGTACTCATAACAAGGCAATCATACAAGTCCATTAGCAAGTATATGAAGTGCAAACAATATATGAACAAACAATACATACGACTATCCGGTTCCGTATATAAAATGGATTTACCCCTCCATTTTAGGCCAGGAAATGCTTTGAATGGGTCATAATCGACCTCCTTGAAATTTACGCATGTCTTGGGTTCCAATCAATTGTACTATTAGTCCCCGGGCTTTTCTTATCTAAAGTGATCAATTCGGCTTTGCTACAACATGAGACAGTATTCCCCGAATGTCCTAATACCTTAAGATGTAGCTAGGCAGCTTACCTTTCCAGTTCTACGCCGAGGAGTAATAGCAGTAAAAATGCGAGGATGATATTCTAAGTGATATGCATGAACAATTTAGTTTTAAGGGATTTTTGATTTGACATTAATTCATTTAAGACGATCAATTAATATTTGCACACACAGTAATATACATGGAGACAATTTATATTAATTAACCAATCGAGCTTCGATATACTTATCGTTTATTAATCACACATAACAAATCACATACATAGCTCTCATGATAACCCCCATGCATATCAATTTTTATCTTTTCCTAACATTCAGTGCTCTATTCTACAAGCGTATGTGCGAATATATAAAAAGTAAAGGAAAACTCACTCGACTATGGCAATCACTATCAATCAAAATAATCTTCGAGAAAGAGAAGGTCTTCGTCCTCGTCACCTAAACAAAAAAAATAACCGAAATAAGTATTTCATTCAAGATCTTCTTAAAGTATCTAATTCTATTTTATCATTTTCCTCAAAATTCAGATGACAAGAAATTCCAACTTGAAATGGTCATATCTTGCTCATTTTAACTTAAAATTTTGCATATTATATGTCGTTTTCTACCTACTCAAATAGATCTATCTATTTTTAAGGCTATTTTTATCATAAAAAGACATTTAGGTTTCAAAATGGTACGATAAAGAATTGTTACGAAAATTCCCAGCCTTAAAAATATATTCTTCCAAGCTTTTCATTAACCAAAAATCCCATAGTGGATAGATAGATATTTATATAGTTGAAAAGTCCTTTTTGTACACATATAACTCATATTACATGCATGATTCAAGTGTTGTTGTCCAAACTATGATTTTTCATAAAACAATCTCCATTTCAAAGATCGGAGTATACAAGTTTCCTTGTTAATTGTTGAAATGAAAACTAAGATTTCTAGTTTATTTATATGAGTACTTTTTATATCATAACTACCATTTTTCTATTCCGTAAACTTTATAAAAATAAGCTTTTACATTTTTGAAACTTGTTTCTCTAGGTTGTTTAACAATATTCCTTTCCTAGGTGTTTTGTTGACCAGTGAGTTAATTTTAATTTGACTTAGAAATTATTTTAGTTTCTAGTATTTGTTAGAGTGTTAGTATGAGTCATTTTAAATAATTTTTTAAGAAAAACTTGTATAGCAAAGAGCTATCAACATTAAGATTTAATAATAAATTTATTTTATTTTGAGAAAAGAGAGTAAAAGAACTTTTTAACTATGTTTTGGAAAAATCTTTACATAACATTAGCTCTTAAAATCTATGATGAACTTATTTAAATTTTTGAAAAGGGTTTTGAATTATAATCCAAAGTTTTAAATGAAAATTTTAAGTGCCAAAGATTTTTTTTTTTTGGTAAAGATTTTAGTTTTAATTTTTTTATGAAGGAAAATAACTCCTTTTATTTAGACAATAACATAGTAATTGTGCATGATCATGAGCATATGGCTATATTACATAAAAGAATAATAACTTACATGGAAAATAAGAGATGTAGAAAATTAAATAAGCAAAATAACACATAAAGTCAAGTATTAGAAGTTTTATCTTTCATCAAGGCCGCCGGACTAGAGATAGACTAGTCCTAAAAAGAAAAGCAAGAAAATCATAGGAGTCTTACATTGGTGTCAAGGCTCCCGGACTTAGATCATGGACAAGTCTATAAAAGAAAAGAAAAAGATAAGATAAGATAAGAAAAGAAATTGTTTTTGACTTGAAAAAGACGAATCTAAGACTAGAAAGCCTAGTCCTAATAAAATTTGCATAAAATAAATAAATTGCAGGGAATAAAGAGCGTAAATAAAGTTATGTTGGTGAGCTTATATGCTTTAAGAAATATATATACATAAAGATACTTAGTAGTATATATAAAAGTTAGATTAGGAATATTAAATAAAAATAACACAACGACAACAATAATATAATTTGAACATTGTTAAACAAGATATGAACATATTTCTGCTTCCATAAAAACCCATAGGTTTAGGAAACATACACTATGTTCATGTTAACATAGCATGAACATAAGGAATATTTTCATAAGGAAAGTTTACTTAAGGTAAAGGAATGAGTGGTAGAAGAAATAGAAGTTGATATTGTTAGAAGATGATGATGGTGTGGTAAAATGAAGAAGTTGGGAATGAATTTTTGGAGAAAGAATTTGAGGAAAGAATTTGGTAGAATTTTGTTAAGGTAAGAAAGTATGGGAAAAGAATGAAGGAGGGAGGGAGTATTTATAGAAATTTGTGGAGGGAAATTTATTGTAATAAAAAATTGAAAAAGAAAAAAAAAATTAAGGGGAAGAGAGAGAAAGTGGCGCCAGCCATGCTTGGGAGGAGGGAAGAAAATTGATTAAATTTATTGTTTTGTAATTAAAACGTAAGATATAATATGTGTAATGTTTTATAGGAAATGTAAATGTAAGAAGTAGGTAATATTAGGTAGTAAAGAAAAGTAGAGATAGTGAAATAATAATGAATAGTAAACATAGATAGTAAACTAAACAATTAAAATATCGGTAGTAAAAAAAATATGTGTAAACGACCTATATCTGATATTTTTAGATATCGTAAAATTTTAAAACTGATATTTTTAAAATCTTTATATTTTTATGAGTCTAATGGTATTATTAGAATATTTTTCACTATTTTATTTATATGTATCCTAATTTTAGAAACTTATCCCATTCAGGTCCAAAACAAATTAAATTTTGGTGAATTTGATCTTTTTAAGTTTTCTTATATAATTTCGAACTATCATTCAAAATTATGTAATTTTTATTATTTTTAGGTTTTGCATGCGGGATTGTCGGATCTAGATTTACTAGACTTAACATAAAACTAGGTTGACTTTAGGGTTTTGGTTTGACTTCTGGTTCTTAGGGTTTACTTATAATTACCGTAAAATATAAGGGTTTACATACACTTTTTATGCCGGCAGTGCAATGGCAGCGTAGGTTATATGCTAGCTGAAGGCTAGCAGCATTGATACCATTGCTAAAGATTTTGCTTCTATTTGTTTGCAAAGCTGGCTTAACACCAGTGGCCTTGATACCTCCCACTATTGGCGTTCATTCAAAAATTTCAAAGCTGGCTTAATTTGTTCCCTACACTGGCAGTGCAAAGACCGGCTTTAATAATTTCAATTCTATGCATAAGCAACACAATATAATGCCGGTGGCTTAGGCCTTAATTTTGTTGGCATACGTTGAAAACTTGAAGGCTAATTAGAATCCTTCATTGAACACTGACGATGTTAATTTTTGAAAGCTAGTGTTGGTTGTTTTCACAATGTAAGCCGGCAGCATTGCTTTGCAGAAATGTTGGTATACATTGTTTCTTCTTCAAATTTTTCACAAAACTTCTCCAATCTGCTTGTTTCTTATTCATAAGTCCTTAATGACCTGACATATCAAATTATTCATACTTAAGTACCAATTCCATTTGATTTCTATAAAATCTATAATAGTTAAACATGATTTTATCGATGGAAAGTTGAATAAAATATGACTTTATCAACTCCCCCTCACTTGAACTTTTGTTTGTCTTCATGCAAAATAAATAAGAACAAGATTAAAATCTGTCATAAAAAGTACAAAACCTTAACTTTCACAGTTCAAGTACCTTTTCTTTTCATTGTTCATGACTTGCTTTGTGGGTGCCTATTGCTTTAACTAAACTAGATACATATAATTGGATTACTACAATCAAAATTCAACAGCTAATCTAAACAAAACAAATTTGAATATCTGTTTTTAGCAAAAGATTCTTCCATCTAAAAGTAAATACTCAGTCCAGTAATGAAAAACAACCATTTAAACTTCACTGGACATTTAGTAGGTATATACTCTTAGTAACACAGAGTGAAAGCATATGGTATCTACTCTTCTCCCAGAATTTCTCCTTCTTTATTATAAGTTTTATTTCATTTGGAGCTTTTGCATTCATTTTCTTTTGGTTTTCATACAAGCAATTATTCTTCTTTTTTTATCCCCCAAAGTTTAAGAATTGAACTTTTGTCTTTCCTCCCTTCTCGTTATAGTAAGTTTATTGAGTCGGTACATCTCGAGCTTATCACCCAAGTGAGTAGGTTTTAAAAACCCTTAAGTACTCTTCCTCACTTTAATATTCAAGTTCTAATACTCATAACTCAATTACTTGAGTCATTAGAGTAGAGGATATGCTTGTTTCTTTCTTTTCTTTTGAATGCAACACAAATTCAAGACTTTTTTTTTTTATAAAGGATCACTAAGTTAAGAGTTTCTTCTATCTTTTTTACTAAGTGTTTAAAAAAATTCTAGAAGTAAACATGTTTATTTTTCACTTAAGGACTCGACCTACTCTTAAACTTCCAATTCTAAAGCTAAATACAAGATAAATTTGTTCCTTAAAAATTTTACTACTTAATTTCAACTAAGTATTCTAATTACAACGGTAGGTGAGTAATGCACTTAAGCAAGTCAATTTACATTCTTTTTCACAGATGCTAACAACAACTTTATTTGCACAATCACCATATTTCATGAAAAATGAAAAAATTGACCTAACATCGCCATGTAATGCTTTAAGACAAAAATTCAAAGTATGGGGTGCAATTAAAGTTCAGATGTCTTAAATATCCAATCAAAAAAACCATTCAGACATCATCAATCATATTAAACTCCATTTCATTCTCCATATCTCATTATCCCTTCCCCTACACTTAAATTGAACAGTGTCTCACTGTTTCTAATTCAGCTCAATAACAGGAAAGAAATAAGAGAAAAGGAATAACGGTGATTCCGCGATTTTGAAAAATTGATGCAGTTGATTTCCAAGTAGCATAGCAATAGAGAAGTTTTCATCTATGTCCATCTTGTGAGTCCATCCTCCTGTTGTCTATAATTCATGTGCTTTAGCTCCTTTTTTTTTTCCTATTATCTGCACAAATAGGGCACACATAAATGGAAAAGAAAAGATAAAAACGAAAAGAAATATTTACAAAGGATAATAATAGCAGGTTGTGCTTGTTTTATAGTCTCGACCGACTTTCTGACTTTCTTCTTCAATTAGGATCAAAATTACTAGTCTTCTTATCCCTATCCTTCTTTTTCTTGCATGATTCTACTCTTTCACTTTTTGTTGTTGTGCCAGCCTTGGTGGATTTAGGGTTCTTTTTCCATCTTTTCATGATATTGACATATAACTCTCTATTTCCAACCCTCGACACCATCTAGCTATTCTTGACATCAATCACAACTTCAGTAGTGACCATGAATGGGTGTCTAAGTATGAAGGGAATCTCTGAATCTTTTTCCATATCTAGTACTATAAGGTATACTAGAAAAATGAACTTGTCTACCATTAAAAGCACGTCCTCAATTATCCCTCTTGGTCTTTTAATAGAGCGATCAGCTAATTGAATTGTCATTTTAGTTTTCTTAATTGCATCCCCTAACAGAGAAAGGAATCAAATTAATATTTCCACCTAGATCACAAAAAGTATTCTTAAATTAATTATCTCTTATGGTGCAATCCAAAGTGAATATCCCTGGATCATTTAATTTAAGGGGTAGTGTATTCTTCAAAGCTTCAGTACAAGCCTGAGTTAACATGACCATCTCTCTCCCATTCATCTTTCTTTTCATGGTCATCACTTCTTTCAAAAATATCTTCTTTTGAGGTGATTCTTCTAAAATATCAGCTAAAGGAATATTAACTTTCAGCTTCTTAAACACCTTTAGGAATTTCTTAAAATTTGCATCATCTTTCCTCTTTCTTGATCTTCCTGGAAAAGGAGTTGATGGCATATCTGATCTAACAGTAGGCTCTGTAATTTCAGGAGTGAGCTCCTGTTGTACCACATCTTCCATTTGTTGTGATGTAAAAGCCAAAGTCTCCTCTTTTTCAACCTACTTGCTTGTATATGCTTTAATCTCTTGTCCTTGTTCAATGGGGTAGAGAGCTTCTCAAGACCTGCAACTTGCTTTCTTAATTTCTCAAACCTTCTAAAGTCAAATTTGCAAAATTCTCAATTACTAATTCCCAAGCTGGCTTGTCTTCTTTAGCTTCAACCTCAATTGCTACTGAAGAAGTGCTTTCAAATTTTTTCGCTCTTGACATAACAATTTCTTCTTTCTCTTTTTCCTGCCATTGATTGTCAATTTCCTTTCCATCACTATGATTCTCCCAATCTTCACTTGTATTAGCAAGTTTAAATATGGATGAAACAAATTCAATCAAACCTCCTACCTGAGTCTCTAACTTCTCAATTACAGCCTATTACTTTTCAAATCTTTCTTCCCATTTCTTCTCTAAACCTCTCATAATCTCTTCAAAACTTTTCTCTTTACCTAGATATGGGATTGCGGGGATAGAAGAAGAATGAATAATATTTTCTTGTCTTGGAGTCTCACAAGTGTGGTAATAATCTTGGGTTGACATATAGAGATCAAATTCTTCCATACCACCTTGACATTGAGAGCTTTCATGTGAATAATTACATCATATACAAACTACTGGAGGAGAAACATATGGATCAGTGTTCTGGCTTCCTATTAATTCTTCAATCACTCCACACGCCATTTCTACTAACATTTCTGTAAATTGCTCTTCAGTAGCTGACTCTATCATCATCTTGTCATGAACTCTTAATCCTCTAAAGAATGAATATAATTGAGTCCAAGAAAAGGAATCATGATAAGGGCATTGACGCGTCAAATTGTGGAATCTTTCCCAAGCATTTGACAAAGGCTCTCCCTCATACTGCATAAATATTCTAATTGCAAATATGAGCTCTTCAGGATAGCAAAATGGAAAACTGGTGTTTGATTATCCATCCCTTATCCAAATAGCACCTGAAAAGAGAAAAAGAGAAATGAGTAGAATGTACAAAAAGAATCAAAGACTAATATATACAAATACAGAAGAAAGCAATTTTTTGTCTCAAATTTTGCAATTTTTTTTTAGTTTTTCCAAATAAATCCTAGTCTACGAAAGTCCCAAAAATTGAAAGTAGCACCAATCACTCCTCGGTAACGACGCCAAAAACTAATCATTCTTTTTCTATAAGTGCTTTTCTAAACTCTTTTTATTCTCTTTACAATTTTCTTTCAACAAGCAGAAATTAATTGGTCAGTGTATCGAGTGTGTGTGCAGTAATAATATATAGGTGAATACCGAGTTATGTCCACAAGGAGTGAGGACTAGCTATCAACTATATTAGTTTAAATTGTAGCTAGGCAAATCAAATGTGTTTCTCTTTTTAGATTTTCTTATATAAGACTAATCTACATAAAAATCTTAGATTTCCAACATCCATAAATGATTAGGTTAAGAGCCAACAGATCTGAATAATCAATCAAATGTATGCTACTTATCAGAAACACACTTGCTAATCTAAATTGTCAATGGGTTAAGTACTTTTAATCAATCACCAGATAACAACTCCTTTTTCCAAAATAAGCTATTACCTTAGATTAACCAATCAATATTCCTTATTCCTAAAAAAGTGATTAATTGAAAAATCTGTTTCAATTACCAAACCTTAATAGAATTCAAACCCATATCCCTATGTGATTTCAAATCCAAATTAGATATTCACATAATCGATTAGAAAGGAATTTTCCAATAACAATCCTAATCTATCATGGATTCTAGAATCAATCCAAAATACATGATTTGTGAAATGACATCAATAATCCGAATATGAGCAAGGATTCAATCAACAACAAAAATCATCAACTAAATAATCCAAATCAATAACTCAAAACCAGATTGAGATCAAAAGGTACAAGTTTCAAACATCATCCAATAATTGAATGTAAGAAAAAGAGCAAAATCACCTTGTCAAAATAATCTTGTCCTTGAATTCAAATCTAAATGATGTCTTCCACTTGAATCCCGATATGGAATCCTTAATCAAATTAATAAGAAAAGAAAACTAGTGTTCTTAACCCTAACCTAAATCTAGGAGCTATGAAAAATGGAGACGAATTCATGCCTAGGGTTTCTCATACATAAGAAAAGATACAACAAGAGGAATTTATACATGAAAAGCAAAGGAATCTCATCGGTTACAATGTAGGTCGACAGTTACACCTTTTACGTCGACGGCGTAATGGTGGCATAGGTTATATGCTAGCTGAAGGCTGGTAGCATTGACACCCGTGCTACAGATTTTGCTTCTGTTTGTTTGCAAAGCCAGCTTAACACCAGCGGCCTTGATTCCTCCCAATGCCGGTGTTCATTCAAAAATTTGAAAGCTGGCTTAATTTGTTTCCTATACTGATAGTATAAAGGCCGGCTTTAATAATTTCAATTCTGTGCACAAGCAACATTGGTGTAATGCTGGTGTCTCAGGCCTTAATTTTGTCGACGTACGTTAAAAAATTGAAGGCCGATTGGAATCCTTCATTGAACGCTGGCGGTGTCGATTTTTGAAAGCCGATGTTGGTTGTTTTCACAATGTAAGCCAATGGCGTTGCTTTGCAAAAGTGCCGGTGTACATTGTTTCTTCTTCAAATTTTTCACAAAACTACTCCAATTTGCTTGTTTTTTATTCATAAGTCCTTAATGACCTGAAATATCAAATTATTCATACTTAAGTACCGATTGTATTTGATTTTTATAAAATCTATAAGAGTTAAACATGATTTGATCAATGAAAAGTTGAGTGAAATATAACTTTATGACCTCTCATAGTCAATTTGGGGCAGAGCTTCAATTCAAAACATGTTCATTCTTTATCTTTTACACTACTAAAATAGTCTTATCTTCTTATCATCACATTGTTTTAGCACAAAGAGTCGATTTCAAGTCTTGTTTTTTTGTTTTAGCTATAAATGGTACTCTTAAGCTCAAAACTCCTCCAAACTCAATCTTTTTGTTAAATGGTATTCTATCCCTCACTCGGTTTGATAGGTAAGTGTACCTATCGTATGTTAGCACAAATGAGTATAGGATTGTCTCCATAGGGAACCATCAACATCAACTTCAACTTCACCATGGTCTTTTATGAAATTTTCAAAACTTTTATGCATAAACTCTTCATTTAATAGATTTAACATTAACAATATTAAACCGCATGTTTATTTCATCACTCTCTTCATAATTTAAGTACATATTATCACCCACTTCCTCTCAATGTCAATTTATAGCAAAACTTCAATTCAAAACATGTTCATTCTTGATCTTTTACACTACCAAAATAGTCTTGTCTTCCTATCATCACATTTTATTAACACAAAGAGTCGATTTCAATTGTTGTTTCAGCTGTGAATGGTACTCTAAAGCTCAAAACTCCTCCAAACTCAATTTTCCTACTACTTGCATTACATACTAGCACATTTATCATGTCTAATTAGAGCTACCGAGTTTTAAAATTTATAAATTTATATTCTATCCGTCATTCGATTCGATAGGCGAGTGTACCTATTATTTATTAGCACAGATGAGTATAGGGTCATCTCCGTAGGAAACGAATACAGCATTAGTACTAACCTTCTCATTATCTAGCCTAAAAAATTAGATTTTAACGACAATATTGAATTACTAATTATATTGTTATTTACCTAAAGATACAAATAAATATATTAACACATAGCAAAGAGATGCAATGCAAACATAACACATAGGCCTGCGAACCATGATTAATATGTACTTTCACACTATTGATATGTTGTTATTAGTCTTAACTGCGGAATTCAACATACTAATTTAAAGTATTTCTTAATATCAATAAGGCATAATCCTGATTTTATCCACTGGAATATCTTCCTAGGCTAATAGCAAATCAAGGACCACATTAAGTGTAGGAATTCCATAGAAAATTGTAGAAGATTTCACCATCCTATCTCTAAGACTATGAACAACCCTTTTCAACAGTTTAGATCCATTCACTTGGATGATTTCTCAATTTATCCAAGTGAAATCTAGCAAAATTCCATGTTGTGCATTACATAAACTAAAGCTAAATATATGTTACTGTTGAAATTAATAAATTTAATAACAATTATGAATTTAATGCATTTTTGCATAGGAAGTCATGAAAAAAATTTGCAGTATACAAGATGATGATCAATTTACAATTGATCAAATGTGTTCTATGCACCTGAAAAATGTAATAAACGAAGTAAATGGACCAAGTACTAAAAAACAATCAAAGTGGGCATTTTTGCTATTGAAGGCTGGCAACCATCTTTTCCAAATCCAATGGTGTACTTTAGAAGCTAGCAAAATCACGGGCATGGAGAAGAACGAGGAAGCTTCAGATTTGCCTATACACTGACTCAAGGCCAGTGGTGATCTTCTGTAATGATGGAGACATTGAATCTATGCCGGCGGTGTACCTGGTCGGTCTTTGACATCAAAAGCAGATTTTAATTTATTTCATATTTCTTTTTATTTTGTTTGTTGGTTACTATTATAAATACCCTATTGTAATTAGACCTAAGTAGTTGTTTTGAGATATTTGACATTTGTTATTGAAAGTTTTTCTCAAGTTTCTCTTATCAATTGTCGTATTGACTGTGGCGAGATTTGTCGTTCTTATGAATTCTTTGGATTATGGAAAACAAACCATTTTATCTTGTTTGTGCATAATATCAAACGAGATAGAGTGTAATTTAGGTTGATTTGGTGCAAAATATCAGTATCAATGCCATCCATATCATTTCCTTTCACTATAAGTCAAAAACCCAAAATATAAACTTGTTCCAATTTGAGATCCAAGTCCTCCAAAGCATTTTACGCATATCAATACTCTATAATAAACAAAGGTTAGATAAACACAATAAGAGTGAGATGAGAGATAGAAAGACAACATCTGTTTCTTCCATTGTTAAAATTATCTGAGAATTACCTACAACAACACATTAAAGATCCCTCGCTGGTCTCTCTAGAGTTCCATGGACAAGTCATCACAAATATAACACTTAACAACACAATACACTAATAAACACACTTACGCACACATACCTATGCCCATTACAGGGAGGAGAAGATGTCTACATTGTTCTTATACTAATGATTACAATGAATGAAAGAATTGATAGAAATCTTGATGATCCCCCTTCTTTTTGAATGGGTACGAGGGTATTTAAGCCCTAGACTTCAAGGAAATAATGTATCTCTTCACTAGGTTCATATTCCTTCAGATCCTAAGTGATATATCTCTTGGTGCAAAAAGGTGGGAAAAATTTGCAAGCATCCTCTCCCTAATCTCATGGGCATGACTCTTTGTCTCAAGGAGGAAATCATCTTCAAATTGTTGCAAGTCACAGCTGTGAGATTCTTGCTAGCTCTTGGTCTTCCACTTTCTTCAATGCGTCTCAAAGTCACGAGTATGACTTATATCCTAGATGCTCTGGCTTCTTCCTCTAATCAATTATCATGCTGTTACTACCATCCTCATACTTACCTTTGCTTCCTTGATCTCTTATTGATAAAATCCTCTTCTAATTCCTTCTATTATCTCCAATATGCCCCAATTTGACTTGAAATGAATATATATCCCCACACCTAAACCTTGCATGTCCTCAAGTAAGAGGCTAATAGAAACAATTGAAAAACTAAGGGAAACTATGGTGCTAATCTATTATAATGCTGAAATTCAGGAACTCTTTTATTAACTATTAAGTGCTTCAGTCTTGTGGCTAAAGTCACTAGGCTAATCACAGTAGGCCAGCTTTTGTCCTCATTATTTAATTAAGTTTCTAATACAAAATTAAACACATAACCACTGGTAAACACAAACGAAACTTAAGTACTCTCTCTTTACACTTGATCATCTTTACTTAATTTACTGCTAACTCATAATTAAAACCCTAATGCAAGCATAGACATCAACTTATACCCTGGCTTTCTTCCCTTATTTTCTTCCTTTTCTTTTCTAGGTAAGTTTCATCTACGTTACCTAAATTTTTTCGATTATAACAAAATTGTATCTAAAGAAATTTTCTCATTGAGAAAATACCTAAACTCTTTAACAATTTCACTAAGAGTACCTATAGATAGAAACAATCCATTTTTCTATCCATTTGCTAACGTAGTAATAAAAAATGTTTAAAAAATAATTTTTCTATCCATGCTTACAATTTTAAATATATATATTTTTTACTTTCCCTTCTCTTTCCTCCTCCTCCTCCTTCTCTATAAGAACAGGATTCCATTAATGGATTTTAAACCCATAACCAAGTATTTTTTTTAAACTTTCTCTTCTCTCTTTCTTCTTCCTCTCTCTCTCTCCTGTCTTTCTCTTCTTCCTCTTTTTTCTTCTTCTTCTTCTAATAACTCTAACCCCCAAATAAGGAAAAAAAAAAGAGAGAGAGAAATCCTAGACCACCCACCGGCAACAACTACAAGCATAGAAGATCTGCTTATAAAACCATCTTCGTTAGCAAACATTCTCTCTTTAGCTTCACTCTAAGAATCATATATCTACCGGTGAATAAACTCATGACTCACCAATTAACAACCATACCCAAACCACCATAGATGACCTTGTTATAACTCCATCTAACTCGTAAATCTTCATCTTATCCAACCAGATCTGTAAACCATACCATAGCTAAAGACACAACCCACCATTGGAACCGATGAGCTTCATCGTCTTCCTTGCAAAAGTGCTATCTCTCTCTAAACTTTCTCTCTCTACCCTCAGTTTTCTGAAAAACGAAGATCAATGAAGACCCATTTTAAGTTAAAAGCAAAATAAACATACATACAATTCTAGACCAACCAAAATCTCTAAAATAACCCTCAAGATCAAAACTTGAAAACATTAAAGTGATGAAAACTAAGATTAATGAAGACATTTAAAGCTCAAATTTATGGCATGCCCTCCACTTCTTCTACTGTTATGAAATACCCCAAACCTACACCTAATTAAGTTAGAAATTGTTTAATTGAATAATATAATATGTAGTTAATTTTGAATTTAGTTTAGATAGCTTAAATAAATAAAACAAGTAAACTGCATGGTATGATAAGATAAATTGGCATAATCAATTAGTAAGTAGATTAAATTGGATTTGAGATTTTGAATATCCCTTTTAAAATTGTTTTTGTTGTTCTCTCTATCTATTTCGACAAATTGAATCTCATAATTTCTTACAATTTTTCAAATTAGAATCTCTTTTCTTTAATTTAATTCCTTAAATTTTAAAATAAACATTTTAATTGTTTGCAAACTCCTAAACCGTTGAACTTTAGTTTACTTTCATTTTCTTCTTTTAAATTATCAGTTTTTAAGCTGAACTCAAACTAAATGTCAATTTTCTACAAATTGAATCCCTACACTAAAATTTAATCCAAGATGCTAATTTCTATTATATGTTTTGTCAAATTATTTTCTGTTTAGTTTGGATATTTAATATAATTATCAAAGAGATTTAAAATCTAATACTTCTACCCTAAAAATATCGTTAAAACTTTATGCTTTCCTTTTTCTTTTATTTTTCCCTTACCTTTCCTTCCTTTTGCTTTTCATTTTTCTCTTCCTTCCTTCTCTTCTCTTCTTTTTTCTCTTCCTTCTCCTAAAATCATACTCCAAAATCTCAATTTCAAGGAGATCATAAAGGGAAATCAAAGTTAGAAAAGAAGATTGGAGTTAAGCTAGGAGGAGCTACATCAACTTTAAGGAGTAGTAATAGTGAAGACCTAGTTGATAGAATTGGCTGAACATGTAAGTTTTGTTGTTTCTTTATTTTGAAAATTGTTTATGGATGAGAATGATGGATTAAAACTAGATGTAAGTAAGAATTTAGATGAAACTTGTAAGATAGAAGCATGTATGCTAAAACTTAGATATATGTTGTGCATGAATGGATTAAATGATTGATGAGATGACTTAATGATTTATCAAGTAGAAATATATATGTAAGTGTTATAAGTTATAGTTCTGGGAATATAAGCTGATCTTATGGTGTTTTTGTTAAAGTATGATGTAAAACAAGTAGATAAAATAGGTTAGAGTTTTAATGCTCTATTTTCGTCGAAGAACACGAGAAAAACATGAAAGACCCTAATCAATCGTGCTCTTCATTTTTCTTGAAAACTTTTGGAATATACTTATCAAAGAAGAAACATGGTTGGAACATGGCTAACCCTATCCAACCGTGCTTCTCTCTGTTTAGTTTCTCAAATACATTTCCAAAACAACACGTCAGGTATACGACTAGGCGTATTCAATCGTGCTTCTCTCTAATTTCTTCATTGAACTTAATTCTAGAAAAGCACGACTGAAACATGGTCTCACCTATCTCCCCGTGTTTCTTTTTTATTCTCATTTATGTAATTTGTGAAGTGAAACACCGCGAGAACACCACTCACCATATCTTACCGTGTTTCTTTCTGACCTTTGCATGCTTAGCTTTGGATGAAACATGAGAGAAGCACGTCTTGTTTTATCACATCGTATTTCTCATTTACTACGTTGTGTTTCTCAATTGCTTCCACTCAAAGAGAAATACGACCAAAATATGGCTTATGGTATCACACCATGCTTCTTTCTGAGGTCCAAAGCATGAACAAGCACAATGGAAACATGATTGAATGTATTTGACCGTGCTTGTCATATGCATGTACATGGGGTGAAACATGGCTTGTTTATCTGCTTGTGTCCTTCATAAACATCCGAATAAAATAAAAATAAAAATAAAATGAAATGAAATAGATAAATGATAGTTAATATGATGTGTTAGTTAATTTATATAATTATGAATGATTTAAGTGAAATTATAGATTTAATAAATAATTGGATTAAACATAGAAGTTGAGTATAAAATGAACTTAGTTAATAAACCTAAGTTCAACTTGACTAAATAGACTTTAATGATCTAAAATGAATTAGATTGATTAGGTTTAATTAATACGACTTAGTAACTAGATTAAATGATCAAGTTTAATCAACTTAGTTAAGGTTAAGTTAATATAGGCTTAATAATTTGTAATTGGCTTAGATTCATGTATTAGGTTAAACTATGAATAATATAGAGAATATGATGTTTCTAAAATATGTTAAACTAAAGCTTGGTTTAATAAAAGATGATTTGATAGACGATGAAGAACTGTCTGTATCTTGGTAAGGTGATTTTCGCACCCATGGTGTGGTTTCTACTTTCATGTATGATCGAATGAAAACATCAAATGAATGATTAATATAAGTCTATGTAAGTTAATAAATAATTGAATTGCTTATATAATTTAATTTCCTCAACAGATATTAGGTTGCCCTAGCTTGTGTTTTGTTTATTCAAGACACCGACTTTATAACACGTATGCAGTAACTTACGTATTGATTATTAGGATCGACCTTTAAAAATGAATTAAAACTTAAAGACGACTTAATAATTGAGTGTGACTTATGCTTTTGTCATTTAATCTAGTCCGAGGAGCGATAAGCTTGTTTAGAGTCGGGCTATAATCCCTGAGAATTTTTCATACCAGTAAAATATATAGAAATATAAATATAGAAAATAGATTGCTACTATTAAACTCAACAAAGACTCTAGAATAGAACTATGAATAGTAATAAGCCTATATATAGTTTTAAACCCTAAAACAAAGATTCATAGACAGTATTAAATAATATTAATAAGATTTCATAGTAGGTATCAAAAACTAAAGATATAAGAATAACTCGGCTAAGATATTAAGTGCGATAAAGAGTAAATAACCAATTACGCTTATAGTTAGAAAATGATAACCTAAAGATAAATTGTTAGGGTTATAAATACACAATAAAGACATAAACAGATGTATAAATAATAATCTAAACTCCAAATAAATATTTGGATCACATCATTGTTTTAATTAGAGTATTCTTAAGCCATTAGAGCTAAAAATAAAAATTGACCTATTAAGCTTAGAAAACCCTAATCGGGTGAGATAAAACCTAAAAATAATTAATCTCGTAAATTTTAAATCTAAAGTTGAACTCAATAGAGATCTAGAAAATTTGTAGAGCACTATATAAATTTTTGGAGATACAACTCTTGAATAATTGTCATATTTGTACCCGTTTAATATTATAATATATATGCATGCAAAATCGGTGCAAATTGCACAAAAATGGAGGGTTTGTATTACATTGATTTGTCTTAGCCGAGATTACATAGAAAATTTGTCAAATTGTCCACCAAAAGTCAACAAAATCAACTCATAAACCAATTCAAAATTGCCACCTATCAAACCTCATTAAATGCAAGGAACAATCAAGGCAAATCAAGAGCATTTGGTAGGCAAAAATCTTCCTCCAAACCGAACAATGAAGCTTCCCCATACACCATTATATAACCATCTTTAACAACTCAAAAAAAAGGCTTTAATTTACTATCAAACAAAGCCATTAAAACACATGAAACAACAACAACAACTGCTTAAATTTCATTTCAAACAAACCATCAAACATGCAACAGATTCAAACATAAACACATCCTTTATTAAAATAGCCATAAGCTTGGAACAAGGAGGAACAAGGTAAGTTGATCATTTATAGTTAGTTCTTTGTTAAAACATTGTTCTAAACAATGTTTTGATGGTCTTAGGGGTGTGAAACCAACACAAGAACAAGTTCCAAAACATGCATATTAAGCTTTAGCAAGGTAAGTTCTTAAAAACCTTAGTTACACCATTTAAATTCATAAAACAAGGATCATGAATATATTGAAGTGTTGTGAGATGATATATGTGTATATATAGCATGTATAAACACTTATGAACACTTTAAAAACAACTTGGACGTGAAAAATTGCAAGAAATCAGAACAAAGCGTGTGGAGGGCCGGATTTCCAGATGAACAAGGGGTGAGCATAGCCTTAGATCTCCCACGTGTACCTCTTGGCAAAATATTCCACGAGCTCCCTATTTCCAAAAGAACACGGCTAGTACATGGCCATGTACCAAGCCGTATATCTCTCGACAAAAAATTCTACGAACTCCCTATTTCTAGAAGAACATGGCTAATACACGGCCATGTACCAAGCCGTGTTCCTCTCGGCCCTATTTAAAAAAAAAAAAAAAATTATAAACATCTATTTTAGTTCCGAAAATAAAATTTAAATATTATTATTATTATTATTATTATTATTATTATTATTATTATTATCATTACTAATGTTAGTATTAGTAATATTATTAATTATATTATAATAATTATTAGTATTAATATAAATTATTATTGTTATTATTATTATCATTATAATCAATAATATTATTATGAGTATTACTATTAAATGATATTACTACTATTATGATTATTACTAGTGTTGTTATTATTATTATGATATGTATTATTATTATTATTGATGTCATTAAAATTACTACTATTTTAATATAATTATTATGAAAAATAATATTAGTATTACTAACATATTACTTTATAATTATCATTATTATTATTACTACTATTATTATCATTATTGTTAATATTAGTAAACTTTATAAAAGAAAATAAAGTATAATAATCGTAAAATACTTATTTTATACATAAGAATGGAAATTTAAATAAGTTAAATTTTTTAATAATGCGATACCTATACATAACAAGAAAATTATATGAAGTAAACCAAGAGAAACACGATGATACTTAGCAATAGTAAATAAATACGAGTTACTATAATGGTCAGATAAGAAACGATAAAAAATAGTAATGATAATAATTATAAAAATATAAGTTACTAAATATCAATTTTCTAAGTAAGCGATAATTGTATACAAATATCAAACAAGATCAAGACAAGCAAAATAAAAATAAATATTGAATAATAATTGATTATCATAGAACTATTAAAGGACCAATACAGTAATAGAAGGAAAACTCAATACCAATATAGGACATTAGACACTCATAGGAGTTTAGTTCTATAATTTATGTTTTATTGATAAATATTTTATTCATTTCAACAGGTGATATTGAAACTATAGAAGGTTTCCTGGTTGACTATTACGACTAGCCAATATGAGCAGGTGAGTAACTCGGTCTTATTACATTGTGTGTGCTTGTAGCTTAGTTGATCTTTAATGAAAGATAATAATTGGAATATGTTGTATGGGATTAGGGGAATCGTTTGCTGTATGAATTGTTTATTGCCAAGTTACTCTAATAATAGTAATAATAGAATTCTGTATGATTGTATTGCTTAAATAGTACTCTGCTTGTCTATAAGATGATTGACCACCTTAAACCTGATTAAAAACTACCGCTACCATAAATGAAATGAACATACATTGCATGATTTGCATAAGCAACATTTGAGTAAGTGGTAGTCTACTACGTGTTAGTATTTCGGATCTCTGGTAATGCTTGGTTTTATCTAAGTATGGACGCTATTAGTTATTTGCAAGATTACCTTTGTTCTATTGATAGCATAGGAACTAAATGGTAAATGAAGGACACCGCTTATGGTATTGCTTAAAAAGACTAACACTTAGTAGAGTTTATAAAGCTAAAACAAGAAATGAGTGTTAAAGACATGATAAATTTAAAGTGATAATTAAAGTGAGTATTATTGTTTTCATGTATGCTTAGTCTCTCTTGGGTAGGCATGTTTTAGTATTGTATTCCTTCAACCCCAATTATAGGGCGTAAATCTATATCCTGCTTTGGATTCTGGGTTATCTAGGCTTGTATTTGTGCATATGCTTGAATGATGTATTTCATATGATTCTTAATAACTTGTTTGATATGTGGTAAGTTTTGCTTATTCACTAAGCCCGTGGTTTCGCTCATACTCCAACAGTCTTTCAAGTTTACATTTAGACCATGGTTGGTCACTTCTAGGAGTTTAGCTCCGATAAGAACTTCAAGACTGAAAGTTCATAGAAGATTATGAGATAAGTTATTTGCTTTTGTTTTTAGTCTAAGCTAGTTAGTATTTAGATTATCAATTATGTGTTTAGCAACTTTTAGAAAGACAGATGGGTTGTAATGCTATATTCAAGTACTGAGATGATTGTTATTTACAAATTTATGACTTATATGTATTTATCATTTCTTATCAAAGTAACTAAAAGATCTTGTTGCTTGAAAACATGCCATTCTCTGAAAGTAATTTAGTGATAGTATTCAAGTGTAGCTTGTTTACTACTACTAGGTACCCTCGGGGTGTGACACAGGCACAGTAGTTAGGCTTTTAGGCCATCTCCTACCATAATGCAATGGTATGCCATGATGTAATGACAATTCATAAATGGCTTAGCGTGTAGCTACTGGGGCAAATAGTATTGGCATAACGTTTGCTTAAGCTTGGGGAGAAGTAATATTACTTAGTTCATGTTTATGGACCAGTTGAGCTAAGTGATGTTATGAACTGAGATTAAGTAAAGATGTTCAATGGCTGTGAACCTTGTATGAGGCTATTTTCTCTTTTTCACTTAGATGTAGGATAAATAAGTATATGGGCTACTTATATCAATCTCCTGAGCAACTGCTATTACTCAAGACTCCTAGATTTCCAGAGTTTGTTCTTGAGTGTGAGTGCTCCACTATTACTTATTTCACTTTAATTAAAGATAATAAATTGTTGTCTATTGCACTGCACTAGTCTAAACATTTATGTCATTCTATGTGTGCTTGTGTTACTGATTTACTAGGCTTCAGCTCATTATGTTTCTCTTTCCAGGTATTGATTTGGATGATGATGATGTTTGATTTGGGTTTTGAGCGATTTTGGATGTTTTAGAAAAGGAGTAAAGTGGATATAGGACCGTTGGATTATTCGTATTTTGATTTATCAAAGAGCTAAATTTATCTTTTGAAATTTATATGTTCTTTAAGGGCCTGGTGGAGATAAGTTTAAAGTTTTGTTTTATCATCACGAAAGGTATAAGGGATACCTGATGGTATAGTTTTGTTTTTATGATAGATTATATACTCATGTGACTAGAGTTTGAAATGTTTTTGTAAAGTTTTGTTTTTATTGCTGTTAAATTCAAATATTTTGAGAATCTAATTAAAAGATTTTATTAGTTTAAAATTGGCTAGCAATTATTTGACATAAATATATCTTTTAAGAAAGCATGTGTGTGTAATTCTTATGGTATTATACGTGGCTAGGGACTGGGCATGCCTGAATTTTAGATTCGGGTTATGTTGGGTCCTTACATGTTATTGTCCAATTTTTTAGGGGTTAGATTGATGATGAAGGATTTTCTGATTTCTATTAGTTGGTGAAGAAAGCTTAGAACTTTATGTTTATAAAATTAATTTTTTTGTTTCCGGAACTTTATGTTTTCTGATTTCTACTATTATTGTCCATTTTATGTGTTATGATTATATGTTGGTATGATGATGCCTTTATTTTTTATGAGATTTCTGAGATCTCTTTTTTTTTTTTCCCTAATTTGGGGGTTAGGGTTAAGAGAAGAGGAGGAGGAGGAGGAGAGAGAGAGAGAAGGGAAAGTGAAAAAAATAAAAAAGATAATTAAATTTGCAAATGTGGATGGAGAAATTATTTTTTATTGTCACATTAGTAAATAGATGGAAAGATGGACGGTTTCCGTCCATAGGTATTTTTAATGAATCTTTTAAAAAGTTCAAGTACTTTCTTTGTAAGAAAATTTCTTTTAATATAATTATGTCATGATCAGAAAAGTTTAGGTACCGTAGATGGAACTTACCCTTTCTTTTCCTTTATGTGCAGCAATTTAAGAATCCTACAACCAATGTAATGAACTTTTAATTTATAATCCTGAGCTAGTCACTTAAGTTAACAAACACCGTTCCCTTTAAAAAGCATACCTTAGGCTTACTTATTTGAGTTATAAGATTTATTGAATACTTTTCTTTTCCTTTTTGAGCACTTATATTGTTAAAGTGATATCCTCGGTCAGTTGGTCCCATGCTGAAAGACCTTAGGTGACCAAGTTTTAAAGGGACTTCTTCGAACCTCAATCACTTCAACTTTAAGCTTCGCTTTTTTTTTTCTTTTTTTTTTCTTTGCTCTTTTTTTTTTCCTTAGAGAAGAGAGAAAACCAAAATCTAGGAAAATTACCAAGTAATTAGTATCACTTGAACTTACACTTACACTAAGGATAGATCCATTTTTTTCACGTTCATTCATTCAACATATAGAACTAGTAATTTGAGAGTACACAATCCTTGCAACTTATGGTCATACGCTACTTAAGTTTAGAATCTTAAGCTAAATAGTGAGTAAGAATAGCTTACTGTGATTTCATAAAGTTACCTTAGCCTTAGACATATACGCACTATTAAGTATTTCTCATGTAATCACACTTAAATTCTAGCATTTGTATCAAGTTCAATTCAAATCCTTTATATAGCACCATATCACTTAAGAAAACCAATATAGTGTATTTAGGCATTCATTATCCTTAGCCATTTCAACCTAGTACAATTAGCATGCAAGCATGCTCCCTTCCTTACACTTACGAGAAACATTGTCCCTAATGTCTCAACTAATCATTAAAAACAAAGGAAACATGATAAATAAAGAAATTAGATCAATTGAGAACCGAATAACTCTCCTAAGATATTTATAGTGGTGTTTGATTATAATCATTAGAGTGGCCTATAGGAGTGGTCATGAGCAGAATTTATCATCGAAATCATCACTTATGAGTGCACAAAATGTGGCAGAAGCATTTGAAGGTGGAGTATAAACTAGTCATGACCGTGAGATAGATTGTAGTAGGGACTAAAGGTGCGCTTAGAATCTATTTTCCAAAGTCACGATCATAACTTAGAGTATGGAAGTCCTTCTACCCCAAGTCACAAGCGTGAGAAAGCCAATAATAGCCTTTGGGATGGGTCACTTACTCTTTACCCAAATGTCATGCCTGTGACTATTAGTGTGATTGAGTGTTTTCCATCAGTCACAGGCATGATATTGACTAAGATCTCCTCTGTGGCCTCAAAATCCTATTTTCCTTGTTGCAACGGTGGACGAAATAGGGGATTAACTTGTTGTTCACGCCTGTGATCTAGGGCATGACACTGCCCTTACCTCTATGTTTTGCGAAATTTCCCCACGCTTAAAGCTTTTCAACTCCAACTTCATGGAATTGGCCTTTTTCTCCAAACATATCTCTTGAGATATTCATCCATATATCTTAAATAGGTTTCCTACAATCACCAAAAACTCACAATCCATATTAAATCACACCGAAAGCTTAAACATTAAACCTAACTACATAGACGTACACACATAAAGACGGAAAAATCACAGACAAGAACACTTCACTTAAAAAAATGCAAAACAATAATAGACAACAAAGAGTGGAATAACACAACGATAACAAAGGAACAACAACAAAAGCTGTGACAAGATTAACGAGCCTCTGGTTTTCCTAATGATGCCATTCCCCGGCAATGGTTCCAAAAGCTTGATCATCTCTAATTAGAGCTATCAAGTCTTAATATTTATAAACCTACATTTTATCCCTCACTTCGTTTGACAGGCAAGTGTACCTATTGTTTGTTAGCATGAATGAGTATAGGTCGTCTCCACAAGGAACAGATATAGCACTAATACTAATCTTCTTCTCATTATCTAGCTTTAAAAAAAATCAGATTTTAATGATAGTATTGAATTACTAATTATACTATTATTTACGTAAGGATGCAAATACACATATTAAAGCATAACAAAGAGATACAATGCAAACATAAACACATAGGCGTGCAAACCATGATTAACATGTAATTTCACAATATCGATATATTGTTTTTAGTCTTAACTACGAAATTCAACATATTACTTGAAAGTCTTTCTTAAGATTAATAAGGCCTAATCCTAATTTAATCCATTGTAATCTCTTCCTAAGGACTGCATTAAGTTTAAGAATTCCATAGAAAATCGTAGAAGATTTCACCATCCTATCTCTAAGACCATGAGCAACCTTTTTCAATAGTTTAGATCTATTCACTTTTATGATTTCTCAATCTATCC
This sequence comes from Combretum micranthum, assembly GCA_024138025.1. Lineage (NCBI taxonomy): Eukaryota > Viridiplantae > Streptophyta > Magnoliopsida > Myrtales > Combretaceae > Combretum > Combretum micranthum. The sequence continues at coordinate 31,758 of JAMXBD010000630.1, read as the reverse complement.
AAGTAAATTTTGGTAAAAGTTTATGTTGTGCACTACATAAACTAATGCTAAATATATGCTAGTGCTAAAATTAAGAAATCTAATAGCAATTATGAATTTAATGCACTTCTACATGAGAAATCTTGAAATTTGCAAAATACACTACAATAAACAAGCATTAGATAAACACAATAAGAGTGAGATAAGAGATAGAAAGACAATACTCATTTCTTCCATTGTTGAAATTGTCTGAGAATTGTCTATAATAATACATTAGAGATCCCTTGCTAGTCTCTCTCGAGTTCCATGGACGAATCATCACAAATACAACACTTACACATCATAATACACTCACAAACACACTTACGCACACGCACTTATGCCCCTTGCAGGGAGGAGAAGATGTATACATTGTTCCTACACTAATGATTATAATGGATGAAAGAATTGATGGAAATCTCGATGATCCCTTGTCTTCTTGAATGGCTACAAGGGTATTTACGCCTAGACTCCAAGGAAATAATGTAACTCTTCACTATGTTCGTATTCCTTCGCATCCTAGACGATATATCTCTTGGTGCAAAAAGGCGGGAAAAATTTGCAAGCATCCTCTCCCTAATCTCATGAGCGTGACTTTTTGTCTTAAGGAGGAGATCTTCTTCAAATTGTTGCAAGTCACGGCTGTGAGATTCTCTTTGCTAGCTCTTGGTCTTTAGCTTTCTTCACACTAGCTCAAAGTTACAGGTGTGACTTATATATACCAGATGCCTTGGCTTCTTCCTCTAATCAGTTATCATGCCCTTAACTGCCATCCTCATGCTTGCTTTTGTTTCCTTGATCTCTTCTCGACAAAACTCTCTTCTAATTTCTTATAATATTTTCAATATGCTCTAATTTGACTTGGAATGAATATATATCCCAACAAAGTACCAATTCTACTATAAATCATGTCAATAAACTATACATTGGACTTAATTAGCCTTTAAGAACAATGATAAATTATGCCTATCACACACCCAAGTCAAATTTTACACTCAAAGCACTATAAATATTGCATCTTAATACTTGAAAACCTCAAACTCATCTTGTGCCGAATTTCTCTAACTTTGCTGCTCTTCTTCTTCTCTTATCTCGTCTCTATTGTCCACACTTCCTTTCTTAAAGTAGTTAATCTTAGTTGTTTAGTGTTAATCATTCTTTAAGTTTACTTAATTAACATTAAGTGGAGGCTAAGTTTAGAGGGTCTCACCTTAAGATTTCAGTAAGATTTAGAGTTTGTAGAGTTTCCATCTTGAAGTGCTATATAACATGATCTCAACCTTTCATTTTTACTAGGTTTTGTTTGATAGCTTTTGCTAATATAGAACCTTTAATCAAACTAACCTTAAATTTTGTTTTAGTTATCCCACTAATTAATTTGTCTATTCCTTCATTTTAAATTCCTAACCGTATTTCGGTTATTATATTTAAATTTTGAGTTTTATAGGTGGTGTATGGATTATTTTATCATCCATGGTCTCATTTAAATTATTCAATCCTAAAATCATACAATAAGATTGTGAATTCGATACAAATTCATTTTATTATTCCAACAAAATTTTAAATTGTACTACAAATTTTTTTGTAAGATAATTCCAACTCCTTTATGAAATACATTGTTTTGACACATTGATGGTAGGTGTTTTCCATTACTAGACCATAAATTTTTAAAAGAAAAGAAAAATGAAAAAAATAGAAAAGAAAGAAGATTACATTTCCATCATTAGTTAGTAGTTTGGCAATGATTGAAAAGTAAGCCTATTGAAAGTTTGGTGGCTACCTTGGAGAAAAGAAAAAGCTCGAATAAGCTCATAAGTTCATCGAACCGAGTATATTCAAGCTCAAGCTGATTGTAGTCGAGTTGAATTTGAGTTTTTATTGAATTGAACTCGATTAACTTGCGAGTAAGCTCGACTCGTTTACAATCTTAAATTTGCATATGATTCCATATTTATTTCTCTCTAAGTATTTTTTCATTAAATAATAAGTATAGTGGGGGCCTTATCTAGATAACATTGTATGGATTGCTTAGGCGCCACTAATATGCTTTTCACTATGCTTAGATATTTGAACACAAAATTAGAGCTGCACAAAATCAACAAGTTATATATTACCTTGGAGGAAAAGCATTACCAAAGGTTAGTGCCCATAGAGCCTAATCAAGGGTCCATTTGTTTACAGAGATTATATAAGTGAATTACTCAATGATATGTTAGATGTAAAGGTGTTTTGCTAGCTGATATGTAATGCTTAGCATTCATCAAGTAATTTGATGACATATACAATAATAACTCTTTCTTCTTTATTTCTTTGTTCAAACGGGCACATTTCTTAAGATACATCTTAGCTACCGATCTATTGTTTGCAATCAACAGTGCAACAATAGGTTCCAGTGAAATCCTAACCACTATACAAACTAGTATAACATAAAGAGATGGGTGTATTTTATACCGAAGGTAAGCATGGGTGGACATTGATGTACTTTATTAGTACTAAAAAGGTCTAGGAATCCTATACTGAGCTTTGAAGCGAATCATGTGTACCCCTAAACATTTATATGTCTACTGATAGTATAGGTAATTCATTGAAGTGGCCCAAGCTCTTACATGGCTCTACCTGCTTTTATATCACTATACTTACATCTTAACCATAACTCTAATGCACTACTTAATGTTTTCTTGCTTTAATTTTGATTTTGTTAAAATAATTCTATACAGATAATATTTTATTTTAAAGAGAATTGAATGTTCTAATTTTTATTTTTATTTTACTAGTAACATGATAATCTCATATAATTAAATTATAACTCATATATATATTTATATATATATCATGAATGCATGTCATGGTGTTATTATCAAAGGGAAAAGAAAAACAAGTTGATTTTTTTTGTTTATTTTTAAATTAATATAATATATTTAATAAAAATATGAACCATCACCATTTTCTTATAAATCTCTCTCTCTCAATTTATTTAGGGATAATATAACAAATGATACCTAAATTTAAAAAAAAAAATATAATAAGATATGTAAACTTTAAAATTAATAGATTTAGTATGTGAAAAACTTTGAAATTAATAAATATAATATCTAAAAGAACTTGGTGGATATATTATAATAAAAAGTCATTTTAATTGTTAAATTGATCAATTTTTAAATTTAAATATTAAAATAATATATTTTTAAAATATATATATATATATACTTAATTGTATATTTTTGTTCTGCACCACATTAACAAACTAATTTATTTATGTTTTTATTGGTTAAACTACATTACAAAACATTTTACTCTTCCCATACACCCCCCAACCCCAATCTATTCAACTTTGTTGAGACTTTCTTCTACATGCACCAAGAGTGAAAGCACTACAGAAAAAATGGCAGGAAGATTGAGCAGTGCAGCTTCCCAAATCATGGGCGGCAAGGGCGTCGTTTTGCGCTCCATCTCTTCCTCTCTTCGCCTGCGTTCCGGTATGGGCCTTCCCGTCGGCAAGCATATCGTTCCCGATAGGCCCGTAAGCCCCCTTTCATCCAAATCCCTAATTCCAATTCCATAGATTAAAAAAAATAAAAATAAAGTTAAACAATAAATCGATTGTTCTATCCTTAAATTGAATCACTCTCTTTTACTAATATGTATTCAATTTTGTGTCTTTGCTTTGATTTTTAGCTTGAACCAAATGACGACCTTACTTGGGACAATGGGACGCCGTTCCCGGAGCCTTGTATTGATCGTATCGCCGATACGGTTGGAAAGGTTTGATCTTTTTGCTTGATTTAGGGTTACATTTAAGAAATTGTTGAAAATGTTGAATTGGGTATTTTTGTGGAATTTGATTTGCAATGTTATTACAGTATGAAGCGTTGGCTTGGCTTTGCGGAGGCTTAGGGTTTTTCGTTGCTGTCGGGCTTGCGGCTGTGTGGAATGATAAGGCCTCTAAGATTCCCTTTGTAAGTTGCATAAGCCGCAAATGTGATGCTTAGTTAATGATCTCTGATGCTGTGAATGAAGCTTTTGACTGTCCCGTCTCTTTAAAATAAATAACTTTAAAAATTACCTTGTCTTCTTTCTTGTAGCTTGAAATATGAAAGTTGCAGTAAGTGGAATTTTGTTGGCATTAAGTGACAGATGGAAAGTTGTGCTTTTAGTAGTTTGTGGGAACTTGTGCATTCGTTATTTGATCAAAAAGATAAAATTATGATGGGTCATTGGATTCATTTAGGGAGAATGTAAACAGTACACAGTAGAACATTGAAGAACTGGCTACTTTTGATCTTTCTTGCTTGATGGTGTCAATAAGATAGAGAAGTTTCAAATCCTTGCTTTAGAGTTCTACTTCTATCAGAGATGTTGTCTACTAGACAGCTTAGGACTTCATTTGACTTCATGCTATCAAAGTCTCTCCCACATGCTGGTTTTCCACTTCCAAGTTAAAAAGATAAATACAAAATTTTGGAGTGTGACGACTGTCCACCACTTCTATTAAAAAAAATTACCAAAATAGAGCTTACATGAAATTGATTACCAGTATACAATGCAAAATCGCATGTCCGGGATGTAAGTTACATTTTTTTTTAAGAAAATCACATGCAAACTAATACCGTTTAAAAAGTGGATCTTTAAATGTGAGTTACACTTTAAAAAATTGCATTTGTAAAATGGAGCTTTTGGTGTAACATAGCCTAATATAAATCACATGTTTAACATGTGATTTTTGTGTGAAGCACATGCTATTTGGTGCAATATATTGGTAATTAATTTTATACAAACATTATTTGTGTAATTAATTTATCAAAGTGCTATAAATAAACAAAAAATCCTAGAATATTGTGTAACATTGTGATGGTGGATCTTAGCTGTAAAAGATTCAATGTGTGTATATGTATGGATTTATGTGCAATCTTGTTTACCAATCTTGGAAGGCTATAGGTGGTGGTAGCTCTTGTATGGAGTCAAGATGTTTATGGAGAGATGAGAGCATAAGGTGGAAAATAGTTAGGCTGACTGTGTCAGAAGAGGGTTGCTGCTGATTCCACTTCTATTTGGCGTACGTACTTCATCAACAATATATGTTGATGGCAAAGATGGTGCCAATATGTATCTAAGAAAGATGGTTCCTATGGATTATAAATGCTTGCCTTTCTTAATTTATCACCAGTAACATAGCATGCTTGATTGTCTGTTATTTGGTTTGAAGAATTACTGTAGTTCTACTCAGCTTAAAAAAAGATAAATCTGAGTTACCATTTTTTTTTTTTTTTGGGTTGGAGCCATAAAGATTAATCAGATTCCACGTGTTTTATTTATCTTACAATAGCCCTCCCATGGGATCATTTTCTTACCAATAGCTCCCCATCCCCCAACCCTCCCTGCCTCCCTGTGGATTCATTTTCAGATCATCAAGCCATCTTGAATGACCTCTGGTATAGAGCATCGGATATTTAGGGAAAAAAAAAAAAGATGATGGTCTTGAGTGTTGCTTTGATTTGTTGCTTCGTTCTTATATCTATTCTACTTTACTTTCTTGCTAGTGGAAGTGTCTTATATTGTCAATAAAGGAGCTAGGTCAAAGGTATACAATAGGGACATTTCAAGGAACTACATGCAATCTGGTTTCCAAATTTAAAAGGAACTAGGTGCTTGTAGGCCTTGTATATATTTTATTCATAGAACAGAACACAGGTGGATATCAGTACTTGACCTACAATGTGGGAACATAATTCATGCTGCTTCCTCCTCTGTATAGGCGATGCATTTTATTACTGATGATGATGCCAAAAGCTGGTGTCCATGTGTATGGGAACAATGCTTCCCCAACACCCCCCCCTCTCTTTCTCCTTCTCCTTGTGTTTAGTTGAAAAAAGTCTTTTAGATTGTCTTATTTTTTCGTTCTGATTAATTTTCTTTGTTCTGATGCCTTCTCCATGTGGCTGTAAATTTAGGGAGAAATTTTGGAGTAGAATACTTCAGCCTTATTCATGAAGAAATGATATGTCCTCTTATTTCCTTTGACTTTAGGGATCATGATCAGATGTCCTAAGAAATGAAGGTGTTGGCTATGATTCTTTAGCTTTTTTCTCATTTGCTTGGTCATTACAGGAGCTTATGATGTACTTTTTCTACTATTCTTTATTCACTTAGTCTATTAGAGAAGTTTTATTTTACCTTGCTTTATTCCTAGTGAAACACACTATGTACGGCTGCAATCGAACCGAGCCAAGGTGAGCTTTTAGAGTCTCGGGCTCGGCTTGTTTAAAATTTATCTAGCTTGAGCTCGAGCCAGAGCCAAGTTTTTCTCGAGTCTGAAATTGAGGTTTAAGCTCGACTCGTTTAGCTAAATGAATTTTAGTTTGAGCTCAGGCTCAGCTTGTTTATTAAATGAGCTTGAGTAAAGCCGAGCTTTTTATCGAGTTTCTCGAACTTTTATTGAACTTGAAATTTAAGCTCTAGCTCGACTTATTTAGATAGCCCATTTTCAAATTTATTAAAACCTAAAATATAATATATAAGTGTTGCCATAAATAAATATACGTAATTATTAAATAGAAAATAGTTTTTGTTATTTTAATTATAATGTTACATAAAAAATAACATATATAAAAAATTTATAAATCTGCTAAGGAGCTTATTAACGAGTTTGTCAATAAGCTTAGTTGTGAGCTTGCTCACGAGCTTAAATGAGTTTTTTACGAGCCGCTTGCGAGCCTAAATCAAAGCTTGAATTCGGCTTGTATAAACAAGGTTTATTTTAGACTCAAGCTCGTTTGTTTACTAATTGAGCTTATGTCCAAGCTCGAGTAGCTTATGAGTATCGCTTCGTTTGCTGCCTAAAACAGTATGAAATATCTGTACCAAAGGAACCTAAAAGCTTCTTCAATTAGCCTTTTTTGGGTACCTAAAAAATTTGTTTAGTTTATTGTACATTTTAACATTGAGTCTTTGAACTAAGGATTATGATTGTACAGATCTTCCATCTTCATATATTTGTTCTCATATATTGGGTCTTTTCAATGGATAAAATAGAGGCATTATCTTGATGAAGTGATGAATTTTTTATACATAAGGAATCTACAATATGATAAAGAGCAACTTAATAGTAATCTTGAAGCTGTCATCGCTAATTAAAAAGATCTGTCCATTGCATTTCTTCCAAATAGTCTGTAGAGCCATTTAAGAAATAAAAATAAATATTATTATATTTAGTCTTTTAGTGGATATGATCAGAAAATTTTCTTTTAACTTTTGGAAGCTAATATAGATGTTTTTAGCAGAATATCTTTCTATTTTTAGACATTATGGTCCTAGGATTTTATGAATAAGTGATTTACAACCAAAAAAAGGAAAAAGAAAAAAAATATATAGGCTGGAAATATTGGCTTATTTCCTTTACTTTTAGTTATCTCTGTTTGGTAATGTGGTAATCGCTGGTTCTTCCAAAAAGGGAGGAAACTATATCAAAAACAAAACTCCAATCACCCCTTGACTAGATCCTTATGTTGGATACATGCCAATTAATCATATATCTAATGCCATGATTGATTCCATGCCAGGGGCTCATTAGTGCTTAAATATGGATTCAGAGGAGTTCACTTGTCTTGGTTACTAGAAGACATTATTATGTATCCCATCATCATTCAAAACAAATGGGAGTAGCCATTTACATCACATATCTAATGCCATGATTTCTCCGTTATTGATTGGTTGTGTTTAGTTTGAGGATTAGAATGTGTAAAATAATTCCTATAGCAACTCTATCTGCGTGATAATTTTGTGTTGACATGCTTTCTTCTTTTCTTTCCTTTTCAGACACCTAAAGTCTATCCATATGACAACTTGCGAGCGGAACTCGGTGGTGAACCATGAAAAGACTTTGGCAATCAATTGCGTGGCTTGTGTCCCTTCATATGCAACGTTTCCTTTTTGTTATTTTTTTATTGGACTGTGAGAGGTAATACTTACAACAGCTGTGGCACATTCGAGATATTTAAATGAAAACCCTTTGCAATAAGATACTTATGTCTTCCCGTCTAAATTACCATTGAACATAATCTCCATCAAGGATGTGTAAAGAACTGAACGTAATTGATCTTAACTTACCCGTGTAAGGGCTCTCGTAATTTCTGATAAAATTTTCAATTTAGGATATATGGATGTTTGGAAAACAAAGTAATGGTAATTTTTGTTGTGGGGAATTCAACAGCATAGCCCTGGGCCTAATCATGTTACTCTTGAGTCATGACCATGGGGAAAAGATGACAAGGGGTGGATCAATCTGGTAATAGACCTCATTTGACATGCCTAATCTTTATGTTTAGCGGCCAAAATTTATGTTAGTTAAGTTGTTGTCATAGCCTCTTTCTTGTGGAAGAAGGGTTCTTATTGTTTTCTTGATGTTCCTATAGGGTAGGAGGTGGGAGTTCTAGAAAAGTAGTTGCCTTTATGTAAACCATCCATGCATTATAGTTGGCTAAATGTGGAGTCAATAAAAAGTTGAAGAAACCTCGTGAAGTTTCTGTTAGACAGGCTTTCTGTTATCTATTTCAGTTCCTCTGATGTTGGCAGCATCCAATTGATCAATCATCTTGTTACCTGTTCAATTCATGACCTTGCTACACCTGAAGCCTTATGGTAGTAGTAACTCTGTACAGGTTTATACTACCTCTGGAGAAGTTTGCCAGGTATGTTCATGAATGAGAAATGAGGGAGTTGGAGATTTTACTATGGATATATGTGAAGTGCAAGTATATATTTTGTCCTAGTCTTGTTAAGAACGGCTTCAAGTTTTGTTTATACTTTTTGCTTGAGGTATGGATATTTGCTCTTGCTGGTATAACCAATGTTCTTTACTGCAAAGAGAGTAGAAAATTTCTTTTATATGCTCTGATAGTTCTTACATAGTAAGCATCTTATCAAATACTTGAAATAAATCAGCAGAAAGTTTTGAGAGGCACTGCATTTGTAATAGAGTTGGAGGCAATCTTTTAGGGTTCATCTAACGGGAATCAATTCCATGATTACATTTTAATTTGATTTAACTCAGGAAGGGATTGGAACTGGAGGATGTTATGTTATTGGGACTTCTTCAAAATGGTCCCCTTGGGCCGAGATGCATGGATGTAAAAGTGCGGGCAGTGTACGTGCTGATCTTACCTGTGCATCCTGTTTTGACCATTAGAGAATATCCCTTCCTAGAAGTGAGTTAGAGAAGATGATAGCTATCTCATCTTACCTGGATATGTTCCAACTGGTAAGATAAGTAGATCTTTGAACCTCATAAATGCTGCGTGCTTTGGTCAACTAGATATCTACAATGTGCCGTTGAAATAGAATGGGATGAACTCTGTAGTTGCAAGTGATTGGACATTTTCCTTGCATCATTTTGGCTGCAATGCTACATTAAATTTGATTTTTCTTGACGGCAAATGGTACAAGTTACTTGTTCAATTCCCCTTATGACCTTTTTTGGAGTTAACTACATGTTGCAAGCGACGCTTATTTGGTATCGGATCTTAAGGGATGGTTTATGTGCTAGTTTGAGCTAGAATGTGGCGGGTGTGATTGTGATTATCTCTCACAGGTTGTTATTTCCTATACCATGAATGCAATTGTCTAGTTTGCAGGAGGGAAAATCAAGCTTAGTTTATTTTCTTTTGTTGATATTATTATTATTTACTCTGCAATAGTATGTCTTTTTGTTTTTTTTTTTTTTTTCAGCCGTTTAAAAAAAAATGATTATTTTGCGCCTGTGTTTGCACTTTCCAGTTACCTTGTGACTTTCATAGCTATGTTAGGTCAAGTGACTAGAACAGTTCCAGTTTTCAGTACAGTTGCGGGTTTTGAGGTTTTCTGGCATCTTCATGAGAGGGTTACAATATATGAAGGAAATTTACTAAAGGGTTCAAATTGAAGCTCACAAAACCGGATTTTTAATGTTTTACGTGGTCCATGAAGTGAAATTTTTCTAGACCGTTATAAGGGAATGACCTTTGTGAAACTTACATTTCCGCAGTCAGCTTGATGATCTTCTGTATCTGCCGATTGAGTGAACTTACAGAAGTTCATCAGCATTTCTAGTCTTGTATATGCATAATGTTGACTTGCCAGCCAGGGTACTCATTGTATTTTCAAAGTAGCTGAGTCATTCAATTCTCTAATAAAAAACTCAAGAGGTCAAAACGTTTTGCAGTTTCATTTTTCTTTTGCTCTCTTAAAAGGCATTAAGTTAAAAGTCGAAAAGACTTTTATATTCCTTTTAATGAAATTTATATCAAAGTCCGAGTCTAAATCAAATTTGAATAGCCTGATAGAGGATGATATAATCCTTGGCTTTTTGCCTTAGCTTGAGTTAAAAGTTAAATAATTAAAATCTTGGTCGTTTTGGTTAAGTACAGATAGTTTAGAAATAATTCATGAGAACATAAAACACTAAATAATAACTTAAAATTTGTTTTCATAAGGTTTGAAGCTTAAATCTCATTTTTAATTTTGTGTCCTAAAATAGTAAGTGTTTTGGTATTACTTGAATTAATATTTACTAGATACTATAATATGATCATTTAATATACATTAAAAGCTTTTGATTTTAATTTCTTATGATTAAATCTTTTCTAAAATTACCATAAATTACTTTGCAAGTTGTCCATAGTAAAGAAGTATGGGTATACTGTCATTTCTTTTAATGAATTTTTTTTATTAAATGTTGAAATGTCAATTTCCTAATTAAGTCATACTTTTTTTCTTTTAATAAAAATGAAGCAACTAGAGATTTGAAAATTTACACTAATTGGACATCATTGTTTTTAGCAGATAAACACGGTATTTTTGAGATCTTTTTTTTTTTTTTTTTATAACATGATCTCTTCTACGCACACAAAATTATTTCTTCAAAACTTTACTTTCTTAACTTGGAAAATCCTCAAGATAGTGTTTACAAGCTTCACAACCAATGTTTTGAAAAGAAGTGAGTAAAGTAATCTCAAAAAGCACGACAGGTAACTTTGTTTTACTTTATTATAAAAAGTTATAGTAAAATATCTTTATTAAATAATAAGTACATGTGCACATTTCAATATTCACGTGTGAAACGTCAAGTTTAACAGACGTTATAGGTTGGAAAACTAAAAATGAGCCTTGTTTCTGAGGGGTGTTTAAAATGAGTAAAAACTTACCTTGTGATCTTGTCTAGGCCTAGGGTCGTGATACGTCTGTTAAAAGCTTATAAGCTAAACTAACTTAACTTAACTAAACAAAGTATATCTGAACTTGCAATAGAACAGAGTAAAACTATGCTAAAATTCTAATGTTGGAACTAGAGTTGAAAATAAGAAGATGAAGTCTTATGTTAGTTTAGTGAGTTTGTTAGACCTAGTTGTGTTATTTATTTCTATCCATGTTTTGAAGCAAATATCTGTTAGAGAAGAGTTAAGTTGTGAGATGGAGTAAGCTAAGTTGTTGTTCTGAGTGGTTGATGGAGGTTGCGGTCTAGTTTGACTAAGGTTTGGGATTGCAGTAGACTTTAAGTAAGAATTGAGGGTAATAAAGTTTTTCGCACAGCCTCGACCATAGCTCATATCGTGCCCTATGGTTAGTCCCGTGGTTAGAGCTGGGCAAAGTCACGGCTTAGTTAAAAGTCAAGTTTGAGCACAATCTCAACTGTGGCCCAAATCGTGCCCTCGACTTGACCCATGATTGAAGCTACGGATGTTTTTGGATGCCCACGAATCCCATTTTGTCAAGGCACGGCCTAGTTTTTACTCGTGATAGACCCCGCGTTTCTTCCAGAGTTACCTACGACTCGATTTAAGTTATAAGGAATGAAGAAAACATATAAATTAAGAAGTTTTAATGTGAATCTAGGTCACATAAGTACTGCTAAGAGTTCCTCTTCAGTTGTAAGTATAAGTAATGATGCTTGTTGTTCTATAGGAACCGTAAACCAAGATGTAGAGTTTTTAATAGACTACTATGATCTCTAAGCAGGATGCCTAGGTGAGTAACTTTGATCGTATTACGTTGTTGTGCTTGTAATGTAGCTGAACACATCTTCATATGGACATAACTGGCTATGCATGGGAATAGGATTAATGTGTGTTGTATGGTGTCTGGATGAATGACAAGCCTTAATATTGGAAGTAATAACCAATTACTTGTTGTTGATGTGTGATGCATATTGATGGTTGTTTGAAAATTGTATCGTCATTAATAACCTAATATAACTCCTAACTAACTCTTAAGTGAAGTGGATATGCATTACATGATAACATACATGCATTAAACGAATGAATTTGAGTGGGGTTACCATAGGGTTGTCAACCCTATGGGAACTAAGCAGGCATCGAAAGGCATTGCCCGAGTTGCAGTTGGCTTTAGGGTGCTAATACGTAGTGGAGTTTCTAAGGTTCTAAGGTGAACTTGAGATTATGTTATATAATAATAATAATAATAATAATAATAAGATAAATTTGGGAAACCTCTTCTTTCTTAGTTCTCAGTCTCTCCTAGGTGTGGATTACTTGATGATGGTCCTTCAACCTCCAAGAGAGGGCGTAAATCTCCATCAATTTGGATTCCGGTCACCCAAATTGTGCATGATTCATATAGTTGAGTGTTGCATTGTATATGGTTGAAATTATACTTGCTTGATATTTGTTTAAGGTGTGGTCTAGTTGAGTTATCTCACTGAGCTGTAATTCGTTCACATTCCTATGGACTTTATGTGCTTTTAGGAATCCATAGAGTTGATCCATGATTGAGATGAAGCAACGTAGTAGACATCGAGGGGGGAACCAGGCCTTATGGGAGAGTTGAAAATAGTACTTTTGTATAGGGTTAACTTATATATGGTTTTTGTAAGTTGTATGTAAAGAACACGTTGTATGGAAATTATATGCATGCAAAATTTTTTATCTTGACAACCTCATGATCCTATTTTAATTGTCCACACCACAAAATGTCCTACTAATTTGATGCTTGTGGATTTTGTCGAAAGGCCCTAGTTAGCTTGAATATTGTGATTTCTAAATTGTTACAAGGGAGAATCAAAACTGCTATGGTGCCTTATAGGGTGTGACGGATGAAGCTTGACATGAACTCAAATGGGTTTGTTGACTTATTTAATCATATAGGTATAATCCAGATTTAACTTTGTAATAGGGATTTGAAATGTATATATTATTTATTTATTTATTTGGGCTTGACTTGTGGCTAGGTGACAGGGCCTGGTGAGTCTATTTCGTTTATTGGGATGGCTTGGGAAAGTTTGGGTTTGTGGGCTCGAAACAGGGATCGTTGGACTGATCCGCCGCATCCAATCTTTCTCAGGTAGGCTCATACACGTAGGAGTTGACTTTTGGCCTTGTTCCATGAGGAGCCCATTTAGGATAACCATGCCTTTCTAATGCAACTGAGAAGAATGATTCTAAGTTTTGTAGATATCACAGGGCCATGGGTCATCCCACTAATGAGTGTTAGATACTCAAAAAGATATTCAATGAGCGAGTCAGCATTAGAGAACTCATCATTGAAGGTACTGATGTACGTAATAATCCACTCTTTACACGCAACGCTTAGCGGGTACATCAAATGTTGTATATTATGATCTAAGGACCATAGAGGAAGAAGTGCCACAGACCAAAGTCATCAAGAAATTTCATATGTAAATATAATAGATGTACATTTAGTATGATTTGAATAAAATTATGGTTTGCATTCTCAAAGCTTTTTTAGCACAATTTTTCTACTTCTCTTATTCTTGTTACATTATTAATTTCTTTTGTTGCTGCAAAGATAGAGATTCACCTCCTCAGTGCAGAATGATATTTCATACGAGAAAAAATAAAGTATTAGCTATATACGTTGCTGCCGCTTGGTAATAGCATAGTTTCTTAGGTACATGATGACATGATTGCAACATGCTGACTGATAGAAGCATTAGCTTCCAAGCACATGATAAGTCACATCTAACATAGTGAAAATGTTTTAGAAACACAAAATGAATTGTTAAGTATTGGGAAATACCTTCTTAACCAACTAAACTCGATTATTAGGGTACCAAGCTTATAAGGCACGTAATCTGTTGCTGCTCAATGTGCGATCGATCTATTACCCTAGTGATAATAATATTGCTGCTAGCAAGTGAGAGCATTGCTTTGATGCACGACATAAGAGCCACACATTTTCACTCCATGAACCATTGCTGCTAAGTGAAAACATTGCTTCCTAAGCATAAGCACATACTACTAATTACTTAAGTTGCATCTTGATATACACAGATATGAGCAATCAGGCAAGTAAATGGCAACACTGACAAAGGACTTTGAAAAACCAAGAAAAGCAATCCATTCATCTCAGAATAAGATGCGCTAGCATATTGTTAAAAAAAAAAGGAAAAGAAGATAGTAATAACAAGTCTAAACTAAGGTTGGCAATCTAAGCCCACGATGCAATCCAAGTCTTCATCTCCTAATGTTGTCTTCATCTTAGCTTTTGCTACTATAATATATTTTTGGACTTCCTGTAACTTCATTGTCAACTTTTCATGATGTCCCTTAGAATCTTAGTAATTTAGCAGCCTTTCTGTCTTACCAGCAAACAAGCCATAGGCTATCAACTTTGAATTGCAACATACGGGCTCCCTCAACACATTTGACAAGTTGCTTTAGCTCTACCATTAATAAAGAACTCCAATGTCTATCCATCAGTAGAATGGCTTCACTAATCATCTTTACCATTATAGTGGCTACCTTTGTCCAAATTAGAAGAGCTGGCCCAAAATTCCCTATCCATGCCATTAACACTCTCTAAGGGTGCTATTAAATGAGACAACCTAGTAAAGCATGAAACAAAATCTCCTCCAATGTAGCATGGTCCTCTGAAGTTGCTGCCATGTCTTCACAAGACACGTCAACAACTGGGGGAGGATGGAGCTCAATATGTGCATTGACATCAAGTGCACTCTTGATTCCCTCATTAGGAGTATGCTTATCATCTTCATAATTAGGCTCTTCGCTGTTGCCGACATTACTTTCATCGTCACCAGAACGGTTTAAAGATGGCTCATAATCAATCTTGTCCAGGCCATAATCCTCATCATTTGATACTATTATGGGCGTAATAGCACCACTTGAGTGATGTGAACTTAGAAAAGAATTTTTTTCAACTTGAAAAAGGAAAATAAAGAAAGCATTAGACAATAAATAAGAGTGACAATAACAAGTTATATACAAGAAAATTTATTACCTCCTCAATGAGTACACACTTCTTTGGCCTAGAATCTCTTAGCTGAGGTGGTGGGTGATTACCCTTTGATTTTGAAGGATACGCATTAGAAGAAGGTTCTAATTTGTCTTACTCAGGCTCTTCAGCTACTTTGATATTATCACTCGATCTATGGTACCTATTCCTTGGTAGTCTGAGATAGAACTCATGGCTATATATGACTGGAGCTTGCAATGTATCATCTACTAACCTAAAGGCATAGTCACGAAAGATGACTATACAATTGGACTAGTGTGTTAGCTAGCCAGCAGAGGTAATTCCACGACACTCTATAGAAGGAAAGAATAGCTGCTACACTGTAGGATGAATGTGTTTGTAGTCATTGGGTGAGATTAACTGAAAAACAAAAATCAAAGCTCTGCGTAATATTAAGAAGATGTGGCACTCCTTGATCAAAGCCAAAGTGGTGCGCCACTCCATGTAGAGAATAGGCCATGACCTTTTGCTCTAGGAAGCGCCCATTCAAATCTCAATTATCAAACAAAGATAGCAAGCTCCCTAAGATGCACCAAAGCATGAACCTAGATTGACTTTCATCCAACCTTTTGCGATTGTCGATTAAGATAACCTCGCCTTTAGAACCTAGAGGATAGAGCCCGTCACTATCTTAATAACCATCAAGAGGTTTTACAAAATGGTGGAATGTGAACTCCTTCTCAATGTTAATGAGCTGAAGAAGTGGCTGGTTGACCTCTACTCCTATCCATGCCTACGCCTGAGGAGCGGCGATATTCAAAAGTTTGATTGCTAATGTTGCAAGGTGATTCCGAAACTGCTTACAGAAGAACAGTCGTAAGAAAAATAAGTCCATATGTGACACGTTCACATATTGACCCTTGGAATGGATAGAAGCTTGATGGTACAGGCCAAGGCGCCGATATAGAGACCCCACATAAAAGGGAGTTAGTGCAAAGCATTGACCCTGCGCAATGCATACGGCCAAAGCAAAAAGCCGGAGATTTACACCTTCTTTTGACAACTTAGCAAAGATCTTCCTTTTTTAAACTCAAACTTTGTCTTATCTACAAATAAAAAATACAATGAAAGTTGCAAGTTCGTATCTATACATTAAAGAATCAAAAAAGAAAATGTGTTAATTGGAAAAGTCAAAAATAGGGTAACAGCATAAACATACGTGAAAGGACTCACTTTTTTCCATAACCTGGTCCCATTACTTGAGATACATTTTTTTTTTTTTGCTTCTCAAAGAAGTGTGTCATCCAGGCAGAAAAACTTGGTTTCTTCTTATCATCACCGGTAAGGTTGCACTCTTTGTGCGAAGTCACAGTTGTAGCAGCGTTAATCTGCCAAAAACAATGCAGGTTCAAAAGCATGACCACGTCTTCAAGAGTTGGTGATATCTCCCCCTACACAATGATGAATGTATGAGTCTGGGTGCTCTAGCAAGAGATGATGGCATGCCACACTTCCATCTTGCTCGTGCTAAAAAACCACAAGTGGGCGGAGGCAATGATGGCGCTATAAACATTGACCTGCTTTAGAAGGCTTACATATTTTGGCTGGTCAGTAACGTAGTTTACTCAATCACTCTATCCAAGTGGCGGCTCATTAAGGAACAGAAGTGCGTATTGGAAAGAGGCAGCTTCCTCCTCTTTTTTCTAAAACGTAACACCGAGTCCTCCCTGATGGTGCTCCTAGAATTGGCATGCAGCTCGAGCTCAATTAATCGAAGGTCACCATCAATAGGGGGAGTTGCACATAACTTAGGACGAGAAGCTTTGTCCTAAAATGTATCTTTAGAAATAGTGTCATCCCCTTACCGGTGTCACAGAAGTTGAATTTGTGGTAGATTATTATCTTCGCGCACCAGCAAGTCCCTTTGCTTGCACACTTGGTACTTACTTGCCTTTAGGTCCAGCCTTTTCAGCTTGATCGCGTTTTGCCTCCTTTTGCTTGGTTTCTACACCTTGAGTTTGACCACTTTTTGTCTCCTTTGGATTGGTAAATTTGGCATGTTGAATTTGGTTATTTTTTGTCTCCTTCACCATATGTATGTGATATCGCTTTACTGTTTCAATGAATGACTAAGTTTATTGAAGAATGAATCTTCAAATTGAGAAAATCCCACCAAAAAAAAAAGGGGGGGGTGGGGGGTGTGGAAGAGATTAGTAAATAATAATAAAAGAAAAAAAGCAATGAATAATAGGAAAGCTAAGCCACAAGAAGAAGACAGGATTACTAGTACTGATTGATCAAGGATTGATGCTCATATATATATATAGCAAGGTGGACTTATTTCATGCAATTTAAAAAAAAAGAATCATCAAGATTAGATGGTTTACACAAGATATGTGCCTAAGGACCAAGAAAATACAAGTAAAGCTAGACTATCAAAGAGGATGGCACACTAATGTGTTCTTGCCGTATTCAATTCAAATATGGTAAAAGGATGGCAGTGCAGTATCAATTAATCCCTGAACAAATGCGAGGCAAGAGTTTTTGGGCTTTGGCAAATATTTAAGCAAGAATCATGATATCAGTTAATACGTGGAGGTTTCTGATGCTTAATCAAGAACTATAAAAGCTTGAACAGGTGTTTAAAAAAAAAAAAGATAGTAACAGTGTACGTGTGTAAACCCCTTTGCAAGGATGCCATCCTTTCCCTCTCTAACTCCTTTCTTTTCGAACAAAACTCACAGCCAAGTGAGTTCGATCCCAGGTCCTCCTTCATGTTTGCTAAGCGCTCGACCAACAGGAAATGCAGCCTCAATACAGTGGAGAGCCAAACCAAAACATCCATCACCTTCCCTGCTGAGTCGACTCAACTCAACTCCTTCATTTAAACACCACCGAGCCACACTATCATTGAAAAATAACCCATCTGAAAACCATCCATAACACATCTGGTTTATGAAAGAAGCTTAAGTGGACAGCATCAGATGCATGTCAGCGGCGCAAGCAATCAAGTCGGATCTCGAAGCTGTTATAAGTTGGCATTCAAATTCATAATATAACGCTTGTACACGGTGACTGAGTTGATCGAAATGGAGGATTTGATTTGACATGCAGGTCTTCCAGTTTTTTTGTTCCTCAGTGACGGGGTGGTTGTTATCGTGTTCAATGGAGACGATTGGTATGGTGAAGGGGCTTATGGGAAGTTGGTTCGTTGATGAACAAAATCGGTCTCAAGATATCGTTGGCTTTCGGCTTGGTGAGGTTCTAGAAAAGACGAAGTTGATTGGTGTTGGTTTGTACAAATGGCTACCGGCGACAGGGCCGTTGCGTTGAGTCGTGTAGTGGTTATAGGTGACAGGATGTGGATGGTGGTCAATAGGGGTGTTCGGTGATTTAGACGGATTTTTGGTTACGGAGCGCATGGCTACGTTAGGGAGTTTGACCATGGAGGTTAAAGGAAGAAGGATATGGAAACTTAAAGAGAGAGGGACTTGGTCTGAGAGAGAGAGAGGTAGTGTCCTACAAGGAGAGTCTTCTGTGGCGTTTTTTTTTTTTTTTTTCCAATGATGATGGATCATGGTCTGTCACGACGAAGATGACGATTATGAAAAAGAGCAGGTGCAAATTGGAATTATATAACAACCTTACCTTCTTTATAATGCCATTAATTGGTCGTATTCTGCCAAAGTAAGACACGTGTGTGCCCCGCCTATTCTTGTCGATTAGTTGGGTTATTGCTATTTAAAAAAAAAAAAAAATTATGGATATAGTCTTGATGTTCGCGGTTGGACTGCTTGGTGAGGATGATATAGAATTAATTTCTTGTTTAGTATAGTAATTAAAATTAATTTATTTAAATAAGATCAAAATAAAAATAATTATCAATTTATCATATTAAAATCGTGTTTTTATCATAGGATATATAAGTGAACAGTAAATACATGTATATTACGTCTTTAAAGCATGATATATACGTGCATATCGCGACTATAAAATGTAATATATATTTGACGTATGGAGCAATATCGTGATTTTCGTATAAAAAAATACTTATATCGCGATTAATAATTGCGATATTGCGACCGTAGTCAAACATTAAATCGTCATTCTTTCACACGATTTTTGTATAAAATTGTATATCCCGGTTTTTAAACGCGATTTTACAAATGAAAATTAATAATTAATTTTATCCAAGAGATATATTAGTAATTATTTTGTATAGGGATCTTAGACATGTATTGGACTCGAAAAATATAAAAATCCAAGTTTACCAAGAATATATATATATATACACACACACACACACGTAGATGCAATATGTGCATGTGGTTTAAAAGATAATTATGAAGATTTCAAATCTAAAGATTTGACCAAATCACAAGGATTTGATGATATTATTGGAAATAAATTAAAAAAGGAAAAGATTATTACTATCATGTGAACTGTTACATCAGAGATATTAATAATGTTTGAAAAAATATAATGGAAGGATAGAGTTAAGCCGATGAGTGTTCAAAGGAAAAGGAAAATAGGATTTAAGTTAATCCTGTTAGATGAGGCTTCGATGTCCTTTACCGCCACATTTCCTAATTGGATAAAAAAAAAAAAGAGATTTGGCAATATTTTCTCTCCTACATGTTTGAGATATCTCTCAATATCCTCCAAAAGCCACATATTAAGTAGGAATTGCAAGCCACACTGTGACCATCGAAAAATCACAATTCACGTGATCAAAATAATTATTTGTGGGATGGAATAAGATATGATAATAAATGCACTCATATTTCCTGTTACATGGGAATATTGTACTTTTTTGTTTATTGCATACATATTGAGATCTTGATGGAGTGTTATACATATGTATATATATTAATTTTATTGTTTAATATTAGTTGTTTATTTTCTTTACTATTTTTACTTAACTTTATATGTTTATATCTAGTTGTATAATTACTATCTTACATACTGTTTTATTGTAATAATTGTCCAGCTTATATTTTATGACTCTTATGCTTATATTTATGTTATAGAAGAAACATATTCTGTTGACGAAATTTTAAATAACATGTTTGATTATGAATGGTTTATATGAATGTTGTTTATCAAGGAATACATAAAGGACCAAGGAAAGGAAATTAAAAGGCTAAGGGATATTTTAAGGAGAACAAGAGGGTACATAGAACAACTTGAAAGTCTTTGAAGTTACACTTTGAGGAACCAACTCCAAGGAACAGGAATTTTATAAGCACCCTACAATGAACAAGGATATACAGTAATTTACATAATAATTATAATTTTATTGAAGAAACAAGACGAATAATAAAGATTTGCGAAGATAATATAATAAGGTTCACAGAATGATATGGTTTTAAATTTTACTATTATTTGGTATCTTTTTATAATAGTTGTAATTTCTGATATAGTAGATGTAATATGTGATATAATAGATTTGTTAATAAATTCTAGAAAACATTTGATGTTTAAAGATTATGACATAGATACATAGAGCATATTAAAAGGTATAAGGATGCAATGAAAGGTTATAAGAATCTTGTAAAAAATATAGAAAAGGATTTAGAAAGGATTAATAGGCAAAAGGAGGAATTAGAGCAAAGATTAGAAAGAAATATAAAGAAATCAACTACATGTTCACAATATAGATTTATTCTAGATGTAAAAGCACATCATATGAAATGAAGAGATGGGTACAGTAACAAGTACATTGGATGTCAGTTTTCAATATGGAGTTTATGAGTCCTCGTCGATTCGCGGCATTTGCTCTTTAATTAATATATATATATATATATATGTAGATCCAATTGTTTCTCTTTAAGAGAAATGATATATATATATATATATATATATATATGTTAGTAGTAAGGACGTGGACTCAAAATAGTTTCTTATGAATTGGTACAAGATTAAGGCTAAGTGGTATGATATGATGGGATTTAATGATATAATGGATGCTGATGCTATGGTCATTCTATGCAAATTTGAAGAAATGTCAAGCTTTTGTCAAAATTATTCATGACATATGATTCATGCCCAAAACACATGAACTTCATTCAAAGAATCTTTGTTAGAGGGAAAAATATAATAAGGTTTTGAAATATATATATATATTATTTAATTGAGCTTTACTCGTGGGCTAGGTGACAGAGCCCAATGAGTCTAGTTCATTTATTGGGATGGTTTTGAGAGATTTGGCTTGGTGGGCTCGGAACAGGAATCGTTAACATAGGTCTACCGCATCTGACTTTCTTAGGCATGCTCATGCACACAGGAGATGACTTTTGGCATAGGCCCATGAGAAGCTCATTCAGGATAACCATGAATTGAGTTCTCTCCATCTCATCCGTCAATCACTGAGGTGATGTGACAGTCGCCATTGTTGAAATAGAGAAAAGAATATTAAGAAACAATGGCTTGACTTTTCCATTGATTAAGAATGAATATATATATATTATATACACACACACACAAAATTGGGCATTACCATAGATTACAAAAATAGAAAACTATCGTAGAATTAGGGGATTACAATTAATTACAGGAATTTAAATATAAAAAGGAAATCTATTGTAATTAATCCTCTTAAAGAAAATCTATTGTAATTAATTCTCTAATATGCCCCCTCGAGATGGAGCTCCGAAGGAGACGCCAATCTTGATCCTTAATTCTTGAAAGTGGTTTGGCAAGAGCATCGACAAGTTGATCTGTTGAGGAAACATGAGTAACATGAAGAGCACCTGATTGGACTTGATCTCGAATAAAGTGATAGTCGATGACCACATGTTTCATGCACGAATGAAAATTGAATTTTAACAAAGATAGGTGGCACTAACATTGTCACGATAGATAATAGGTGGTGTAGAAAGATAGACACCAAGCTCTACGAGAAGGGAGCAAATCCAATTGATTTCTGAAGTAGTAGTAGCAACTGATCAATATTCAGCTTTTGTAGATGATCGAGTAACTATATGTTGTTTCTTGGAGGACCAAGAAATAGGTTGATAACCAAGATAGACAATATATGCACTCATAAAGGTATAATCGTCTTTGTTGCCAGCCCAATTTGGACCAGAGAAGACATGATATGAAGAAACAATCCATGAGTCAATGTGTTACATAGATCTCGAAGCAGTCATTTTGCAGCGTTTCAATGTTCAGATGTCAGGCGATGCATGAACCGAGGGTGCTTGTTAACAGCATATGCTATATTTGGGCGAGTGAGGCAAAGATACTGTAGATTGCCTACAATTGCTCTATATTTTGCGTAGTCATTTGGAGTTGTTCCTGCATGAAGTGTGAGCTTTCCATCTGTAGCAAATGGTGTAGTAACAGGTTTTGCACTAGACATTTTTGTTTGGGTGAGAAGATTAGTGATGTATCGCCTTTGACTAAGCAACAGACCAGATGGAGTGGTAAGAACCTCAATGTCAAGAAAATAAGATAGGGCACCAAGATCCTTGATTGAAAATCTTTGTGCCAAGAGATCAATGTAGTGCTAAATAATATGAATATTGTTACATATGATAATAATGTCATTCACATAAACAAGGAGATATATAGTAATGTCTCTTGAGTAAAAATTGAATAGAGAAGTGTCTACATGCGAGTTTGAGAACCTAGACTCAATGAGGAACTAGCGAAGTTCAAGGTACCAAGCCCATGGAGCCTCCTTAAGTCCATATACTGCATTCGTTAATTTACATACATGTGTTGGATGATCTTTATCAACAAAGAGCAGAGGCTGGGCCATGTAGACATCTTTAGAAAGATGGCCTTGAAGGAATGCATTATTAACATCCAACTATCGTAACGACCAACCTCGAATGAATGCTAAGCTGAGAACAAGGCGTATTGTTGTTAGCTTGACAATTGGATTAAAGGTGTAATGATAATCCACTTCAGGTTGTTGATGAAAACCTTTGGCAACTAATTTAGCTTCATACCTATCAATAGAACCATTAGGAAGCCATTTAATACAAAAAACCACTTACATCTAACAAGTTCTACAAAAAAGTCGATGGAACAAGTTCCTAGGTTCCATTCTAAACACAAACATCAATTTCATCATTCATAGCTTATCTCCATTTGGGATCTTTTAGGGCCTGTTGAACGTATGAGGCTCAATGTCTGTTGATTGAGAAAGGACAGCGGTGAGATTCATCTTGGTTAGGGGTTTGTAGATGCTGTTTTTCGCTTTAGTGGTCATGGGATGGGTATTTTGATGGGTGGTATGAGCTGTGGTTAAAGTAGAAGAGGTTTCAGAATTGTGCAGTTCTGGTGGTAAATGATCAGTTGCTAAGAAGGAATGGTCCATGGTTGGGGCTTGTTGTGGCGGATGTTGATGCGAGGAACCCCTTTGTGGAGGCATATTGAGTGAACCACTTGAAGTGGGTAGAATTTGGATGGAAGGAAGACATTTAGAAATGACCTCTAGGGTAGGACGAGCTAGATGGGAGTAGTGATTGGTAAAAGGAAAGGAGTTTCAAGAAATTTGACATAACGAGAATTATGTGTTTTAGAAGTAGACAGATCAAGACGGATATAAGCACTTTGTGTTGAAGAGTAACCAAGAAAAACACAAGGAGTGGAACAAGAGTCAAGTTTATGTTGGGAATAAGGACGAAGCCACAGATAACATAAGCAACCGAACACCTAAATTTTAATGTAGTTGGGTTGAGACTGAAAGAGTTTTTAAAAGGAGATGAAAGATGTAGTGTGGGTATAGGCATATGGTTGATGAGATATGTAGCATTGACAAAGGCATAAGTCCAATAAGTTAAGAGGCATCGAAGTATAAGTGAGAAGAGATAGACTGGTTTCAACAATATAGTGATGACGTTGTTCGGAAAGACCATTGTCTTCTGGTGTATATGGTGGTGTCGTAAAATGGGATATACCATTAGTGGAGAGAAAACTATCAAGGGCTTGATATTCGCTACCATTATCTAAATAGAGAGTGATAATTCAGTGTTTAAACTGGTTTTTGACTAATGCCTTGAAGCGCACAAAGATATCATACACATACGATTTTCGTTCAAGTGGATAATACCAATATACCGTGTATAATGATAAAAAAAAAACATAGTACTGAAAACCATCAATGAAATAAATAGGAGAAGTCCATACATCAGAAAAGAGAAGTTAAAGCGGACGTGATGAGGTTAAGTAGAAGAAGAAAATGGAGTTTTATGACTTTTATTACATAAACATGCATTACAATGTGTGGAGGAGGATAACGAACTAGACAATGGTAAAAAAAACTTGGAAACAATATTTTTCATAATAGTAAGTGATGGATGACCTAATCTAGGTGTCAATCAAACGAAGTGGTCTTGACACTAGGAAAAACAAACAATGGTGAAGAGACAATTGAAGGGGATGTAGTCGGCCACTCATATACGCCATCTTTATGTTCACCCATCAAAAGGATTGCCCCTGTGTTTAGATCCTTCTCCTGAAAATCAAAGGGTGAGAATTTAATATAAACATGGTTATTAGTGCAAAATTGATAAATTGAAATTAAATTCTTTTTCATGGAAGGGACACAAAGAACATTGTGTAAAGTAAAGGAGCGAGATGAAGTAGGTATGGTGGTAGAACCAACATAGGTGATATGAAGGGTCGATCCATCACCGACCATGACATCATTTGATCCTTGATATGGGCTATGAAGAGAGAGATTGCTTAAGTCAGACATAACATGGTGAGATGCTCCACTATCTAGCAGCCAAGAAGGAGTAATGTTGTTGCTGAGAACAACATGATTGGCACAGGTTGCCAGGGTATGGAGGTATCATATCCCTAAGATCCTTGAGGATGAAGTGTCATAGATTGTTGATTAGTGACAAGCCGAAACATCATGCATCATTTGGCGGTATGTCCTTGAATACTATATGCTTGATAGCAACCCAAATAAAGCTTAGATTGGTGTGGAGCATGACGAGAAAGCACAGTGGTAAGACGTAGCTGTTGTGAATTGGTGGCTAATGGATGCCAATTTCAACGATTTCGGAAGGCTATGGGATTTGCCGTTGCTAGTCGTGATAGAGAGGATGGTTGAGCAGCTTGAAGAGATGCTTATCTATTGAGAAGTTTCTCATGGAGCTCAGCAAAAGAAATTGACTTATCATGGGCGTTAATTGCATCAATGACGGATTTGTACTCATCATCAAGTCCTTCAAGAACTCGATCAATAAGATCATCATCATCAACCGGCTTCCCCAGAAGAGTTAGTTCATCAATGAGTCTTGATCGCTTGCATATATTCACTAATTGATTTTGAGCCCTTGTTACACCACTTTAATTGTTCCTTCAATTGTTTAATATGACCACAAGATGGTTTGGCATAGGTATTGGCTAAGGTTTGCCATGCATCAAGGGAAGTGGTGGTGAGGGCAATAAGAGGTGGCAGTGAAATGGAGATAGCACCAAGGAGAGCGCAAAAGATGAGACGATCCTGGCGCTTCCAAGTTATGTATGTCGGATTTGGGGATGCAACACCATTGATGGTGATGGTGGCTAGTGGTGGAGTATGAGTACCATCAATAAAGTGATGAACATCATATACTTCAAGAAGAGATTTGATTTGAAGGCTCTATGTGAGATAATTGGTGGAAGACAATTTAGTGATATTGAAAAGATTGATTGTAAGGAGGGGATGTTGAGGATCGTGGGAATTTTGGATGGTGGTAGAATCATCAGTGGAAGAGAAGGTAGCATCGGAAGCCCTTAAGGATAAATGATGTTGATCGTGGTGGAGAAAATATGCCCAAAAAGATTAGGCTCTTGATACCATGTTGATAAATCAATTTTACTCTATATTTTTCATAGGATTTTGAGCTCATTTTGCTAAGAATTTCATATAAAAATCTTGTAAATTTGATATTTTCGATAAAATTAAAACTCTTAGAATCCAATGAGAAACAATCGAAGTGTTTTAAATCAGATTTAGAGCAAAAACAATGAACAAAGTCAAGATTGCAGGAGTCGAGCCCTGTAAAGTCACAACCAAGGTAAAACAAAGGAAGAAAATAACGAAAATTGGTTTATCGAGCCTTAACTTCAAGCCCTCGACATGACCCTTAACTTTAGTCGAAGTGATCAAGCATCATTTTAGAGAAAATACACTGTCGAGCCTCAAAGTCGAGCCTCAAGTCTTGACCTTCGTCAAGTGCTTTTACAGACCAATTCTTCATCAGAATTGCCTCTAGCCTCAGTAATACGAGCCTCAACTTTCTCAATTTTACCTTCGATAGAGTAATGGACAAAAACGCA
Organism: Combretum micranthum; assembly: GCA_024138025.1. Taxonomy (NCBI): domain Eukaryota; kingdom Viridiplantae; phylum Streptophyta; class Magnoliopsida; order Myrtales; family Combretaceae; genus Combretum; species Combretum micranthum. The sequence continues at coordinate 5,253 of JAMXBD010000630.1, read as the reverse complement.
AGTTTACTTTGGAAATTCCTGAAGTCGAGCTTGATTTTGCTTTATAGATGCCTCGATCAATAAATCACAAGCAACCCTCGATGAGTGTTTTCACAGATCATATGCGCACATGGAAAGTATCAAAAATTCTGTTAGAAAGAATATGCCACGTGTCAATAAAATAGGCCTTGCTTTCTGTTCCCAACAGCCTATAAATAAACGGGCAAGCATGCATTGTAGGATATGTATCAACAATGTAAATCAGTATTAATATAGATTAGTTTTCTAAAGGATTCTTGGGTGAAAAAATTTCCATTTCTTCTTACTTGAGAATTTCTTATGTTTTATGGGTAAAATCAATTTAACTTGATGTTTGTAATTTCTATGAATTTCTGAGCAATTAATTGATTAATCTTTCAAATCCGATTTATTTATTCTAATTTGTGCTTATTTTGATAAATCCATGGAGAAATTAACTCCTACAGCTTAGGGATTACAAATCCAATTCATGATTCAGTTGATTTCAAATGTGCTTTCAAGGTAATTTGATTAAATGTTTGTAATTAGTGACCTGAACTTAAACTTGTGGTTTTAAAGGAGTGGTGCACTCTTTTAGATCCACGATTGATTTCAATTGGATAGATTGAGAGATCATTCAATTAAATAGATCTACGATTGCTAATGGAGTCGATCCTAACTACCTCTTGCCGAGTAATGTGTGAAGACTTTCTATTACTTGTTTTAAAAATTCATCGAGTTATTTTTTCGAAACAATGGATTCATATTCTTTATGCGGGTCTAATTGGAATTTCAAATTACTGGTTTCGGCTAGATCTAGAACTATTGACTTCGAGAGAAGCTTTAGCTTAAATTAGAGAATCCAACAGTATAAACACACAATTCAAATAGCTTTTAAGAAGTTTATTATTTTTAAGAAATCATTATGATAAGGAATTTGTGGAGTAACCCTGAGCTGCTATTTTATAGAAGTTACAAGCTTATTTCTTATTTTACCCATTAAACGTTTGTGAATATTCTTAACTTAGCATAGTTTCTTTTTCTTTATGATTTTCTTAACCTTTCTTTGGCTAGACAATGGATGAGGTTGAGAGTACACTAGCTGCCAACTATTCCCTTGGGACCGATTTAGATCATGTTCTCTATACTATATCTGATGGGTTTGCTTGCCTTATGGAAACTGTAGTTAGAAGAGCGATTTAGAAAATTATAAATTTAAAAGGCTTCGATTTTTAACATAAAAATACCACAAGCATTTTTAGCATCGTTGCCGGGGACTTTTGTTAGATTCAATATTATTTTTGAAGCCTAATAAGGCAATAGTGGAAATCAATTTTCATTTGTTGTTCTACCCGCTTTAACATTTTAAATATATCTTGTATATATTTGTTGGTCTAACCTTCTTTTTGTTTTTGTATTTATATATTGTTTATTTTCTTTTTTGTACATTTGCTGTATATATTTCGATTCTTTATCAGTTCTTTAATTTTTTTAGATAGTATATTATATAAACTTGTTTCTTATTTTGTTGATTCTTTATTCTTTAATTCGTTCATTCTTTGTATATATTTTGTTTTCTTCTTATTTATTTTTAAATAAAATGTAGGCATATGACTAGGAGTCAATTTAAATTCCTGTTTCCATTTGATCCAGAACCTTAGAGTAAAATCAAAATGACTAACCATTGTGAAATCCAGGAAAATAATGAATAGCCTAAGGTGAACCAACCTCGAACAATGAAATATTTTTGTAGACCCAACTTAGATGGAGCTAATACTAGTATTAACAGACCTAAGGTTGCTGCCAACAACTTTGAGATCAAACCCAATATCATCTAAATCCAACAGATGGTCCAATTTGATGGCCTACAGGATAAGGACCCCAATAGCTATCTGCAACAGTTTTTGGAGATTTATGATACATTTAAGATAAATGGTGTATCTAAAGATGCAATCAAGTCAAGATTATTTCCATTTTTCCCTCAGAGGAAACCCAAAAAAATGGCTAAATGGATTGCCAAAGAACTCCATCTCCACTTGGCAACAAATGGCTGAGAATTTTATGAGGAAATATTTCCCACCCTCTAGAATAGCCAAGTTAAGAGTTGACATTGCTTTGTTCCACTAGATAGACTCTGAAACATTATATGAAGCTTTCGAGAGATGGAAGGAGTTGCTGGCAATATGCCCACACCATAGACTACCTAAATGGACCCAGGTACGGGCCTTTTATAATGGATTGAATTATAGGACTAGGCAATTAATAGAGGCAGCTACTGGAGGAAATCTGAATTATAAATCCCTAGAGGAGTGCTTAAATTTGTTTGAAGATATGGCTAACAACCATTATCAATGGTCATCTGTGAGAGCCAAGAAGGAGAGATTACAAGGAGTTTTTCATATTGATGCTATGTCAAATTTAACTGCTAAGATTAAGGTACTGAGCAGAAAAGTTGAAAATTTGTCTGTTGGGAGAAACCAAGTGAATATGATTGCTGATTTATCTGACCAAAATGTTGAAGGAATGACTTTAAGAATTGTGAGTTTGTGAATAATTTTTCTAGCCAAAAGACTAACTTTTACAGTAATACTTACAAGCCTGGTTGGAGGAACCATTTAAGTTTCCGATTGAGTAATATTAATTCTCAAAATCAATTGAACCCATCCAATTTTCAAAATCCACCAATACAAGGGTCAGGAGCTTATCAAGGAAACAAACAATCTCTTGAAGATTTAGTTTCCCAGTTTATCAAAGCTTTTGAGAATAGACAGCATGGAATAGATGCTACCTTGAGAAATTATACTGTTGCCATTCATAACTTAGAGAACCAGCTTGGCTAAATTTCCAAAATTCTTTTAGAGAGACCTTTAGGATCATTACCTTCGAACATTGAGCCTAATCCGCATGATTAAACGAAGCAAGGATGATTTCTAGGATGATTATCCTGCATCTTTTGTTTTTATTTGATAGATTAATTTGGTTGTTTTAAGAAGAAATAGGAAGAATGATAGAAGGATTGATAGGATGAAGGTGGTCCTAGAACAAAAATCATATGTAAAACTTTTTTCTGATTAATGAAATGGTTTATTTTTGTTATATCATGGAATGGTTGATGAATGGAGTTCGATATTATTTTGTGAAAATTTTCTGCAGGTAAGAGTTTCAGCCTTGACAATTTTGAGGTGCAAAATAAAAGTCGAGCCTCATCGTCAAGTCCTCCCATTTGAGCTTCGACAATGTTAAATTCTTTTTATGAATAAAATAAAGGAATTTTAGCCATCACATTCTATAATTCTTTTTAAATAAGTTGTGACTTTGTTTTTAAGCCAAGTGTCGTTTATTCTTTATTTCTTTAGTCTTTAATAAATAAATAACTAATAACATGTTTTGTCGCTTTCCGACTTGGCTCTTAAAAATTTCAAAAAGAAAAAGACTATTCATTCCGCACTCGATACCAACACTATTCTTACACTCCAAAAAATTTTTACTTACACTCACGAATGTTTCACCAAAAATCCCAAAACTTTCCAAATTTCAAAGCTGTAATCATCTTAGGTATGGTATTTTCTTTCTTTTTTTTTCTATTTTTCGCTATTATTTAGAATGTGCTGTTATTTCAAATTTTTAAGGTTTTTCGAGATTTCTGTATAAGCTTGATAAAATGATGAACTTATATTTTTAAAGTAGTTTGTTAAGTAATGTTTTTTTTTTTTTTTTTAAACTTTGTATAAGCAGTTACAAACTTCGTTTTCTTCTTAGACTTTTTAGTTCTATCGAAACCCTAGTTTGTTTCTGATTACTCAAAATGATGTTAGCAAAATAGAAATTTATGTTTCAAGTATAAGTAAGTCTGCACTAATGAGTGTAATCTTTTTGCAAAACAAATGGCACTAAAAAGACAACAAACCCAATTCCAAGTAAGTACCCAAGCTCTTAAAAACTTATCTGTTGAGGATAGATTTGATATGTTTTTATCCCAGAAAAAGATAGTAGAAAATTTTGTAGTTAATTGAGACTTGTTGAGGAATTTTGGGAGGAGGATGACGTTTTGAAATATTTTTAAGATACTATATGGAAGAGAATATTTAAGATTAAGGAGGAAGTTTATGCTGGCACCACCTTAGCCTTTATGGCTAAAAATGGAAGGAGAAGTGCCTAGCTTAGATAGTGTAGTGAAGTTCCACACTTTTGGGAAATATAGAGAAGTCCCAATGAGGACATCTATCTTGGCCATGGGACTATATGATGATGAAGGGTATTTGGATACACTAGAATTTCAAGAACTACCCTTAGAGATACGTGAAGGAGATTTCAGGAAGTTTGTAGAAGAGGAGATTGAAGGAAAATTTGCTCCTTCAAGGACCACAGGGTCTAATTTAGAAATAAGAGTGTGTAGATGCTCCATTATATGTTGATTAAGAGCATATTTTCTAAATTGGAGGGAGGGTCAACAGTCTCTGAAGCGAAGCTGCACCCTATAATCAGCATTGTAAGGGGAAGTAGAATAAATGTGGGATTATTGGTAGCCTGTAGGCTAAAATATCAAGCCATACTGAATTATAAGAGAATATTCCTTGGTGGCTTGATCACAAGGATTTTGAAAAATCTAGAAATGTGGCCAAAGTAGGGGTCAGCTGATTTAGCTTGTAGATATAGAGAGTTTCAAAGAAAAACTTTTAGAGATTGAAGAATAGTGGAAATAGACACCACAGCAAAGCGAAGATTTGCCTCTAACCCACTAGCTGAGCCCCAGCCTCTTCAAGATTAGCTACACAGGTTGAGCAGCAAAATTATGAGGCACAACTCCTCCCTCCACAGGAAGAACCCCCAGTAGTACAAATTGAAGCTTTTGCATTAGAAGCTACACAATAACCCTCTACAACAAGCTTCCACAGATTGGAGAATGAAGTCACTGAGATGAAGAGAAGACTAACAGATTCAAAAAGAAGTACAAAGGAAGGTATGGACGATCTGAAACAGATAATGTCCAATATTTTGGAAGTAGTCTCCAAGCTACTTGCACAACCCACAACATCCAAATCACCATATCTACTACCTTTTGGCAGGAGTACATCCTGATGATAATGATAATGACAATGATGCCGATCACCATCTTCACTTCATTACATACACACATATATCACCCATACCATATACAGAACCAATACACATAGAAACCTTTGTTTATATAGAAACTACAAACAAATACACTAATCCCCCTGTACATACATAACCATACACATTACCACTAATGAA